>JAIEZT010001373.1:7533479-7580979 GCA_019594935.1 Periophthalmus modestus | reverse complement strand
GTAACTGCTGCTGTCAGGCTCATCATTCTGACCTTAAAATGTTTGTATTAACAAGCTCTACACCTGGTGTTTTTATTTCCCTACTTTGTCCATAGACTGTATAAAGAAGTTGACTAATGGAGTGTGATGTCACTCCTAGCATTCAGCTCCAGCCAAATGAAGCTCATCAAAGCTAGTAATTATAAAGGCAAATTTGGAGCTGAGTTCTATAATTGGAATTCCGACTGCAAGTATCATAGTAACCAAAGAGCCAATCAGGAGCCAGGTGGTTGAGGGTAACGCCCCTTCCTGCCTACACCACTGGTTTCGCTGGGAGCGGATACTTATCAACGCTGTCAATCAAACCTGTTGCTAAAGCTAGTTGGAGTACCTCAGTAAAAGAGGCCAGCTCATTGGTCTGTTATAAATGTTCATACCTTGCTTCTCATCTTATGGACAAAAAAGCAAAATAAAACCCCAGGATCATGTAGAGTGGTTCAATATGATCATTGTAAAATCAAAATGATGAGCCTGACAGCAGCAGTTATGACGAGAGTGACTTAGAACCAGAATTCTTAGCGTTTCCGCAACCTCAAACTAAACCAGTGGTGCGGGCAGGAAGGAGCTTTACCTTCTTTGTTCCAACACAGCAGTCGCAGTAGCTCCCCTGCAGTCTGAGTGTGCCGTTACATTGCCCTGTGTTTAACTGGTGATCAGAGTCACAGTTCCTCTGCTCTGTCCAGGTGCTACAGGGGACGAGTAAGTTCTGTGCGGAGCACCAGGTGGCCTTCCCCCCTGCAGACTATGAAAAGCTCCAGCAGCAACCAGAGAGAGAAATGTATGTGTTTGAGGACCCAGAGATGCCTACCACCCCCATCGTAGTGCACCTGCCCCTGGTCAACGCCTCCTATAGGGAGCACAAGGCCCCAGGTGAGACCACGTGAGAGGGGGTTATCCAATCAGAAAAACACATTATTCAGGTTGAACCAAACTTGGTAATAAACTCTCATTTATCTCAAGTAAAAGAATTTATGTATTTTGTGCTGAATGATAGGAGAAGAGAGGTCTTCTGCATTTAAGAGACATGTGATGCAAATTAGCGTCTGTGGTTGGAGTGTCCCAAATTAGGATGGAGATTTGTCACACTCTTTAAGTTTCTTTTGGAGTAATGGCTTCACTAAGGCTTAGTGGCCTTTAGCCCATGTTGGTACAGTACTCATTCCACTGTGGATAATGACACACTCTAGCTTCAGCCAGCATCTTCACAAGGTCTTTCGCTTTAGTTCTTGGGTTGATGTGCACATTTTGGTCTAAAGCACGGCCATCTCTAGGACACAGAAGTCATCTCCTTCCTGGGTGGTATGATGACTGGATTTTACCACGGTGTTTATACTTGTGTATAAATGTTTGAACATATGAATGTGGCACCTTCGGGCATCTGGAAATTGCACCCAAGAATCGACCAGACTTGTGCACAATATATCTTATATCACAACAATATCTTGGCTGACTTCTTTTGACTTTCCCAGGATGTTGCACAAAGAAGCAGTGTGTTTCAGGTGTGTCTAATTAACTCAAATGTTGTCAATAAACCTATCATAATCTTCCAAAGACATGACAACATCATCTGATTATCTGGGTTAACCTAAAACAAGAAAAGTTTACTCTGATTTCATTTCAGACAGTGAGCGAAGCAATGTGTATGTGCCTTTTTATATAGTGCACTTCTGGTTTCAACTGTAAGTAACAGTTAGGTGCTTTAATTGTTGATTCTGCAGAAATCTGCGCTATTTCCTTTTTTAACATAAGTTGACATGTTTACTTTTACTGGGCCATGCGTTTCTCTGATTGGTTAATCCGCCTGTCAATCTCTGCCTTCTCTTTCCTCTGTCGAGGTCTAAACACCAAAGTCACGTCATCATCTTCCCTACGCATTAATTTGCCTCAAATTTCCAATTAAAAAAAATATATATATTGTTATTGGAAGCAATGAGGTTACGTTAAGTTTTGATGTAACATGAAATGTAACATAAAATCAAACAGCTAAACGTGATCATGAACACTCGTATTGATGACAGGCTCCTTTTTTTGCTCCAGGCAAAATGTGTTCTTTAAATCAATGTTGTATTTTTTCATGAGTTTTCAGACTCTTAAAACCTTTTTGACTTGACTTGAGTGTGTACTAATGTGCGCATTGCGTCTTCATCGTAACTGTTGAATATTCCACCATAGACACATGTAGAACACCCTCAGCGTGATGTCACGGCAAAGTATCCATTGGTGGATGTGCCTTATTGTCCATGAAAGAGGGGCAGAGACCTTCAACACCTCTATTTCTCTCCTCTGAGTGTGTCCAGATCTAAAGAAGCTGTTTACCTGTTTCTTCTGTGTCTCAGGTGTGAAGCGTGAGACGGAGGAGGAGCTTGCGGCAGGTCAGGTGGATGTGAACTCTCCAGCCTCTCCTTACACCACCTCAAACTTCACATACTCTGAGAAAGACTACGACGCTCTGATTGACCTCACCCACTACAACATCCTCCACAGCAGAGATGCCATTTTGTCGGCCCTCTCTAAAGCTGTGAGCCGCAAGTGAAGAACTGAGCCTCTCCTTTTCAACGGTCCAGAAATTTCAACACAATTTAAAGGGCCCACATTACACTATTTTCTGATTTGTTATAATGTTGTTTCCACATCAAAAACACATAGAGGTTTAACACAGATCTTGCAAATTTAGGTTGAGTTCACTCTGTTCCACCTTGTGTTCCTACCATGTAATAGTACAGGAAATGCTCTACTTGGTTTTTAAACACCATACACCTTCTCTAGAATCATTTGGATAATTCCAGCCCTGGAATTTCCAATCTCTACGAAACAAAAGGTAAAAGTTAGTTGTTAACTTGAAAACCACCACGTCATGACATCACAAGGTGGAACAGAGCATTTTGAGTTTTGGAGATATAGACTGTAGACTGAGGGAGAGTGATGTCGCCCATAGCGTTCGACATCAGTCAAATGAAGCTCATCGAGGTGAGCAGTTACAGGAGGGAATTTGGAGCCAAGTTCCATATTTGGGCATCCGACTGCGAGCATTATAGCAACCAAAGAGCCAATCTGGAGCAAGGCTGTTGAAGGTAATTACACTTCCTGCCCACACTGCCAGTGTAGCATGGAGCGGACACTTAGCAACATTGTCAGTTGCTAACTCTAGGGAGTTGTTAATGTTCATATCTTGATTTAGAGACACATTAGTCAAATAATAAATACCAGGATCATGTAGAGTGGGTTAATACAAACAATTTAAGACCATAATGACAAGCCTGGCAGCAGCAGTTACGGAGAGGGTGGACAGTTTTTCAATAGAAAGTGAACTGAAGCCAGAGTCAATGGAGGACAGTTTGGAACGCGGTGGCTAGGAGGTTAGCTATGTCCATTTATATATACAGTCTATGATGTAGACAATACATACTAATAATAAATACTCAAACATGTATAAATAAAACTAAACACAATTCCAGGTATGTTTTTGACGAGGTTACAAGATTATAACATGTATTTAAGTTCAAAAGAGTTATGCTCATATCTCACAAGAACCACACTGCTTAACTGTGTATATGGTGTTATAATAGCATTATCTACTGTTCCTAGTCATTTTTTTTTTTTGGCAATTTAAGTAAAAACTAGGCCAATTTGAAACTTTCTGCTCAAAAACATACATGGGCAAGAAGTAAACAGCCAACCAGAGCGAGTGCACCACCTCATTCACTTTCTCCTTCTCTCTACTGCTCCTTGGACGCACACAGGATTATTTTCTAGGTGTGTTTAAGTTCTGAGGAGTTTTTCTAATTTTCTTCGTGAGGTGTTCAATGTTTGTTCTAAAAGATTTTGCAGTAAATCCACAACCACTCCTTACCTGAAATATCTATTTAATTTATGGTGTCGATTGTTGGACATTTAGGTGTCAATCCATAATTACTTCTTATCTGTACCAATCCTAATCTTTAACTGACTGATTCTATATTTTCATTGTTTGTATTTACTTTTTGTATTGTACCTCTGTGTTTGGACCATATTTCATTCTTGTACTGACTCATGTAAAATAAAGTTTGTTTCTTTGTCCTGACCAAAAATCTTCTAGTGTGTCCCTTTTTCTTGGAGACAGAAACAGAAAAGTTTGTAAGATCCTACAGTGAGACAACAGAGGAAGACATGGTGAGTCGAACAATGCCAATAGGAGTCTGAAGGGTTAGGCATGCTGCATTATTGTTGGAAGATATCACTGAAATAGACTTTTCATATGTGTCAGAATATCCAAAAGCAGTAGTAAACCTAGCCAATGTGTGGCATAGGAATGGGAAAGGAGTAGCTAGGCCACTACAGGATAGGTTCCCAGCAGAGAATGCAAGACATAGGAATGAACTGATATGAAAGAAGGAGATCCCATTAGAGATGTTTCCATTTACAATGCAATTTGTGAAGGGAGAGCCCAATGGTTGCCATAAGTTAAGTGGTACATGTCCCTTATGCACTAAATAACAAAGATCTGGGTCCCAAGGCATCTGAGCAACAGCAAGTAGAACACCTTATGAGGGTGTATTTGTGGGGAGCCAGAGCAGCTCCCACCAAAGAGATCGTTAAAAGAGAGGTGGTTATTCATTACGTACATCATTAATGGCTCTGGTGGAGGCCAATAGAGATGTGGTGCAGTCCAGGTAAGAGTCTGGTTACAGCAATATTCACAGTCAAAAGAACAGGTGATAAAGTCCATGACTGAGGCACCGAGCCTCAGTGGCCTATTAACCCCTGCATCTGCTCCTCGACCTTTGACTCTATAGGAGTAGGCAATTGAGTGATTACCACCCTGAAAACAGGACCTATCCTTTGTTAATAAATCGGGTCGGGTCATGTTCAGTGACCTCACCTACAGCAAGAGGAGGAAGCTGAAGAACTTGTGGAAGTCCCACTGAGGAAAGACGAGGTTGTGGAGTTGCCGGAGCAGTTCTGGGCTCTCAATCGCGAAACAGACTCAGAGGATGAGCAGGAAGAGGAGGAAGATGCTCCTAAGGTGATAAACACATGCTATGGCCATGTCCCAATTCGCCAAATTTAAGAGCTTATGGAACTTCTGGCACGACAAGTGCTGTCCCATTTCATGCACCTGACCAATGCGGCCGAAGATGTGCCCTGCTTTTCCATGGAGATTGATGATTTGCATACTACTGTACTTAGGTAGAACAATCACGACTGAACCTGGGTTGCCAGTCCCCCTTGTCACAATAAAAAAAAAAAAAAAAAAAAAAAAAAAAAAAAAAAAAAATATATATATATATATATATATATATATATATATATATATATATATATATATATATATATATATATATATATATTTAAATGTCATACAGAATGTCATTTTCAACATTAAGTAACAGTAACTGGGGGAATATCTAGTTTCAATACTTTTGACAACCCCAATTCATAGTGGTAAAGTATTAAAATAAATGTATTTATTACATAATGAATACAAAAATATCTTACACAGTGGGCAAAGAATCAAAACTACAACCCACTTTGTTGCAGTTATATTTCAAATATTTATATTTTTCACCATTAAAGAGGAATATATTTTACTTTACTATATATATTAACTGCTAACATATAATATGTTTTGTTTACCATGTTACCTTTTATTGTTTGAAAATGCTATATTTGCTAAAAACAATATATATAAATGTTTAGTTTCAGTTTCAACATCCTATCTAGGGAAAACCGTGCATGTCGCATTTTAATGCAGGTAATAGGTGCTTTTCATTAGTTTTGGTTCTGTCAAAAAGTACAGAGCCGCTCTTCCTGAAACATTCATTCTCTATGAGGATTTAGCAGAGTCTTGCTAAAATAAATCAATATTTAGTCTGCTTATGGAAGGTGGGGATATGAGATTTATTACCATGGATAAATTTTTATTACCATTATATTAACCCTGCGGTCTTATGTGTCAGCGTGTTGCAAAAGGGAATGGGTGAGGACACTTTCTAACACACATTCAAAGACGCAGAGGAAAGAGCAGAGAGAACAGGAATGGGACTCTCGGCTTGGCTTGGATCCGTTCCTTTCAAAGAGCCGTTCAAAAGACCGGCTCTTTTACGTTTTATTTACATGACAGAAGCCATAACTCATTTCATCTACCAACTAATCACAAAGAGAAGTGACCAAAACTCAGATCTGTTTAAAATGGTTCAAACTGAGAGTGGGAGAGCGTTTAACAGTTAGAATTATGAAAAATTGTTCACCGTTATTATGATGCCAAATCTGTTGTGTGCAGAAACCTTTCACTTGTGTTGTCAACTCTGCTTCTGGCCTAATTCTTGTGTTGGTTCAGAGTTATAAAAAAAATGCATAAAAATTTGACAGAAAAACATTTGATTCCAACGGTTCCAACTGTTCAAAATAGCCGACTCATTCTCGACCATCACATCACTAGGCTGAGCAGGGAGGTGCCATGTAGTGGGAGAATAGGGAATGCTGCAGAGAGATTCCTGGTTACGTAGGCTTGTGGGTGGAGCCTTAGACGAGAGGCGTAGTCTCGCACCATAAGAAGGGTGCGAATAGTGTCCATGAAAGACTGCAAGAGCATTCAAACATGCAAAAGCTCTCAAAACGATTATGTATCTGATCCAAACTGCACTCACAAGACTACACCTGCACAGGAGTTCATGCAAAAAAAAAAAAAAAAATCTGTATATGCAGAAAAAAAGTACTAGGAAACAATGTATTTATAAAAAGATAACTCATGAGTTTAATCTGTGTTTTTACATATAAATACCAAAAAATAGCAAATCTTCAGCTAAGTCATACACTTCTCCTTTCTGCGGTTGTCACATACAGATCTTTATAAACTAAATAAAACGATTAGTCGATTAACACAAATTTTGATCGACTAAAACGCCATCAACCAATTAATTAACAAAATGACTAGAGGTATACAGTCCTACACAAATGACTCAGAAAACCTTTTCAGGCACATTTTTGATGAGGAAATAATGTTATAAAATGGTAGAAAGCTCCAGCAAGATAATTTAGCATAATACCCCCTCTAAATTTCTGAAGAAATCCACGTTGTTTTTGTTGTATCGAAGGGTTTGAGATGCGTCTTATGTGTCAGTGTTCATGCTTTCCTCGGTGGATTCTGATTCATTGGCCCAGAGCTGGACACGCCCCTCCATCGCTGTGAGAAGGTGACACTGTGATGGGTGGAATGACATGGACTGCACCACAGCTTTACCCACAGGCAGCTTTAAGGCCAACGAGCCCTGAAAACACAAGAGATCAAGATATTACGCCATTTTCTGATCTATGTTATAGAGTTGTTTCCTCATCAAAAACAGACCTGGAGTTGTGTTTTGTTTCATTCACACATGTTTAACACACAAAC
The DNA here is from genome assembly GCA_019594935.1 of Periophthalmus modestus. Lineage (NCBI taxonomy): Eukaryota > Metazoa > Chordata > Actinopteri > Gobiiformes > Gobiidae > Periophthalmus > Periophthalmus modestus. The sequence goes on along the minus strand of JAIEZT010001373.1, from coordinate 7,573,571 downwards.
CCTGCAGATTTAGGCAGAGTTATTCTCTCAAACTGAAAACACTCCTTGTGATGTCATGTGATAATACAGGAAGTGCTCCACTGTGTTTTTAAACTTCATACACCTTGGTGGAGTGGATAATTTCAGCTCTGGAATTTCCAATTACTACTGAACAAAAATTAAAAGGCAGCCGTTGGTTTAAAAACTACCACTTCATTACATCACAAGGTGGAACAGAGCATTTTCAGGTTTGGAGATGTAGACAGATGTAAATGGTCAAACATGTGTGAATGAAACAAAACACAACTCTAGATATAAAGAAACAGCCACATTTTGGGCCTAGACCTGTAGGATAAAATAACAGTTCCATAAATTGCTTTGTTATTTCACGCTTCACTCCTCCTATTCAGAGGTGGCAAACTACTCCTGTAGCCACAGCTGCCCTACCACAGACTGACTGTAGAGGGGCAACTGGCCCATAGTTTAGCTCTGGCCAGCCCAGCCTAAAAGCAGACTAAACGGCTTCTCAGGGCCCCAGAGCCACCAGAGGGCCCTCAAAAGTCTGTACTTATTTTATACTGAAAATAATGATTGAAATGTTTTTTTGGAAACTTAACAGTGCTCAGGTGTTTATTGTAGTCTAAAATAATTCTAAAGCGATGAGATGTGTTTTATTTCTAGTGTCTAAACATGTGCTGCACTGCAGCCTACATTTGTTATTGAGTCGAGCATTGATGTGGAGATACACTGGTTTGAAGGCCCCCCTGTCCTCTGGGTGCGCTCTGGGTGCGCTGAGGCAGCGGAGGTACATTTCACTGGGTAATGTACAAGTTAGACCAAAAGTTAGTGAAATTAAATTTATCTAAAGTATTGGACAATGCATGAAGATCCCCAGAGGAAGATCATTTTGGGGTAAAAGTGACTTTTCAAAGAAGACTTGAAATGTGTCCCCACTTTACACCAATGAACATACAGGATAAAACAGTGAAGCTGGAGTATTATAGTTATGCACGCAGGACATATATCAGAGCGACACAAAGACAGTAGGTGAGTCCATTTATTACATTGGCTGTTTTTGGTTGTTACGGCTCCTGTTGTTAGGTTAACGATGTGCATTATGGCAAAAACCTGTCTTTGATACATCTGCTGGATGAATGAACGACCTGTGAAGGACTCTTGAATGTGTTCTAATTGCTCATTAATATGTACATTTACGTAAAATCTCCACTTTGTATGCAAATTTCTGTCACATAACTCAATTCTTTATCTAAAACTTGACAATAGACACTCTTTTTGTGGTCTGTCCTTTGAAGTTACCATATGTTGTGCATTATTTAATGTTTAGTCCTTCCAATTACACCAACTTCACATTATCTGATGATTATAAATCTGATTTTATTAGAGACTGACCAATATGTGTTTTTCAAGGCCGATGCAGATACCAATTGTTTTGAATCCAGAGTAAACTGTTGTGATGAGCTCTGCTGATATTTTTGGATGATTTTGATTCTTTTCCTCAAATTGTGAAATTTTAATTCACGACAAACTCAACCACAACCCCTTTTTTTACCAAAGACCTTTAAGAGATCAGCATATCACATTTAGTGAAGTTATCTCTTTGTATTAAAGTGTCTAAATAAAGCTTTGTGCATATTTTAGGCGGCAAATCAAACAAAACTAATTATCGGTCTATGCGGGAGATTTAAGGCTGATAGCCAATACGCTAAATATCAGCCTGATATATTGACCAACCGATATATTATATTTTTTTATTTTGTATATATATTTTTTTGTGCCCCAAGACTCAATTTTGCGCCTGCTACTTTTTATTATATTTATTAATTTGATTGGTTGCAATTTAAGAGAAAGCCTCATACATTTATATGCAGATTATCAAGTGCCAAAACTGCAGCAAGATTTTAATGAAAAACAAAAATTCCCTAAAAAATCCCCTAAAAAATCTTAAGTTATACTGAATGCAAATAAATCAAGGTATATGATTAAAGTAAGTAATAAAATAATGTGCAAGGTACAAGTGTTTATACACTAAATGGTACATTGATTGAAAGAGTCACCACCGATAAATATATTGGGTTTTGGGTTGACAAAAAACGTTTCCTTTAAAAGCATATCTCGTAATTATGTAACAGTTTAAAATCAAAATTATTATTTTATTACAAAAACAAGTATTACAGTATATCCCATCAAATTAAAGAAAAAAAAATTGTTCAAGCAACATTTTTTTCCTGTACTGGAGTATGGAGATATAATATACATGCAGACTTCAGCCTTTCGTTAAAAACCTTCAAATGTCTCTTTTACTCAGCCCTTACTTTCATAGCAGGTGCTGAATTTATAACCCATCACTGTACACTCTGAAAAAACACTGAAAAAGTAGTGTACAGTGTATAAGTTTATACAGAGAACAACACTGTATAAAACATATATATTTATAAGAGGCTACTTTATAGACTGCTTGAATATCTCGTTTGCTTGTTGAGCATTGATTCTGGAACTTTTAATACAAGATCTCATGATTGTATAAATCTAAAAACTGAAATGGGAAAAAAATCCTTTGGTTATTTTGCTTCCTAAAAATGGAATATCTTTCAAAGACATGCAAAACTGGATACAGTGGTGCCACAAATGCAATTTAATAATCTGGTGACAAACATTTATGATGACACTTGCAATACCCCGTTTTTAATGTTTTAAATCAGAGATGTCCAAACTATGGCCAAACGCAGCCCTCAGACCAGTTTTTATTAGCCCTCAGGTCTCCTGCTGAACGGACCCAATTGATCATAAGCAGTGCTTTTAACAGCAAATTAAACTATTTCTACCACTATAACCCCAAACATCACATTGCAGTGTGATACAGACCTAAAATGAATGTGTTTTAAGCCTTATTAAAACACAGCAGCTTTGTCAAAGCTGTGTTTAAAGCACTGCACTGATCTGTGGCCCTCTGCTTCGAATGTTTTGAGATGTGGCCCTCAATAAAAAAAGTTTGGGCACCTCTTTTTAAATGGACTTATGTACTTATTTGTTTTGTTTGTTTTTTGGTATTTAAACAGGGTGCCCATGAAAAAGAGAGTGCTCTCATGGGGCTCTCTCTCTATAAATAAAGATAAAGAAAAAAGAAAAAGTATGTCAGAATGGATTCTCAAGAGTTCATGAACTCACAAATCTGGTGAAAATCTATCTTACTAAGTGAGGTTAGTTTTCAGATGGTGAGTGATGTGGGCAAAGTCTAACCTCGACCAGATCCCAGCAGTACACATGTCCGTCCTCGGAGCAGCTCAGGACGTGAGTGTCTTTACTGGACAGACAACAGTCCAGTTTATAGCCCTTCATCTGGTGACCCTTTGTATCTGAGGGAAACACAGAGATATAACTACTTCATTTAAATATATACTGTACAAACTTACATGTTGTTGCATTGTTCGTTATCATTTTGCTAAGACCATCAGAGTAAATAATGTAAATGTATCCTCACTCTCCAAGCAGCTCTCCTGTGCTTTTGTCTAACAGCCTCAGAGTGGAGTCCAGACTGGAGCTGAGCGTGCACTGACCGTCTGCAGAGAAGCAGACGCACGTGATCGGACCTGGAAAAACAAGAAGAAACAATATCAATACATGTTAAAAAAAACAGTGGTGGAAATACAAACTTTTGAAACATGAAGTGGAACTAAACACTAAATCAGTGCTTTTTTGCTACTTAACTGTGCATATGGTATTTTAATGGTATCTTTTTTGATCATTTTAGCATTTTCAGCCCTAGAATTGCCACTCTCTACTGAACAAAAGGTAAAAGGTAGCTTTTTACATGAAAACTACCATTTCATGGCATTGCAAGGTAGAACAGAGCATTTTGAGCTTTGGAGATGTAGACAGACTATTAACAAAGGGTTACTCAAACATGTGTGAATGAAACAAAACATAACTCTAGGTATGTTTTTCATGAGGTAATAACATTCTAAGATGGCTTAAAGCTCACAAGAGTCAATTTTGCGTAATATAGGACCTTTTAAACGACAGAAACCTCCATTCAGAACACCTAGAGTTAAAAAATAAATAAACGTACTGCTGATGAAGTCCACATGCAGCTGTCCCATGCGGAGGTCGTAGCGCCGCAGTCTCCCGTCCACACACCTGCACAAAGGGAGAGGCCTTAGAGCTGTGAGGTATAAATAAAACTACAGGAATAATCACCATGGTAACCTATAGTAAGACTGTAAAGACTATAAACTTTGTTAATTTGACTTTTCTTGTATTTGAGCTATATCTGATGTCCATACTATGAACAATCTTGTTTAATTTTGCTACTAAATTATCAAGAGACATACCCAAACAGTATATTCTCATGCAAACTTACTGTAATTCTGTATTAAAGGTCCTATTGATACTTTGTAGCTGATGTCATCAACATTCCCTGAGCATGTGAGGCTAACTGTTGGTACTGCTCTATCTGTAACCCTGTTACTCAAGTTAGACTTTTTGACCCTAACACACACACACACATATGCTAATGTGTGAATAGTGTCGCCATGGAAACTGCTGCTCCACCATAGACATACATGTAGCACCCCAAGTGTGATGTCATCGCAATATATCAATAATCACTGGTATTGGTGGTGTGATGGCCTGTGATCTCTTTGACTTGCTCCCCACACAGGGTGTTGTGTCTTATGCGTAATACTAGTGTGCATTACCCTGTGAGCAGCTCATGTTGAGCCACCTTTAGGCTGCTGATACTATCACTGGCGTCGTCCAGGATTTGGATGGGCTCCAGTCTGCGAGAGCGTGTGTCCCAGCAGCGAACAGAGCCATCGATGGAGCCTATGGGAATAGATGAGTGAGTATCACTCAATACAAACAATACTTAACTGGTAACATGTAGGGTTAAGAAAGAAGTATCACTACTAAAGCTAGTATTGAGCTAGTACTAAATACTCATTTGAGCAGGTATTGATACTAAAACAAGTCCCATTCACAGGACAGAAATGAACCTTTCCTGAATGGCTTTAGAATGAGCTTGCGCAGTATCAGAACAAGTACAAGACACATAGACTAGTGTACACCCATGGCCCACTATGGAACCTACCTGGACCACTGAGGGATTACACAACTTTAAGATTATGTGGTAATACAAAAAAAAAGTACTAAACTGTCTAAAGTACTGTTTTTTTTTTGTCATCATGGTATCGGTGTACTTTACATTGTTCCAAATGGTGGTAAGCTATTTCTCTAGCCACAGCTGCCTTGAGACTGACTGAAAGAATCACAGTTTGTTTTGCCCAAAGGCACAAAGGTAGAATACACTGGTTAGAGCAGGATTTGAACGAGCACCAACCTTCTAGCATTGTCACAATATTACTAAAATACACATTTCAAATAGAGCTGTTAAACTGGGCTGTGCCTGGAGGACTAAAGAGGAGAATAAAGGTGGAGAAGGGGTGGGGTCTGGAGGAATAACAAACAGTGTGATTTGTCTATCAGGTATCCACACTTTAAACTCCACCCCTGAAGCCAGGTGTTTTTAATCAGAAACACCTGGCTATAATGAGGGCAGCCCTGTGTGATTACAGAGGTCACAGAAGGCAGCACAAACTTAGAGGCATTTTTGACAAGAAAGCTGCAAATTTACCTAGTTTGCACTAAAGTTGCCACAAATGACACCATATAGGCAGTATAGTAGTGAAAAAAAGTTGATTTAGTGTTCAATTCCACTGGGGACTAAAAATGAATTTAATAGTATTTAGTATTTGACCATAATCATAATAAAAGTATCTCACCTGACAACATGACTGTAGCCTCTTCATTAAACTGGACACAATTCACTTTCTGCAAAAACAATATCAATTTTACCCCAAAATCAAACTTTTAGCGTGAGTATTAAAAGTGTGTAGAGACTGACCCCTGCATGACCCCTGAGTTTACGAGTGACCTGTCCAGAGGCAACGTCCCACAGAATCACAGTTTTATCAGAGCTGCAGGAGCAGAGCTGGCTGTTGTCAAATGAACTGCAGACACAGAGATGGAAGTAAACAAAAATAAATAATCTATCTATTCCTCTGCAAAAAGAATTCAGCAAACATCATTTTCAAACGGTCAATGATCAGAGTCTTTTTAATGGTCTACAACAGGCTTATTCAACTTACAGCTCAGGAGCCAAATCAGGCCCTAAAAACGATCTAATCTTTCCTTTTGTGTACTGGTTTAGACCTGGTTTTATTCTGGGTTAGTACTAGTTAAGTACTGGTTTAGTGTTTCTTTAAATGTGCTTTAGACAAGGCTTAGTCCTGGTTCAGACCCAGTTGGGACTAGTCTAGTCCTAGTTTAATATTGCACTGGCAATTTCACAGAGCAATGTTGGAAAAGCCTTGCCTGAATCCAGAATACACACTTAAATTACGGTGACCAATGAGCTCCTTCATTTCACATGCATCACTGAAAAAACCCCAAATCTGATTGAACAATCACACCAGACTTGAGATGCAACAAAGGGTCTGGGGACCATACTGATTAAAAAATACAGAGGAATATCATTCTGGATTTGCCAGGCAAGGAAACAAAAATAAGAGGCCACAGCCCTCTCATTCAATGTTTTTCTTATTAGTCTCTAGCTTATTGTTTGTGAAATTAGTGTAGAAGAATGGTCGGCCATGTTTAGTTTCCCTTTGACTGACCTGTCTGCGTCCAGCACCTCGTATCCATGCCCACTATATGTCTTCAGCAAAGTCCCTCTGTTTACGCTCCACAGTTTCAAAGACTTGTCTGCGCCACACGTTAAAAAGTAATTCCCGTCCACTGCAGAAAAACACAGACATTTAGCATTGAAGGTGCACTATGTAACTTTCCCGCCATTAGCTTATCACCATGAAGACATTGTTGGCTTGTTTTGAATGTTCCACAGTAAAGCATTAATAGTATCTACTGTCCCATGTTCAGATTTATATAGCACTTTTCTACCTTCAAGGCACTCAAAGTACTTTACGTCAAGGAACCACTCACCCATTGACACACTTGTCTTGCCCAATGATACAACAGCAGTATTCATCTGTAAGAGTGGGATTTAAACTGCCAGCCTTCAGATCAGAGGATGACTACTCTATCAACTGAGCGACTACCACCCTGGTGACACCAACAGGGGACACAACAGTTTTTCTCATATTTTGTTGGAGGGGTTGAGTATTTACCATTGAATCGTACTGCTCTTACTGGGCCCTGGAGACAGTCCACAGTCCGGAGCAGGACGTGAGGCAACAGAGGGCCCTCAGGTCTGGGGGCAGGGAACGCCATGGAACTACTCCCTGAGAAGAGAAGGAGGAAGTACAGGGTTAAATGATCCACAAAAGACTATATTTTTGACAGAGGAATCAGTGTTTCCCACAGATTTTGGTAAAATCATGGTCAGTATATATTTATTTTATTTAAAATAATATAATGAGCTGATATGTAGGGCTGATTTAGACAATTTTCACAAAATTTTGTATTCTAAATTTGCTAAAAACTCACCAACAGCCCTTTTTAAAATCACAAACCTTTAAAATAGCTGTGTAGTTATATTTTGTACAGTTATTGTTTCGTGTTCAAATGGAGCTTTATGTGTATTCTTGAGGCGGAAGGTTAGCCAAAACAAAATATTGGCCTCTACTGGAGATTTAAGGCTGATGGCTGATCTGGTGCAAAAAGCAAATATCATTCCAATATATCGGGCAATCGGTATATCAGTCTGTCTCTACTCATGCATACTCCAGGGGATTTTCAGATTACTTACAGAAACCACTGCCACGTGTGAAATAAATAATTATAATGTGATTTTACAACAAAGGGCAAGAAATCTCTTTTGGATAGTAAGTAGCAGTTAAACTAATACATCCATAACAAAACAAATCTATATATTTAAGTTTAGATTGTAAATATTTAATACACCTCTAAAAGAAAATAATACTCACCCTCCTACATATATAATCTTATAACTCCAGAAATCAGATTATAATCAGATTGTTGTGTGCATGCATAGGAAACATCTTAGTTTTGACTGAGATCTGAATTAATCTGTGGTTTCAATGGTAGAGACGTACTAATAGTAGTAGTAGTGACTGTAAAAGTGGAAGTAGTAGTAGTAGTAGTAGTAGTAGCAGAAGCAGCAGCAGCAGCAGCAGCAGAAGTAGCAGAAGTAACAGTAGTAACAGTAGTAATAGTAGTAGCAGTAGTAGTAGTAGGAGTAGTAGTAGTAGTAGTAGTAGTAGTAGTAGTAGCAGCAGCAGCAGCAGCAGTAGTAGTAGTAGTAGTAGTAGTAGCAGCAGCAGCAGCAGCAGCAGTAGTAGCAGCAGCAGCAGCAGCAGCAGTAGTAGTAGTAGTAGTAGTAGTAGTGGCTGTAGTAGTAGTAGTAGTAGTAGTAGTAGTGGCTGTAGTAGTAGTTCTAGTAGTAGTAGTAGTAGTAGTAGTAGTAATAAAACTGTAGTAATAATAGCAGTTACCTTATTGATAATAAATAGACGGGGTGATTCAGTTAGTCTAACCACGTGTCATTATTTATAATAACCACTTATTCCGTTCAAAGAAAGCATCTCTCCTTCAACAAACGCAGCATCAACATTTAGCATGCTTTAGCTACGCGCTGCACAAGGAACAGGTGAGGCTTTCAAAATAAAAGCACATCTGCATTTTCTCCGCTTTAATCTACTTACTTAGACAAGAATGCCTTTATTGTGAAAGGCCTTACCCGGAAGCATTGCTCCCTTCTCCATTCATCCTCGGAGTGATCAGCTGTGGTCGCCCACTTTTGCGAATTAAACTCACTAAAAAAGGACGTTTTTAAATATATTATGTCCTCGAACAACATGTCGGACCCGCGCAGGCAGAACAAAATTTTGAGGTAAGTTATTTTATGCCGAAATGTATGAATTTAGTGGTGAGATTTGTGGATGCTAACAAACAAGCTAATGGCTAGTACTTACCCTTTTAAAGACAGGAGATTATCACTGAGATGATTAAGTGGTTCATTCATAAAATTGTTGAATTGTTAGGATTTATTTGGGTCTTTGGAGTATTTTAAATGTATAGAGTGTGGCAATGCGATTAGTAAGATGTTTTACTTTTTAAGAGGTGAAAATTACATGTAAAGTACTTGTAGAAGTTCAAGAAAAGAGATGAGAGGCTTTTCAGATCTTTTTTATTAGAACTTCTAGCAGGATAATCAAATAAGCAGAATTCATAATATAACAACATCCACATTGTTACAGAATAGACATGTCTCGTGCATGAAGTCCTAGAGGTGTAAGAAAGGTCACGACCCCCATCACTTGGACTGGCCCAGTTAATGATTGTTATAAGCATCTCGCTGATGAATGCTGTTCTATCGAAATGGTACTGTACTATACAATTTACCTGTTAGAACCTAAATTAAGTTCAAAACAGTAATACCAATAATGACCTAAGTTAAGGATTCTCAAACTTTTCAGAGAGGATTTCCCAAAATAACAATGCGGCAATGCCCAGACCCCCACTGTGAAAGGAAATGTGTGTTTTATTTGAGCTATCTTGAAATTAAAAAAAAAAAAAAAAAAAAAAGGTAAAGTCATAATTAACTTGTTGGTTGAAATCAACAGGCCCTAAACTAGATCACAACTACTTCATGAATAAATCTACATTCTAATGTTCAATAACAATGTAACAATGAGTATCACAAGATGTTTGAAAATATTTGATCTCCATCTGAGATCTACATCTTATATTTTAAAGTGGACCTATTATGCAAAATTGACTTTCAACTATTTAATACTTGTTTCCCTTCTCAGTCACCCTCTGAAGTGGTATTTAGAGTGATTCGTGCATGTTTGCATAATCTTTATTCTCCTGTATTTAAGATATCATTGCTCCGATCTACTCCTGTTTTCAATGCCACTGGTATATGCCAACTGCTCTGAACTTACTTATTTCTTCAAACTTATTTCTTAATCAGTGATACACGTAGGCTTTGGCAGCATTATGTAACCATTTTGGTACAAATGAAAAAAATGCATCTCGCTTATGAGATCTCCAGCTATCCATAGGAGCAGCTGACAGCATGTGGTGCTTTGTTGTGATATTGTTTACAGTGACATCAGCTCCCATTGGGCTCTGCAGTTTTATAAGACGGGAGGCCGCATATTTATTTTAATATCTTATTTTAGATTAAAATTGCGATTCAAAGTATCCAGATTATAACATTATGATCCAAGGCTGTCATTTGGCTATAACTATAGTAGAGAAAAGCACAACACATCTTTAAAACAATACAATGCATTTTTTGTGTTTTTAGACTTAATGTAGTTTTGAATACTCCCCAGGTACAAGCCTCCAAGCACTGAGACCAACCCGACTCTGGAGGACCCCACCCCAGACTACATGAACCTGCTGGGGATGATCTTTAGCATGTGTGGCCTCATGCTCAAGGTGACACATTATAATATACATAAATAAAATTTGGGGCCTCAGAGGGAGTTTATACTGTTGTTTTTATTTAAACAATAAAAGATAAAATCAACACACCAAACAGAAACAATGGTAAGATTTGTATCAACCACAGTTTAGGTCCATTTACAGTGGTGATGTCATCACTTTGTGCTTTGTTACAGCTGAAGGAGGAATGTGACATAAGAGTAAACATACTGATCTGGTTAAATAATATATTTTATATCGTTTACATATCAAAACATGCTCCTTCAGTATTTGGTGTATCTACCATTTCCTCAAAAAAGTGCTGTAGTATCATTTTAGGCCAATATTTGCACTTTTTTATCACATCGGCCATCAACCTTAAAGTTTCAGGATAGGCCTGGTATTTTGTTTTTGCCGACCTGTTGCGTAAATAATATGCATGAAACTTTATTTGAACACTAAAGTGCGAACAGATAACTGCACAAAATGTGACTACACAGCTGTCTTAAAAGTTTGCGATAAGAAAGGGCTGTGGGTAAGTTTGTAGCTAATTAAAATTACATAATTTGGGGGGACATAAAATCGGTATTGGGGGGAATAAAAAAACAAACATGGCTGATCTGTAATAGAAACTATATATAAAATTGCAAACTCTGTTGCAGTGCTATCAATTTAAAGAGAAAATGTTTTTCCATTAAAAAAAAAAAATCATTTTGGGCAGTAACAATAGTAAGGCTCTGTGCATTTTAGAGAAAAAGTAGCATTTTGTACTGTGAATTTGTATTTATTCAGTGTGTTTTTAGGTGCACTATATCACTGAAGTAAGTTCCTAGTTTGTGAGCTGTACTGTGTGTACATTCTGATTCAGATTTTTACAAAATCAGTGGTCTCCTCACAATATTAATATGTTTTAGGAATAATATTAGGATGAAGATGCTAATGCATTGGTTTTATTTAGGGCTCTTCCAAATTCTCAAAGTCAGGTTACAATTTTTGTGCATTATCCAGTCAATCCACTCTACTGTGTCTGCCAAACTGCACCATTAGAACCTTCTGACCACCACCAATTATTCATACACCACGTTCATACTCCACAATGTGGGTAATGTCAGAGTCAGAGATGGTAATATGTGGTTAATAGCTAGATGGGATGATAAATCAAGTAGAAGCTTTTGTCCAGATCTTCTTAAGTAGCTCTTGTCTTCTGCTTTAACCATGTCTCCTCTGTGTTCAGTTAAAGTGGTGTGCCTGGATCGCTGTCTATTGCTCCTTCATCAGCTTTGCAAACTCCAGAAGCTCCGAGGACACCAAACAGATGATGAGCAGTTTCATGTGAGTTTAACCCAGTATCCACGTGACATCACAACATCCTAGTATGTATGTCTATAGTGGAATGTTCAGCATTTACTATGGTGACACAGTGTGCACGTTAGTAAACGCTGTCAAAATAGTTCTAAGATAAGAAAACTCAAGGAAAAAATACAAAATTGATTACTAATTTTCAGGAGTCTGTGATCAGTTCAGGCAACGATGGTCCTGTGTAGGTGTTAGAGTGTTTAATGGAAAAAACTGTTGACTTATGCTAGTTGGCTTGTGACTGTAATTTAATGTGTGAGAGACTTGTTTCACAGCAGAAATAATCTCACCTGTTGTAGTTCAAGATAAGGCAACTCTATCTGGTCAGGTTGTGTTAAAATAAAACTCAGATTAAAGTCTAACAAAGCTTCAGACAGAGCAGAGCCTATAGTTAGCTTCATACCACCATTGAATGTTGATGGCATCAGCTGCAAAGTATCAATAGTTTAACCTGAGCTGTAGGGCAGGTCAGAGTTGCATGGTGGAATTTGCTGTCAGATTGCAGATTTGTTGACCTGGTTTATGGTTAATATTTCTGTAATTACTGGGCATATCCACAAAAAAACCCCAAAAACAACTGCCTCTGTCAGGATAAATAAACAAAAGCGACAAACAAAAGTTTTTCCAAAAGTTTCAGAAAGTGGTGCCATTATCCAACCCCAAAAACTATTTTAAAGTTAACTGACAACAATCACAAGATGAATATCCCCAAACAAGTTGTTATAAGATTCAGCATTTGTGGATCATACATTTGGTTATTTCTTTCAAAAACGGTGAATCCACCATAGAGTTAGATAGGCCCCTGTCCTCCATTTGAAATTATGACATCATCTAATCAGGTCTAGAGATTGAGAAATTACTTTGCCTCTGGATTATTTGGGATTATAATATTTTTGTGTTTCTTTTTCAGGTTGTCCATCTCCGCCGTTGTTATGTCTTACCTCCAAAACCCACAGCCAATGTCTCCACCTTGGTAACACGCGTGGATCAATCGGAACGTCTACAGATCAACTGAACAGCCAATCAGCAGCAAGTGAACAGGACTGTGCCAGAAGAACGAGGAATCATTCAAATGGACTCTTAAGTTAAACATGTGATCTTTTTAAATGCTTTTATTGTTGAGGAAACTTTATACGGTTTAATGATTTACAGTGAGATCTTACAAATAAAGTTTTGAAATAAAATGATGGCTTTTTTATTTATGTCCTTTTTAGAAAATTCATCACTGTAATAATAACTTGAACTAATAAGTTTATATTTAGCATCGTGGTTTAACATTATGCTAACTGAAGATATTATGTGGTGTGACTTGGAGTTATCATAGGTATTAAAAAAACAGATATTAACTGATACTAAAACTAGTATCTAAACAACATACTCATTTTTAGCAGATATCAATATTTTAAAAGTCTGACCCAGGCCAGCCCTGGCCCCAGACTGGCAGCCTTCAGCAAGTCTCTCCCAGTCTCCCCCCTAGTCTCTCCCCCTGAGTATTTATACCAGAATTACAAAGCTACTTGCATTAGGGTTAGGGTTGTGGACACAGCACACATTACAATATAATAAAGTATATTAAATGGATGATACTAAAATGACAACATTGCAGTTGGAAAATTTGCTAAATTATAGCCTACAGATGTGTATTTAGAATAGCATAAAATATTATAAATTATATAAAATATGACAACACAATTCTACAAAAAAACAACTCTCAAAATTACTTATTCCTTCACTTCACACTCTATAGTGGCCAGAGGTGAGCAGTACTCAGTTACATTTTCTTGAGTACCTTTTTTTTTTTTTTTCATAGTACTTTTCTAGCAGCATACTTTTTCTCCTACTTGAGTAACAGTACTTGAGTAAAACTGAGAAGCTTTATGTTGACAATAAGAAATGATCTGAACATGTCACCGCTCCTTCAGATATGATTTAGTTTGTCTCTTTTTTGTGTCTGTCCTTTGAAAACACCACAATTGATGCATTATTTAATATTTTACCTTCCAATTAACTCTCATTATAAATCAGAAGTTATGTTATAGTTAAGTTACTCTCATTTGAGTAGTTTTTCCAAATAATTTTTTTTATCACTTTAATTTCTTAGACTACTACAACTATTACTAACGTTACTCTTACTTGAGTACAGTTTTGGGCTACTCTCTGATGGTGCCAAGCTTCTTTAAGATCACAGCTGTCTTGGGGCTGATTGACAAGAATGTGACTATCATTCTTTGCCAAAGGCCCTTCTGACCACTCTCCCTCTCAATATTTAATCATGAATATAAACATGTAATATTTTAATTTATTCATTTGTTGTGTTTGACAGTTTTTAGTATCTCAATTAACTAATCCAGTCCAGTGGTTGTTGCCGTACACAGCTGTTGGAAACCGGCCCGCGCATGCGCAGAGCTCTTGCGCTGCAAATCGAGCAGTGACCGCTCCTCCCGGGCACCGGAGTCACCGGAGCAAGCAGGAAAAGCGGCTTCATCCTCTGTCCGGAAGATGAAAGGCAAGCGCAGGTCACGGCGTTCACAACCGGGATTTAACCAAGACTAAAACAGATTTAAACCAAAAACTGGACCAGGAGCAAATCAGGAAGGCAGAAAAAGTCGGTTACTCTGCACGGAGTCAACACCGATTACGGCATTTTACGTACGATTACCGGGGCCAGTGCGCACGAGAACGTAGTTTCCGAGAAGCAGGGCTAAATCAGGACTGAACCAGGACTAAACCAGCATTAAACAAGGGATTAAACAAACTGAACTCGGGCTAAAAGTAGAGTAATTAAACCAGGTTTGATCTGGGGGAACAGTAAAGAACTAAATCTAAAGCAGAGCTAACTCAGGAAAGAACGAGGATTAAAAGAATACGAGACTAAACTAAACCAAGGCTGAAATTGGACTAAAGTATGAACTAAGTCTAATCTGGGTCTAAATCAGGGCTAAACCAGAATGAAACCCGGTCTGATCTTGGACTAAACCAGGCAATAACTAGGATTGAAATAGAAATAAGCTAAAATAGGGCTCAAATTGAACTAAACAAGGCTCAAACCAAGTCTAATCTGAGTCTAAACCAGGGCTAAACCAGGACTAAACCAGAACTAAACCAGAACCAAACCAGGTCTGATCTTGGACTGAACCGGGACTAAACCGGGACCACCATGGCTCAAGCGAACATCTCCGTTACCGAGCGGCAGTTCCGGTGCCCGATCTGCCTGGACGTGCTGAAGGACCCGGTGTCGATCCCGTGCGGTCACACTTACTGCATGAGCTGCATCAGTGTGTACTGGGACCAGGCGGAGTCCGGCTTCTGCTGCCCCCAGTGCCGCGAGGAGTTCAACCCGAGGCCCGTGCTACGGAGGAACACGGTCCTGGCGGAGGTCTGCATCCTGTAAAATATATGCATGTCTGTAAGGTTGTATGCTTAAGCTCTTTTAGTCGTTTAAATCGGTGGATGATGTCTTAGTCGCCCAAAATCACTAATCATAATAAGGAGAAGAGAGTGAGTGGGTTAGCTGAAGATTTGGTATTTTTTGGTATTTCGTTTTTATATAAATACATTTTTTTCCTTGTACTTATTTTCTGCATAAATAGTTGTTTTTTGGATGAACTGCTGTGCAGATGTAGTCTTATGAGTGCAGTTTTGATCAGATATATAGAGATAGGTAATAGTTTTGAGAGCTTTTGCCAAGCTCTCTTTTTACTCGACTAATCGATCAGCAGCACATGTTTTTAGTCGAACAAGAACTAACCTAATTCTGTAAACTGTAAAAGTGAAGACTAAAGGCTAATAAAGGACTTTGACAATATCAGCTCAACTTCCAAAAGCCATAACAAGCAAGACCTGATCACCCAAATTAAAATAATTTATTTACCCATTATAACTATCCTGTCCTACCTGGACTTCTGAGGGATTACACAGATATATGGACACGTGGGAATCTAGAAGAAAGTGCTATTAATGCTGAAAATTAAATTGTATTGTCAAACTAAAGAGTGTCTTGTATTATCATCGTGGTATCAGAACAGTTACTGATTATCAAATCTATTCCTTTGTATCAAAATCGAGTTACAAATTTTAGTGGTATGTCACTACTGTCACTAGAGGTGACAGTGGGTAAAGTTTGGTAATCAGAAGGTTGATGGCGCCTCAAATCCTGCTCTAACCAGTGTATTCTGCCATTGTGTCTTTGAGCAAAACATTTAACTTACCTTGTGTAAGTGTGACTTGATTAGGATGTTGGCACAGACTGCCAGCCACTGTCATTCTCAGGGCAGTTTTCCCTAAATAGCTACCACAGCTTGGAACAATGTAAAGCATTATTCTGATATCATGATGAAAGTAAAAAAACAAACAAAAAACAACTCTTTCTTCAGACAATAGAATGTCATTTTCCACATTAAATTGTAGTACTTTCTTTTAATCCCTCAGTCGTCCAGGTAGGTTTGATAGTGATCCATGGGCGTATACTAGTCTATGTGGTATTATAGCTCAAGATAATAGCTCAAAAGCAATACAGGAAATGTAAAAAGAAAATAAAAAGAAAAAGAAAGAAGTAAAATAATAAAGATAATTTGTTTTTCCATGGAGGTTGTGGACAAACTGCGGCTGAGTGAAACCTCATCAGAGCCAGAGCTGTTCCTGGGAGGAGTTGGAGAGGTACCACTTTATTTATTATTTTATTAAATAAAATAAATTACTTAATGTTTGTTTGTATTTGTAACTTTTCCATTGGGAGGTGTACCAGCTGCTTGCTCCTTTGTATGTGATATTGCTTTGCCTGCAATATACCACAGTATATTCAGCTTATTTGTTGCATGTGTTCAGTTGTGTTTTTTATTGCTCAAAAATACCATAAAGACAGGCACTCTTACTGTGAGCAGGGTCATCTCTCCACAGCTTTGATATGTGATGCCACTGCCTGCTTGTCTCCACAGAAATGTAAAACTTAAATGCAGAGGAGTGACTAATTACAAAGTTACTGTAATTTAGTTGATTTTTTTGGGTACATTTTTTGAGTAGATTTTTTGTATTTGAGTATAATTCTAATCACGTAATTACAATTTGTTACATTTGAAATAATATGAATATAGCACATATACTGTGTATATTAATTGACATAGGTAGACAAATAGAAAATGATCATGGGCACATTTCCACCTCCATCGACTCTGGCTCCAATTAATTTTACATTGAAAAAATGTCATCCTTCTACACCTCTCTACATGAATCTGATGTTTTTATTTTGCTATTTGTCCGTAAATCAAGATATGACCATTAATAACAGACAAAGGTACCTTCTTTCCTTGCGATCGCTCCTGCTAGCATTAGCAACAGGACAGTGTTGCTAAGCGCCCGCTCCCTGCTGAACCAGCGGTGCGGGTGGAAAAGGACGTTACCTTCAACAGCCTCGCTCTGGATTGGCTCTTTGGTTGCTATGATACTCTTGGTTGGAATTCCAAATATGGAACTCCGCTCCAAATTTGCTGCTATAACTGCTCACCTCAATTAGCTTAATTTTATTGGAGCCAAATGCTATGTTTCACGTCACACTCACTTATTTCCAATTCTTTATACAGTCTAAGGTATAGCACAAGTCACAGTTGTCCTAATCCACGGTTGTCTCACCTCTGTATCTGCTCCTTTCTACACCGACAAACACATAACCTCATTGCATCACCTGCTCTGATTGGACAAAGCTCAGAGAATAAACTAAACTTCAGATTATAGCTTGAAACAACTAAATACATTTTTCAAACTGTTTAATTTATATAAATCACTGACCTAAAATAGTGCATAGTACCAGTAACTAGTACTCTGAGTAGTATTTTTCATGTGTACTTTTTACTTTTACTTGACTTTTACTTTACTATTTTGGAAGCACAACATGTAATTGAGTACATTTTAGTCACATAACTGTACTTTTACTTGAGTACAAATTTGCAGTACTCTTTCCACCACTGCTTCAAAGTGATAAGCAGGTGGCGTACGCTCCACTTGCAAACTTCCATACTGTGCCTTTAACTTCTCATTACCTCTTTGTCCTCTCATAGGTCCCTTGTGACTTCTGTCCTGCTGAGAGTCGTCTTAGGGCAGTGAAGTCATGTTTGGTGTGCTTGGCCTCCTTTTGTGAGGTGCACGGCCTCCCCCACCGCGACGTGGGCACCCTACGCCGACACAAGCTTGTGGAAGCCGTTGAGAGCCTGTCCGAACACCTCTGCGCCCAACACCGACTGGGGCTGGAGCCTGGAGCAGCCGAGGGGCCAGAAAGACCAGGGTGGAGCGGGGACTGTCTGCTCTGTGAAGCCGACCAAGAGGAGGGCAGTGCAGAGAGCCAGAGAGCCAGGAGACAGGTAAGGAACCAGGACTGGACCGGGACTGGACCGGGCTGAACTGGGGGGTTTTGATTATGCACTTCTGATTTTATTTTATTAACTAAGTACTTCATGCCATGTACACACCAGGTGCAGTTGCAGGAGAGCCAGAGGACAGTCCAGAGCAGGATCCGGGCTGCAGAGAGGGACTTGGACGAGTTCCAGCAGAACATCGAGTCTCTCAAGGTGACAAAGCACTCAGCTCATATCAGAAGATGTCACAATATCAAATTTTAGCATTACAATTTTGTGAGAAAAAAACACCACGATTGAACGATTATTATTTGATTATTGACCCCCTGACCAGTGAAATCCAGTGAAACCGAGAAATCCAAAATTTTCTTTCATTTATGTAACATTACGCAATTAACTTTTTGGAGCTTTCTTCATCAAAAACATGCATGAAGAGGTTTTAGATGTCATCCATGCATGTTTGAGTAATCTTGTGATCTCTCATTGGCCCTGTTTGAAACCTCTTTGTCGTTAGCAGTACAAGGCTCTGCCCACAAGCCTCTGCTCCCACATGGCAATTCTCCATAAATATACAAAACTATACTACCAAACTATACACTACGACTTCAAAAAACCTAATGCAATGTACAGTACATTAGCAGGATGCATGCTAATTATTGCAATTGCTCTGAAGAGGGAGTGACAATAGTGCTCTGAAGGGGGAGTGACTTAGCACAGAGAGCAAAGGGGGGGCTCAGAGCATCAAAAGTGAAAAAGAAACTCATTAAACGTGTTAATACAATAAAAGGTAACATGATGATCTAAATATGTTATGTGTTAGCAGTTAATTCCCCCATAGAAGTAAAATATAGGTTGAAAGTTTATTTCTGTAGCACAGTTCATGCACAAAGTATTAAGGGGTTAGGGTTATGGGTTTATGTATTAATTAGCTAGTTACTAAACCTGAATCATTCTTAATAAACGATTTGTTATGAATTAAGTTTTTGTTTGTCAGGTGGTGAACTCTTCACCAGGAAGTTTACATTGTGCACCTTTAATTACTTTTATTCAAAAGTATCAAAAATCATATACTAATCAATACTAAAACTGGTCTCAAAACTAGATACTTGTTTGAGCAGATATCAACACTAAAAAGTCACATTCACAGGACAGAAATGAACATTTCCTGAATAGCTTTAGAATGATCTTGAGCTGTATCAGTATCGAGTATCAAGTATAAGACACATAGACTAGTATACGCCATGGACCACTATGGAACCTACCTGGACGACTGAGGGATTACATAGATATAAGGCCACATGGCAATATAAAAGAAAGTACTACGATTTAATGTTGAAAATCACATTCTATTGTCTAAAGAAATAGTGTTTTGAATATCGTGTAGGGTGGACTTTAAAATTTTTATATCGTGACAACACTACTGCATTGCATGTAGCTGAGGTGATAACTGCAGTTTTATTTTAGTTTCTTTTTGTGTGTCTGTGGCAGGTTTCGGCGTCTGCTGTGCTGGAGGACAGTGAGGCTGTGTTCGCAGATATGGCTCAGAGACTGGACAAGACGAAAGCAGAGGTCAGGCTAAAATAAGATAATGATGTAACTAGGGCTGTAGTCCTTTAGGACGGACTGAGTCTTAGTCGACCAAAATGTGTATTAATCGACTAATCATTCAGTTTAGGTTTATATGGGACAACAACAGAAAGGAGAAGGTATAAAGTGAGTTTCCTAAAAATGTGGGAGCAAATAGACTTTTTTACATACAAATACATTGGTTCGTAGTACATTTTTCTATGAGTATCTGACCCAAACTGCACTCACAAGACAGAGATATATAATCAGCTGATTGAAAACAATGAGCATTTTTAACAATTTCCTCTTTTTTAGCCACAACACATCTCACATTAATAAGAGATTGCAGTCGTTTAAAGTTAACAACATTTTAAACGGGGATCTATAGTTATAACTGTGACAGAAAGAGTACGAGGGCGCTTCATATAAGAAACTAGGTCAGACTAAGATAGCGTTAGCAGTGACCGGCAGTTGGAGAGATATGCGCACTGGTAATTCTATGTCATGATAGATTTTCACTACATTATTTACATATCTGACACAATTTATGATTAAATGCTTTTGAAATGTAATTGTCTCTTGTTTGATGAATAACGAACAAAAACAAAGCTAAGCCGTGAAGTTTCTGATTGGACCCAGAATTGACATCATCACTTAACTGCTCTATAGTTTGGAGCACTTTTGCCTTTTTAATCGACTAATTGTTTCGACCAGACCAGCAAATTCTTTAGTGGACTACAGCCCTAGGTGTAGCTAATAATAATGTCACCAAGAAAGACAGTCAAGGATTTTTATCAGATTACAAAAAACAAACTGGACCTCACCGATCTGATACTAGTATCGGATATTAGTGCTGATACTGAAGATTTAATTGGATTGGATATTGGCTTCAAAATATCAGTTCAGCCATTATCCTGGTTGGACATTACTTGAGAGATAAATAACAGCTACACACACATTTGAATTGTTTTAGTCTTTTTTACTTCAAAGGGGAAAATAAAACAAAAATTGCAACATGGCTGCTGGAACTGGAGTTCTATTAGGTTATGTTATTCCACCTCTATAAAATAATGTAGGCTAATGTACTTAACACCATTAACCGTTATCAAGGTCTGATTTATGTCAGTGCATTTCTAACCACAAAATGCAAAGTATCTTAACTCCAGACTAGAGCGATGGAGATATCCCTTTTAATGGAGTTTTAATGCGTTTCTCTGGGCTATTTTAGCCACATCATCACTTCAGCTTTTTAAAGGGTGAGTATCTTACAGCTATAGGGTATTAACTGCTATCACATAATATATTTAGTTCACCATGTTACCTTTAATTGTTTTGAAAATGCTGTATTCGCTGAAAACATTTCATTTTTGATGCTCTGAGTCACCCCTCCCTTTGCTCTCCATGCTAAGTCACTCCCTCTTCAGAGTGCTATCACAACACAATCAGCGTGCATCCCGCTAATGAAACCACACACTGCATCATGTTTGTCAGGTTGCTGTGTACAGTTTTGTCTTATATTTTTGTATATTTATGGAGAATTGTCATGTGGGAGCCTGGATGATGTTGGCTTGTGGACTGAGCATTGAACAGAATCTTAGAGCTAACTGTAAGCAGGGTTTGAATAGGGGCCGGGAGAGATTGCTAAAATAATCAATTATGCATGAATGTCATCTAAAACCCTTTCAGGCATGTTTTTGATGAGGGAACAATGTTATAACATAGAAGAAAGCTCAAAAAAACAATTTTGCACAATACCCCCACTTAAATAGAACAGAACAGAATGGAGACATAACATTGATTTGTTATTATTGATATTATTGCAAAATGTTAAATGCCTGGTAAATCCAGACTGGTCCTTATATCCTTCGTTGTGTCTCGAATCCGACCAAACTTCATCGTCTAATCAGATTTGTTTATTTCAGTGATTCATGTGAAATGAAGGAACTCATTGGTCACCCATTTTTTTTTTACAAACAAAATCTTTCTCACCTTAGATTAACATTTAGAGTTTAGAACCTACTTGGACAGCGGAGGGATTATACAGATATAAGGGCATATGGTAATGTAAAAGAAAGTACTGTAATTTAATGCTGAAAATTATGTTTTATTGTCTAAAGACAGCGTGTTTTTTATTATCACTGTGGTATCAGAATCAGTATTGAATCTATTCCTTAGTATCAATATTTAGTTTGAAATTTTAGTATTGTGACAACACTACACATGACATTACAATTATCCATCTCTAGGTTGACACCACCAGACTAAAGTTCACATGTGTGGAGACACCAATTTTTTTTACAGTTTTGTCCTCCAAAATCTGTTCTGAACAAAATGCTTTTACTTTTACTACCACAGGATTTTGACTAGAGATTTTGATCAAGAGTATATTAAACAGTGACTACAGTGGCTCAGTCCTTAGACAAGACACTTCACCCACATTACCTAGTATGAAAGTGGTGTGTGCGTGAATGATTGGTGGTGGTCGGAGGGGCCGATGGCGCAGATTTGATAGCATAGCCTCGCTTCCGTCAGTCTGCCCCAGGGCAGCTGTGGCTACAACAGTAGCTTACCATCACCAAGTGTGGAAGTGAATGAATAATGACTATAGTGTAGCGCTTTGAGAGGCTTTGACAAGACTGCAAAGCGCATTACAAGTGTAAGGCATTATGATTATTAAAGCAGACCTATTCTGCAAAATAGAGGTTTTTTTAGAGCTTTTAACTATATTATATTTGTATATCTTCTTATTTACCCTCTGAAGTTGTACGATTTATGCATGTTTGAGTAATCTTTGTTTTCTTGTATTCAAGTCATCATTGCTCTGATCTACTTCCATTTTCACCGCCACAGATATACACCCATTGCTCTGTACTTGGTTCTCCAATTTGATTTTCTTGATTGGTGATGCATGTAGGACTCATAGCGTAGTCACTTTAATACAAATGAAACAAAATCGACTGCTTATAGCAGACACAAGCACAAAAGTCTTCTTTAAAAAAATATAACATAGCCCTATATAAGTGTTTAAGTGACTATTGGCACTTTGTTTTTGTTTTTTTTACCATCATGCCCATTGTGTTGTAGGTGCGTTCCCGTCTTGAGGCCAAGGAGCGGTCGATGGTGACCAGAGCCGAGAGAGATCTGGAGTTGATGGAGAAAAATCTAGAAGAACTCAGAAAAAGAGACAAAGAAATCACCCAACTACTGCAGACAGAAGACAACAGCCATTTTATACAGGTACTGTGGCATAGTGGTAATTCTGTCTCCTCCTCTCATTAAGAAGGTTGAGTGTTAGACTCCTGATCTCTCCTGAGTGCTTCTTGGAAATCATTACTTGTCTTCCCTGAGGGAAGCATAAGAGCCCAGGGGAAAACCAGTGTAATAAATGCTTCTGTAAATGATGCGTTCTAGAAATTTGAGATGGTGTGTTGTTAATATGAATTTTCCATAGCTGCATTACATCTAAGGCTGCTCCACTAGTTTAGTCCTAGTTAAGTATTGTTTCAACAGGATCAAAATTAGATGCCAGCTTAATCTGGTTTAGCCTTTCCTAGTATGGGTTTAGTCCTAGTTTAGTCCTGCCTCGTTTAATTCTAGTTTAGTTCTGGTTTAATTCTGTTTTAGTCCTGGTTTAGCACTGGTTTAGTTCTTCCTTTGTTCTGGTTTAGTCCTGATTTTGTCCTGGTTTAGGCCTGGTTTAGTCCTGATTTTGTCCTAGTTTAGTCCTGCCTGGTTTAGCCCTGGTATAGTCCTGCCTGGTTTAGCCCTGGTTTAGTCCTGCCTGGTTTAGTCCTGGTTTAGTCCTAGTTTAGTTCTGGTTTAGTCCTGGTTTATTCCTGCCTGGTTTAGTCCTGGTTTAGTCCTAGTTTAGTTCTGGTTTAGTCCTGGTTTAGTCCTGCCTGGTTTAGTCCTGGTTTAGTCCTGGTTTAGTCCTAGTTTAGTTCAGGTTTAGTCCTGGCTTAGTCCTGCCTGGTTTAGTCCTGGTTTAGTCCTGGTTTAGTCCTGGTATAGTCCTAGTTTAGTTCTCGTTTAGTTCTGGTTTAGTCCTAGATTAGTCTTGGTTTAGTTCTGGTCTAGTCATGCTGGTGATAAAGATTTCCAGGGATAATTGATGATTGGAAATTTCATTTATCAAGACTATTGTAGTCCTGGTTTAGGGAGGGTATGTAGAATTTGTATTTTTCATTTCATAAACTTGACCAATTTGCATCCACAGATACAAGATTTTTTCTTAGTTACAAAAATTGGTAATGATGGCCAAGTTATTTACATTATAATTGGGTGTTTTGGTTATCAAGACGATTATCCAATCAGTAAGCAGAATGAGCCTCACATGAGCCTCACAGCGGCATTGCCAGCTTCAGTGCTGAAACCTAGTTGGTTTAAGCCTAAAAGGATTCTCTCTGATCTGAGTCATCACTACGTAAACTGGAGCACCTGCAGCCAATCATGAATCAGTGTTAGTGCAGCTTCTGCAGCTCAGTGAGTAAATTCTGGAGGTTCTGAGCTTTCACATGAGGCCTGTCCATATACTGAGAATGAGAAAAGCTTGTGTGCGTCCTCTATCTGCAGATTAAGGCAATGGCAACACAGGTTCAGTTGTGAATACCTTTTTAAACAGTAAGAGCACAGATTGAATGTACTTCTTTTAAGTGAATTTAAGTGAATTTTTATTTTTTATTTGTATTTTTTCTTCTCACAGGCAGCCCCACTGCTGTTGCTGCCTGTCTCCACTAGTGCCCCCTCTCGTGCCTCCGCCTTCTCTGCAGACTTGTTCAGTGCTGCACAGCGTTCACTGTGTCACCTACGCAGTCAAGTGGAGGAGCTGTGCCGAGAGGAGGTGGACATCATCAACAAAACAGGTGCAGAGAGGTGCAGACAGGTGCAGGGTCCCGGGTTTAGACGGGTGCAGAGATATGGATTTAGATGAGTGCAGAGACCTGGGGTTTTGATTCAGTTTTATTTTGCCGTATTAGAAACTAAAGCATTGTTAAGTGTGATGTCACTTCCGGGACCATCAACTGACACATGCTGAATATAATCAACACCATTATAATTTTCTCTTTTTATAGTGACCACACATTGCAGATGTTTAAAGCTAAAGTTAGAAGCATGACCCTATGGTTATAACTATGACAGACAGTGTATGAGGGAAGTTGAGATAAGAAGCTAGACTAAACTAGCGTTAGCAGTGATTAGCAGTTTGTGATACACTCTGGTAATCCTATGTTATGTCTGCTCTAAACCACATGGTTTTACTGACAGAGGACTGGCTGTAGACCTCTCCATTCTAAAGACCCAAGCTAATCACTGACCATTAGAGATGACTGAAATTGATTACCTCTAAATGTCTTCTGTCTTCTCCAAAAACTGTATAACAAAGGAATTGTCACAGTTTCCAGTGGAAAACATGTTACGTCTGTAACTACGGTTCTATGAATTTCTAATGCCTGCTGGTCTGGAGGGATGAAATGGAGAAATTAGTTTAGAAAACCTTTGATTACAGAGGCTCTAAGAATTAATTCATTCATTCATTAGGAAGGAAATATTAGTCTTGTATAGGGATTTTCTAGATCATCAAAATCACTTTATAATTTCATGCAGTATTCATTTGCTCCACACTCAGTGGTGGTAAACTACTGTAGCCATAACTACACCAAAACTATTACCTCTAATTGTCTTCTCAGAAAACTGTGTAAGGAGGGGAATTGTCAGAATTACCACTGGGAAAACAAGAGTTACGTCTGTAACTGCCGTTCTATGAATCTCTGACGCCTGGAGTGATGAAATAGAGCCATCAAAGCTTTTCTAAACAAATTGCTCCAATAATGAATTAATTAAGAAAGAAAGAAATATTAGTCCTATATAAAGCTTTTCCAGATGCTCAAAATGAGTTTACAGTTTCATGGATTATTCTTTTGCCCCACACTTGGTAGTGGTAAACTACTATTGTAGCCACAGCTGCATGTGGATAGACTGACAGAAGCGGGCTGCCAATCTGCACCAGTGGCTTCCACCCACACTCACACACCAGATTCATGCTAGGTATTGTGTGTGAAGTGTTTTGCTTAAGGACACAATGTATATATTGTATATATGTAATATTCCCAGCATTCTCCCATTCAAGTAATAACCAGGCCCGGCCCTGCTTAGCTTCTGCGAACAGTTTATTGGGTGATTTTGGCTAATGCTAAAACCCAGAGCAACTTAAACAGTAACTGCAGAAGCTCTACATAGGCCAAAAACTCTAAGAATGAAACAGAGGAGATAGATATAGACATATAGATATAACTTGGTTATAGATATAACTTCAGTTGCCCAAAGTTAAGTACAAATGTTTTAAAAGCCACCGCTGAGCAGCCACTGACATATTATCTGTTTGTATCGTTATCTAAAGTTTAGTCCGTAAATCCTGTATAATCCAGATAAATACATAATAAATTATCATGATGATGTTGTTGTTGTCGTTTTAGTGAATGAGAATCATGCGGTGGCTGAGAGCGTTAAAGGTGAGAAACTTTTTTAATTCAGACAAGGAGAGAGGAAGGGACAGCGAGAAAGAGAGAGGGAGGAAAAGGGGAGAGTAAAAGGAAGCTGTGTGAGAGGGGGAGAAAGAGGAGAGAAAAGAAAGGAGAATGAAAGAAAGAGATGGAGGCAAAGAAATCTGTGTAAACCCTCAGTCGTCCATATAGATGGAGGCAGAGATAAAGAAGGAGAGGTGGGAGGAGCTAGCTTTAGTCCAAATGCAATTAAATGTGTCGTAAAGATGACCCAGCTATTTTTAGATGTAGATTATTTCAGTCTGTGGCTTTATTTAAATATTTATTAAGCACAGAAATTACCATTTGCACCGACACACAAAGAGTTCATTAACACAGTGTCCTCCAGTGAAGTTTGCATTCTCTAATAGACGCTGTTTCACAGAGATCTCTAAATGCTAAATAAATATATTTTTTGCAGTTGGCAGAAATTTCAGTGCAGTGAACTGTAAACCTCGACAAACTCTGTCAGCTTCTCTAGATTCAAGAGGTGAGTCAAATATTGCATTCGGAGTAATAAATATATAAATATGTTTAATAATAAAGGTAAAAGTACTCATATGTATTATAATAACAATGAAAGTACATGTGTTTGCAGTGGTCCCAGTATCCTTCCCCTTGTCTTCTCTGTCTCTGGCACCAGCCGACCACAGGATGAGAGCAGCTTTTCTCAGAGGTGAGTTTTATATCATTCAATACTACTGTTACGGCTACTGCTACTACTACTGCTACTACTGCTACTACTGCTTACTACTACTACTACTACTACTGCTGTTGCTGCTATTACTGCTGCTACTGTTACTACTACTGCTGCTACTACTATTACTACTACAGTCCATCTAAACTGACCCACTCCACAGCTGTGACCCAGTGCCCTCCCTGTTCCTCCTGAATCTTTAATAAGTGGTTCTTGCTGCTTCCTGTTTACTATAGTTCACACTGCAGGTCTGTGTTATAAACGCGCCTCATATGTCTTTAATAATGAAGTCAAACACAGCTCAGGTTACAAAAGGTGGCTTTAGCGCTGAGTGAAGAGGAGGAGGAGATGAGGGCAGTCAAGAGTGAACCAGGTAGGACAAAATTGGAAATTAGCACTTAAAGACGGCACTGTGCTTGAGTCTGCTGTATAGTTATAATCTATGACACCCATGGATTGTTATGCCATAATTTGCATATTTCAAGTTGTAATTTTCATCTAACATGACTTAATAAAAGAAACAAGTCCGCTGACTTCTGTGTTAGAAAACTGGTGCTAAATGGGAGCTGATGTCGCCATAAACATCATCTCAAAAAAGAGCCACCTGTTGTCAGCCCCTCCTATGGATAGATGCACATCACAGTGAGTCGATTTAAAAAATATATTTTTACCTAAATGACTATGTGACTCTGCCAAATCCTATGTGTCTCACTGATTAAGAAAATAAAAGTAATTACAGAGATATTAACCATAAATCAGATCCAGAAATCTGCAATCTGACAGTTGAACAGCAAATTTAACAAAGGTGGAATGTTTGAGAGAAAGAGTTTGTGTGTTTAAACATGTGTGAATGAAACAAAACATCAATGATTTTTATGGACAAACAACTTTATAACATAGATCAGAAAATAGCATAATATGGGCCCTTTAAAGTTAAGGTGGCTTTATAGAATCCTTCCATTGTTATGCTCATGATACTCGGCTCTATGTCAAGTTGGACCCCACCTCCTCTACACTCTCCATCAATACTGGCTGCCTGCCTGGACGAGACAAGGGCCTGAGCACTGAACAGCTCAAAAACTGAAGCCCTTTCTAATTGGTACTCCACACCAACTCAAGAGGAAGGGAGACTCAGAGCGTCAAAAATAAAAGTGAAACTTCTAAAACATGCTTTCTGCAAATGTAGTATTTTCAAAACGATATAAGCATGACGATCTAAATATGTTCCTTCCTCCCTCTCTTTCCCAGTCTCATGCAGCCTAACCCTGGATGCAGACACGGCTCACTCGACGTTGGTTCTGCTGGACGGCCTGCAGGGGGCTCACTGTGGGGAGGAGCCTCAGCCTTACCCACCCCACCCACTGCGCTTCGACTCAGTGGCTCAGGTGCTGTGTCGAGAGGGTCAGTTCGGAGGAGCCTCGTACTGGGAGGTGGAGTGGAAAGGAGGGGGCTGGTTGGACATCGGGGTCACATACAGAGGTAATGCAGTGGGAATTTCATCAACTAAAATATTATTGTCATAGTTTTCATTAGAGGTGATACAGTTGCCAAAATTGTACTCAAGTAAGCGCAAAATGACTTCAAAATAATATTACTCAAATATAAGTGCAAAGTAGTGGTTCAAGAAATTACTCAAGTAAGACAAAATAAATATTTGGGAAAGCTACTACTCAAGTAAGAGTAACTTAAAGAGTAATTGTTGGAAAGCGTCTGATTTATAATTTGAACTTAAAGTAATTTTAAGAACAAAACATTAAATAATGCACAAAATCTGGTATTTTCACAATAATGAGACAAACTAAATCATATCTGAAGGAGTGATGCAAGAAATGTTCAAATGTTTCATATTGTCAGCATAAAGTTTTTGTCACTTGTAGATTTACTCACAGTTGGAAGAGTAACCACAACTTTTACTCAAGTAAGAGTATTTCAGTGTACTGCAGTAAAAAGTACTCAAGTAGGAGTAAAAGTATGCCACTAGAAAAGTATTCTGAAAAGTACAATTTCTTTAAAAAATTACTCAAGTAAATGTAACTGAGTACCACCTACCTGTGCCAAAGTGCTGCGCATAATAGCAATATAAAACGAACATTTAGCTCTTAAAGTCAGCAGAATCAAGTTCTGGACAGAAAAAAGTTACAAAGTACAGCTTTTAATGGGCCCATATCACATTTTTTTGTCATAATGTTGTTTCCTCCTCAAAAATGTAACTGCAGTTTTATTTTGTTTCATTCACACATGTTTAAACCATGCATATTTATGGTGAGTTCTTCTCTTAAACACAAAACACAAAACTCTCTTCCACCTTGTGATGTCATCTGGTAATGAAGTGATGAAGACCTTTAAAAGTACAGCGTATTCGAAGGTAATTTGTGTCTGTTCCTCACTGCTCCCCCCTGCTGTCTGTCTCAGGTATTGGCCGAAAAGGCGGCGGAAAGCCGTGTCTGCTCGGGCGTAATGAGAACTCGTGGCGTCTCCGCTGTACTCACGCTGGATACGCTGCCTGGCATGACAACCGGAAAACCACTGTCGCCGCCCCGCCCTGCCCTCGCATCGGTGTGTTCCTGGAGCGACAGAAGGGAGCGCTCTCCTTCTACAGTGTGTCAGACTCTGTGGTGCTACTGCATACGTTCAGAGGCCGTTCACTCAGCCTCTGTACCCGGCGTTTCGGCTTGATCTGGACTCAACTCTGAGAATATGTCCTCCTGAGATGCCCGGGACATAGTAGTACACTGTCCTTGGCTACACGTACCCAGATATTTTTTTATAAACCGATATATTCTTCACTTGATTTAAAAAAAAGTCTGTTAATTCCGTTCAGTGATGAAGCAATCATTCAGTTTTTCTCTATATTACCGGTATTCATTCATTGATTATTTTAGCTTATTTAATCTGTAATAACTACACTTAACACAAAGAGGAGAAAAGGACTTGCATACACTGCATACATAGCATAAAGATTTCTGGCAATAGCCTAAACTAAAGTGAGTTTCTGAAATCATGACACTGCCTATTACCAATTTCCCAGTGACAGCGCTGGTTTTATGGTTTATAACAAACAACAAAACTGAGACTGTGTGTACACGTAAAGCAGACAGCAGATAGTATCAAGACAAAGCTGAAGTAAATCAGCGGGTACAGGATGTCTGCGCTAAAACGTCAAACGTCAAGCGTAATGGCAAACAGTTGGTGTCTGCGTAGTCTGCAAGCGCTAACATTATATATCTGTGTCCAAAACAACTCTTGGAGATATCCTGCATTTTAAAAAATCTTCTCTTTGGAGAGCGTTTATAAAATACTTTTTATAGATATAAAATTTTTTGAGGTAAAATTCTATGTATGTGTGGACAGAAGATCTTAAGAAGACTCCTGCACATTGTCTCACTCTTGATTGACTTTTAGTACGTAGAACATACGTAGTAGAACATTTTGGTCCCTCTGTGCTGAAGGTCAATGCGCGGGAGTCTTCTTAAAACCTTAAAACCTTTCAGATAAGTGCCTCTTCTCCAGCACACCTGTTGCCCACTCAGGTGTGCAGGGTCTACACAGAAACAATGTGTGGACAGAAGGCCGAAACACAGGAGAACATATGAGTTTATGAAAATATCTGGATACGTGCAGATAGGGCCTAAGGCTACTGCTACTATTACTACAACCACTATTGCAGTAACATCATGCCGGGGTGTTCTGTATGTATGTGTATGGCGGAATGTTTAGAAGTTACCCAGGAGACACCATGGTAACTTTACCTCATTTGACTACTACTATACTATATACCACTACTATCACTTCTGTTACTGCTACCACTGCTGCTACCACCACCACAGGCCTTTTTAACCGCCCAGCTGTTTAAAGTGTGCTTATCCCAAAGCTTAGCAATAGTTTTATACTCACTCCTCATTATTGATACTGTACTTCCTAAAATTGGTTTTGATTTGATGATATAAAAACCACTAACCTCTAAAACACGGCCTGTAGCCTGGTGCTCCTGTCATTGCCCGATTTGGCACCGTTTTCAAACTGAGCATGCCCAGATGCTGTGATGCAAGCGTTGAAGTTGCTATAGTAACTCGCACGCCAAATCTAATTTGAGATTTTGATTGAATTGAGATTTGTTCGATCAAATTTACTCTTGTAATATAAACAATTTTACTGATAAATACTTGTTCAAAGTCCATGAAAGTTATGAATTTAAATTGTAATAAATGTTAGAAAACAGCAGAGCTGAGTAAAAGTCTGACTTTAGTAAAACAGAGAACTTTGAGGATTCTGATCAAATATGATTGTTTTCTTTCTATTTCTACAAATAAACTCTGTGGAATAATCAAACTTTGATATGAATACAGTTAAAGTGAGCCATATGTATGTCTTATGTATTTAGTCTGCTGTAGAGCATGTTTAAAAGAGTTAAACAATGAAAGGCAGACAAAGGTGCCAAATCTGGTAATAACAACAACTACTCTCACCACTGCCAACTCATGGGTTTCAGGCAAATCATTCCTTCCTGATTTGAAGGATTTTGTGAGAATGTTTTCCCTTTAAAAAAAATTAAATAAATAAAAAATGATACATACATACATACATACATACATACATACATACATACATACATACATACATACATACATACATACATACATACATACATACATACATACATACATACATACATACATACATACATACATACATACATACATACATACATTTGTTTTATTGCTATAACAACAGTGGGCCGTTACCATGCCAAATCTTTTAAATCAGTTGGAAATTGTTATTCCTTATGCCTCAAACCCATGAATACCACAATTACAGGGAGGTGTGGGTGAAGTGTTCGCCACAAAGACACAACGGCACATGGTCTGTCAGTGCTGTCTACTATTAGTCACTCTCAGTGATTAACCTGCTCTTACTGTTACCTGCTCTTCACTTATGAAATCTTTTTTTTTATTTATCCAGGGGTGTGTTGCTCAGTACCATCAAAGAAAAGATTTGGCATTCTGAGTACGACAAGGTCTATTAAAGGACTATCTAGGGAGTATCTTTTGGTCGCCTTTGGACATTATCCAAAGGAGACCAAAAGTGGTTAAATTTTTTTTTTTTTTATTAGTCAAACCCACATATTGAAAATCTGTCCAGGTACCACCTGAAGGAGCTTACATACCACCACATGCACCACAGTTTGAGAAAGACTGGTTTAAACTACACTGTGCCACTTCAGCCTTGGTCTGTTCAGGCTGTATAGTTTTATATTTTTCTCATGGAAAATGACTTAAGACCACACTGCCTTGGTTTTTTTTTGTGAGGTTTCAAAATTAAGACTTTATGCAGAATTACACGATCAAGTACTGTGGGTTGCCTTACTATTATAACCAAATAATAGGTGCATTTAATACTCACCACTGCCTTATAAAGCATGCAATAAAAATACATATTTAAATAACTAAACTTTATCACAACAAATGTGTAACAACTGTATAAAACCAAATAATACATTACTAATATAAAGGGTTACTGTCTTTCACTACATGCATACATGTCATTTTTGGTCTTCCTCTAGGCTTCCTCTCATCCTTTGTACCATATTCTTTTTTATTCTCTCTTATTCTTCTGTATCGAATATTCATTGCCTTTTGCCAAATTCACCATAGCTCAACCTGAAGGCACTGCTTTGCCATTAAGTGCTTTATTCACATTTTTTTGCACCAAAACTAAGCAGATTTATAGAGTCTGTTGTAATTATCTGTAAACTACATGTGTTTTGTCTGAAATGTGAAAATTGTAGGAAAGTTATACATTTTTATGCAGCTCAATTCTAAAAGCAATTCCATAATAATCAGATTTGTAACTTTTCTGGGGGTCTCTATGTCTGTGCTTTGACTGGAATGTTCCACACTATGGCATTAAACTTATTTATCATGCTTCTATTCAATTATAGTCATTTTGTTGCTAAGAAATAACTGGAAAAACATGCATTCTTACTGTGTGTGTGATCGCCTCTACACAGATCTGACCTTTAATTTGGCCTGAGCACAGTCAACCACTTGTTTCCATGGAGACAGATAAGCCCAATACCATACTGTGAAATATTCTACGCAAAACTCCTTGGAGACAAGCAGGTGGCAAACCCTCCATCAGAAAGGTTACATAGTGCAATTTTAATGTTGTAAACGTGTTTTTATTTTCAATGCACTGTTTTGACTTTGACAATAAACTTCACAGACAAAAATGTTTGTAGTGGTTTTCATCTTGGTTCTTTTGAATGAAATCCATCCTTGAACTGTGACGAGTTTATCAAGGTGACAAATGGCATCTGTCTGAACACTGATGCAGGCAAAATCTCAGTCTCGATCCTGTTAGATCTGAGTGCTGCCTCTGACTCATGGGATCCTCTTACAGAGACTTGAGGACTGGGTGGGCATCTCTGGTACCTAGATCTAGAAAACAGCAAGAACTTTGTTGAAATTGGAAAATGTGTCTCAGATAAAATGTCCCTGACCTGTGGGGTGCCCCAGGGGTCAATCCTGGGACCCCTGTTGTTCAATCTCTACATTCTGCCCCCTACAGACCACTTAATACGCAGTAACAATGTGTCCTACCACAACTCTGCAGATGAAACTCAGATCTATGTCTCACTGGCAGCAGGTGAATATGAACCAGTGAATTCAGAATAAGTCCACTTTAAAAATGCAAAACCCTGACAGTCAAAACTGAGGGCTCTGAACCGCCTCCTCTCTCACGTGACCAGTGGAACATAAACAGTGGTCATGTGATTCATGTGAGGATCCAACATGGCGGACAGACGCGCACATCTGCACACCGCCGCAGCTTTCTGCGCTTTGTCACTTTTATTCTGCACAGTGTCCAGTTTTCCCGTGTCTCCCCAAGGAAAACGACAGGCTAAATGTGGATACGAGGTGAGATACGAGGAGTTTTATTACATTTGAAACATTTTATGAACGTATTTTAAGATAAAGTGAGAGAGATCGTGTTATTTTCGTACTTTCACTTCCTGACAGACGTGATGCTGTTGTCATTTTGTCAGATTCGTTTGTTAAATTATTTTATGTATTGTTGTTAAAAGGAATAATGGAAAATAGACACTGTAGTCTCATTAGGAGGATGGAAACTAAGCTAAGAGGTAGGGAGTACTCAGTTACATTTATGAAAGCATGATTTTTTGTTGTATTACCTTAATCTTAAACCTTATGTTGAATACTTTGTGTTTTAAGCATTTTCTTTCTCTGTAAGAATGCAACACATACTTATTTTAAGATGTCTACACCAGAATCAGCTGCTTTTGTCACCTGTTACTGGTATCTATTTTCAAATTAACAAAAAAACTTCTTTTTAGTGACTGCAAGCAACTGTTAGTGACATATTTTACCTCTCCGTGAACAGCTAAGGATACATTCATTTATGACTTTGTATGGACAGTGTAAATTTGGTTTAAGTCCTTATAGGGCCAGTCTTCTATAGATAGTACCTTTCTTGGGGTATAAGTACTGTATAGCTCCTTTGTACCGGACATAAACTGACACACACAAACTGACACACTCATGGACACTCACACACACACTCAACTGGGACACACACACTCACACACATGCACCCACACATACGCATGTGCTTGCTGTCTGTAGCTTCATTCATCTGATCAGATAAACTTCTTTCAACTCTCTACCTGATCTGCGATCTCTTCCTTCACAATTACAATTTAGCTGAGTAACTTTTTAAAGAAATGACACTTTTCAGAATACTTTTCTAGCTGCTCCCTCTTGAGTAGCAGGTTTGATTACTCTACACACTGTGAGTCTATAAGTGACTATGTTGACAATATGAAAGGATTTGAACATTGCAAGTAAGTGTAATCTATTTCTGTGTAGGGTGAATATTGTAAGATACACCACCTCTTGTCAGTGTCCCTCCTCTTATCTCCCTGTTAGACTGAGATGGGGCAGGTCAAATGTCTCTAGTTAATCTGCAGATGTTGTGGTGTGGTTGGATGAACAGAGCAGGACAATGGACCATGTCACTAGGATTGGATATTTGTGTTGGTACTAAAATGGGAATTAATGTGGGCAAGGCACTTCACCCACCTTGCCTAATATGAAAGTGGTGTGTGGTCTTTCAGTGTCCAAAACAGAGCTATATAAATCTGGTGTAAATCCGATATTATACCAGGAGACAGACATTATCACATCCTGGAATCAATCTTTTAGACCATATCTTTTAATCTTTTATGACTATATTGTTGTGTTGATAGTTCTTCTTTCTATTTTGTTCAGTCATGTCCTGTGACCAAACCAGGCCTGTTGAATGTGCACCTGGTCCCTCACACTCATGACGACGTGGGCTGGCTTAAGACTGTAGACCAGTACTTCTACGGAGGTAACACTTTCATATATTATTATATTTAATGAGATAATGATATACTGCTTTTAATCATGTTTAGGTAACTGCAGTTTGTAGTTTGGTAATTGCAGTTTGGTCATTCACAGATCACATGTCTTTTATGAGGGTTTTGACCTTTTACACGTTGCATGTCCTTGACTACAGCTGAAATATAAAATCTTTCAAACAGTTACTTGTGTCACCGCTATTACTGCTTATAGCTGCAGCTAATGGTGAATTTGGACGTGAACTTTGTGTCTTTACTATGAAACCAGAGTTAAATGAAATGTTATTTATAAAAAGTCTAGATAAAATAAACTAAAATAAATACCCCAAGCTGCTCATTTGATTATGTGCATAGCATACCTAAACATCACACACTAAATAATCTGTATTTCTGATCAAATCTGTGATGTCTGTCGGCGTCGCCATGTTTGTTTTGGTTTGTTTGGCTCTGGCCAAACCACAGTGCTGCTCTGTGATTGGTCAGTCTTGAAC
Source organism: Periophthalmus modestus (assembly GCA_019594935.1). NCBI lineage: Eukaryota > Metazoa > Chordata > Actinopteri > Gobiiformes > Gobiidae > Periophthalmus > Periophthalmus modestus. Next base: position 7,537,767 of record JAIEZT010001373.1, on the reverse strand, counting down.
ACAAGTGAATGATTCAAACATCATACTCACAAAAATCACAATAATTTGTCTTGCTGCAAGGTTGTATGTAAACAACCTTTTTCCCTTCTTATCACCTCCTGTGTCCTCAGACCGTAATGACATCCAGCACGCGGGGGTCCAGTACATCCTGGACTCTGTGGTGGATCAGCTCCTGAAGAACCCAGACCGCAGGTTCATCTATGTGGAGACATCATTCTTCTACAGATGGTGGAAACAACAAGGAGAAGAAATGAGGAACACAGTCAGAATGCTTGTAAACCAAGGTGAGGTTTAGTCCAGATGCAGTCCTGGTCCAGTCCTGTTCCAGTCCTGTTCCAGTCCTGTTCCAGTCCTGTTCCAGGCCTGGTCCAGGCCTGGTTCAGCCCTGGTTTCTCTCTTGCAGGTCGTCTGGAGTTTGTGAATGGGGGCTGGTGTATGAGTGATGAAGCTGCCACACACTACAGTTCAGTGATAGACCAGATGACTTTGGGGCTGCGTTTTTTGAATGAGACGTTCGGGGAGTGTGGAAGACCACGCGTGGCCTGGCACATTGACCCTTTCGGACACGCCCGAGAACACGCCTCTATGTTTGCACAGGTCTGGACATTTAAGGAGATGTAATTCATGCGTTCTGACCATCATTCAGAACTTTTGATATATTCAGCAAACTTGACATTTATGAGCTGTATATATTTTTCTAAAGGAATGTAGGCCTTTAGGTGTTTAGTTGATTAGTCAGTCCATGGTGTCTTTGTTGAGCAAAACTGGTATTATTCACACTATAAGAGGACAACAGCAGAAAGGACAAGTCAATGAGTTAATGACTGAGTTAGCTAAAGATTTTGTGTTTTTTGGTATTTATGTAAAAAGACAGATTAAACACTTGATTCACAAATTGTATTTAATAAATAGTTTTTGCATGAACTCCTGTGCAGGTGTAGTCTGAGTGCAGTTTGGGTTAGATACATAGAGATACGTAATAGTTTAGAGAGAGATTTGTCATGCCCACTTTTTAGTCAACTAAATGATCAGCAGCACATGTCTTCAGTCTTTAGTACAGCCCTATTATGTTTTTTCCTCATGTGCTCGTATTTCTTATTTTATTTTTTTGTAAAGGACCGCACATATTAATGAACATTTCAAAAAAGAAATATGTACCGGTAAAGATTATAGCCAATGTGACTAATTTCCATCTTCAGTCCCATGGCAGATTGATGTAAACAAAAGCAAATATAACACACTCACTATACATACAATTATAGAATAGACAGATAAATTCTGTCTTCATCAACCCCTTATCTCCACCCACTGCCCTGTACTTCTTTGCAATTTATTTTGAGAAATAATTATTTATGTATTTTATAGTTCATTACTAAATACCAGAAAAAAATATTACTCAAATCAAAATGTGTAATAACGAAGAAAATGAAATGTCTGTTCACCATACCCATGCCACACAGGGTGCAAACTCAGTGTCCAGAATTATAAATGTATAAATAAACTCTTTTAATATGTCCAGGTTATTAGTCAGTAGTTACAGCATTTTTTTTTTTTTTACTTAAATCTGCAAAATCAACTTTGCAGAGCTTTTAACCATGGCTTCCCCTCAGCATTTACCCTCTTGTATTTGTAGTTGTATTTAGAGTGATTGGTGCATGTTTGAGCAATTTTAATAGCTTATTTTCAAGATGCCATATTGCTGATCAACTCCCCGTTTTCACCTCCACAGGCATCTGCAGGTACCCGCTGCTCTGTACTTACTTCATTCTCCAATTGTGTTTTCTTTATTGGTGTTACATGTAGAATTTGGCAGCATTGTGTAGTCATTTTGGTACAAATGAAAAAAAATCTGCAGCTCGCTAATGTGAACTGCTGCTATCCTTCGGAGCCACTTTGATGTGATGACGTTTACGGCGACATCTGCTCCCATTGGGTACCGCCGTTTTCTAATGTGGAAGTCAGTGGACTTGTTTCTTTTGTTAAGTAGTTTTAGATGAATATTGCGATTAAAAATGTCCAAATTATAACATAACGATCCACGGGTGTTATACATTATAAGTATATATCAGACACAAGCACAATAGGTCTTCTTTACATCAAATATGGACCACACCCTAACAATTATTTTGGTAAAAAGGACTAATTTGTTTGTCTTCAGATGGGATATGACGGGCTTTTCTTCGGGCGCGTGGATTATCAAGACCGAGACCAGAGACGGAGGAACCTGGACCAAGAGCTGCTATGGAGGGCATCAGACAGCCTCACGCCCCCTATGGCCGATCTGTTCACTGGTGCTGTATACTACTAATACTACTGCTACTGCTAATACTGCTGATACTGTTACTCCTACTACTTGTGTTTCTACTGCTGCTATTACTGTGTTGCTGCTACTATTGCTACTACTACTTGCGCTACTACTGCTCCAACTACTGCTGCAACTACTGCTACAGCCACTTCTGCTACCTTGCTACACCTACTATTACTGCTGCTACTGCTGCTGCTACTACTACTACTACTACTGCTGCTATTGCTACTGCTGCTACTGCTACCTCTACTGCTGTTACAATTTCTATAACTACTGTTAATACTGCTTCTACTGCTACAACTACTACTACGGCTACTATTACTGCTGCTACTACTGCTACAACTACGTAGTGCTACCACTACTACTACTCACTCTACCCCTGTGGCTGATCTGTTCACTGGTATTACTAATCCTGCTATCTACCACTACTACAAGCTTCACGCTCACCAGTACTACATATTACTAATGCTACTTCTACACTTCACTCGGAGAGATCAGGAGTCTAACCCATAACTTACTCCTTACTCTCTCTCTCTCTCGTTAGGGATCCTCCCAAATGGGTATAACCCTCCTGATGGCTTCTGTTGGGATCAGTCCTGTGACGATGCTCCCATCAGAGACGACCCTGATCTGGAGGACTACAACGTGGACGATGTGGTGCAGCGTTTCCTCGCCATCGCACATGCTCAGGTACAAACTGTGCAGATAATGTAGTATTGCGCTTTTGTTTATTTACTCACTCAAACCAACCCACCTCTGAACACAATCCATATGTAGACGCAATAGTACTTTATTTATTAAACCACAGCAGCTTACATTTTTTTCAGTATGAAAAAAAAATAAATCTCAAATCTATTCACAATGGTAATGTTTTTTTCAATGAGAAGGAGCAATATATGGGTTGGACTGATAAACGGGTTGGGTCTGTGTTTGCACTTTTTTCATATCGTTTTTGAGCCTCGTCTAGAACCTTTAACAATTCAAAAATAAATATTGGTGGCTTTTAGATTGTAGAATGTGACGCTTTCAATGAGGGAAGAACCAGCTTTTCCCTTTACATTGCAGTGAAATATCCAAAAGGTAAGTCCACAGATGTTCAAACCGATAATTTCTATTGGTGACTAGACCTTGCTGCGTTGCAAAAAAAATCAGCATTTTTACAATATTAATTTTACCTGCCCCCATCTGTATTAAATAATATTGGTCTATAGATGTCATCTGAAACACACCAATTGTGTCTTTTTGAAGGGTAAAGAGTCAATCATCAAACTGTCAAATTGAACCTGAAAGCCAGGAATAGACAGTTACTGTGTTAATATTAATTTCAAACCATGTAATGTAGTAAAAAGGATTAAAGTTCCTCAAAATTAGTGATGCACCGATACAGATACTGTTATCTCATAACAGCGCTGATACTGAAAAATGTGCTGGATCAGATATCGACTGAACTGATATTTGGAAACCTGGTTGAACTTTAAGTTATAAATCTATTTCCTGATCATAGTTGGCCCAGAAAGTCCCATAATGTTTGAACTTTTATTTATACAAAGCTGTTCTGTAGCCACTTGAGAGATAAACAACAGCTACATGACAACACAACCAACAGCCAATGCATTTGGAGCAGTTTTATCTTATTTTGGTTTTTAGTCTCTGCACTGGTATCGGTTGATATCAGGTATGGGCCGATACTTAAATCTACAGTATATCGCAACTGCAAAAGCTGGGTATGTGCATCTCTTCTCAATATCATCAGAGTCTATCAGACATCAATTGCATGGATTCTAAAAATGGTACTGAACGAAAAAAAACAAACATCAAAAATCTGAAAATTAAAAGCTGCCTCTTCACTTACTGGATAAAATGTACTTTAAATATGCTTCTGAGAATAATATACTGATAATACTGATATACTGATAATATAATATCAAAGCTGTGATTTTATATGAATGTTTCTCTTCAGGCGAATGTGTACAAGACGAACCA
>JAIEZT010001373.1:7480979-7528479 GCA_019594935.1 Periophthalmus modestus | reverse complement strand
AAGATTTCAGAGAGCGTGATTGTCAAGTGGATTAACCAGTCAGAGAGATGCATGCTTCATTTTTTTCGAAAAACAAACACGGCTGATCAGGGGGAAAAACAAGGACTGAGAAACGGCACAGATTTTTACCAAATTAAATATTGAAGCACCAAACTCTTATTCATTTCAGGCAAAAAAAGTTATATATTTTGTTGTGAATGATAGGAGATTTTTTGAGAGGATTCAAACAGAATGTAGAACTGGCTGCTCAGGCAAGAATTTTCAGTGTTGATAACATAAGTAGAGGCGTTTTAGAACTGCTACTTCCTGTATTTTTGTGCTTCTTTGCAATTTTTTTTTAACCACAAACGTACACTTAACTGATGTAAAACTTTGATAAACATTTACCACAGGCACCACCCACCAAACCAAGCCAGATTTTGAAAAAAAAAAACGTGAAAACCTGTCATATGCAGTTAAAGCAAGTTTTATGATTTTGACCATTATTTTTTTGAGGTATTATTATTTAAAGACTTTTATTTTAGGTACAATGCGAGTGATGGAAACAGCAGTGACAGTAACCAGCCGTCAGGAGCCTACATCTTCAGACCAAACTCCTCCACTCCCTTTGTCATCAGTAAAACTGCCAAAACTCAACTTATACAAGTAAGACTATTACGGTAAAATAAATAAATATGAAAAAAAAAAATATTATTAAAAAAAATTAAAACCAGATACTAATCAATCAAAAAAAGATTCTTATTTAAACAATTATTGATACTGAAAAAAGATATATTAATAGGACAAAGTTTGACCTTTCCTGAGTAGTTTTAGAATAGTTTCATCCAAACTAGTTTAAGACCACTTGGTAATACTAAAGGTCCTTTATTGAGTAAAATTGATTCTTGTGAGCTTTTAGCCATGTTAGAATGTTGTTACCTCATCAAAAATATACCTGGACTTGTGTTTCGTTTTATTCACATTTGATTGAGTAAGCCTTTATAATGTCTGTCTACATGTTCAAAGCCCATAATGTTCTGTTCCACCTTGTGATGTCATGCAGTGGCTGTTTTTCTTCTGGTTCCCCAATTTTCAGTGGATTCAGGTTATTAAATTTCTTACCATTTCGTACCACTCTATTTGAAAAGAGCGAGTCTTTTGTTCCGTCGTCTGGAGCAAACCATTATCTCCTTTAGCGTTGGTCTTCCTTTAATTGCAACCTCCTGCTTCGTCCCAAAGTCCAGTTCAGAAAACTGCTTGAGCTTTAATATGTATCTTCCTCCATTTAAAAAGTAGGGCCAGACATTAAGAAAAAAGTGAACAGATTTCTAAAGTTGACTTGATAACTCTAAACTGTATCTTGCTGTCACTATTCTGTGGCCCCTTTTCTGCGGGAGTTACAAGAATCCCTGGCCTCACGAGCGACCCCTAACATGAGGCAGGGTAACTGCGTGCTTCACCCGGCGCCTTTTCACAGCCGCTTAAAGCAGCAGCGTCACTGCTGAGCTACAGCACAGTCAGTCCATGTGAGGCACGAACGACCGGTGCCTCACCGCGCGTCTCTTCAGTATTTCAACGGTAAACGCAAAAATTCAGTGATATTGAGTAAAAAAAAATAAATAAAATTGCAAAGTTAAATAGAAAATAACTTTATAGTACAAATCATTGGATAAATATAACCATTTAATTTATTTTTTCTCTGTGATGTCAGGTGAGGCACGGCCTCATCTGCCTCACCTGACCGCACGTCACTGCAGGTTTTGTATCTTAAACATGTGTGAATGAAACAAAACACAACTCTGGGTACATTTTTTGATTGTTTTTTTTAACATTATAACATAGATCAGAAGCCGTGTAATATGGGCCTTTTAAAAAAAAAAAATTGTAGCCTATTATGTTTTGTTGTAAATGCCATCATGTTGGTATTAAATCAGTATTAGTTTTCTTTTAGTATAGAGTTTAGTCAAGTAACAAAACAAAAAGCTCATTTAAGCTACTTCTTTGAGCAATCATGTTGTATTGTTCATTTAAGGAATTAATCACTATCAAATTTAAATCACACTTTGAATGGTTGTAATTATCAAATCACAAACACTGCTATTATTCAAGTCCTCTGCATTATTGCTTAATATCTATCAAAAGCAGCTAACCCTGTTGTTTAAACCTCTATAAACATGTTCTGAAATCTCCATGTGTGTCAGATGCCCTCCCTGTGTCTCAGTGGGGTCTTATTCTGTGTAAAAGCTGTTAACTCTGTAGTTTTTTATTAGTTTATCAGTTCATATTTCAGTCTTCTGACAAATGTTAATGCTCCTGGACGTGTTTTAAAATGTGAACTTTGAACAAAATTGTTCAGTCATAGTTCATATCCTTGTCAAAAAACATATCTTGAAGTGTGTTTAATTTTGTTTGAATGATTTTAGGTATTACACTTTTTTTGCTCTATATATTAGGGATTTTCAGGTATCAGGATTATTCAGTGGCTTGTTTAAAAATCTCCCTTTTACTTTCTCTCTCTCTTTCTCTCTGTCCCTCTTGCTCTCAGACGTCTGTGATGCAGGAGCTGCGCCAGGTCTTCTCTCCCTGGGTCTCTCAGGTGGTGCGGCTGTACTCTGGCAGCCGAGCTTTGGAGCTGGAATGGACCATCGGACCTGTGCCCATCGAGTCAGTGCATGAATATCTACTCACCTGACATCAGTACATTGTAGAATCACTATAATTTAAACAGAGCTGGAGGACAGATCAGAATACTATGGTAGCATATGCTCTTTAACTGTCAGATTACAGATTTATTGACCTGGTTTATGGTTACTGGGCTTATCCACATGAAACTAAAAACTAGCACAAGTTCAACTTCTCTGTCATTTTTTTTTTTTTTTTTACAATAGTTTCAGAAAGTGGTGCCATTTTTAAAAAAAACACAGCATATAGCACCGGGGAAATGTGTGCGCGCGTGTGTGTGCATATTCACAGGGTTCTGTTCACGTGACGCTTATTGTCATGGAAATGAGTTTGGCGATCAGCAGATCCCTCTCACGTGGCTCATGGTGTTTGAGGTGAATGACGTGTGGTGTATGTGAACAAGACCAACCCAAAAGTAAAATACATAGTGCGCACTGGGGTCAGTCCACAGAGCACAGTGACGTGTGTGAAAACAAGCTAAACCATAAGATTAATATGCCTTGTAGTTAATTCAGTGCTGTTGTTTCCTCTGACAGTGCTTGTCTTGTGTGTTTTCAGTGACGATTTGGGTAAAGAGGTGATCACTCGACTCGACACAAACATCAAATCAGGAGGGGTTTTCTACACAGACTCTAACGGACGCGAGCTGCTCAGGAGGAGGTCACCAGCACAAACACACACAGGATCTGGACGTCTTTCCGTTTAAATATTTGACTTAATTTATTTTCTACTTTAGGAAAGATTTCCGTCCGACGTGGAATCTGAAGCAGTCTGAGCCAATCGCTGGAAACTACTACCCCATAAACTCCAGAGCCTTCATCATGGTGAGAGTATGGGCAGAGATCATTTAAAGGGCCCACATTAAGCCATATTGTAAGATTTATGTTATAATGTTTCCTAATCAAACATTGTTTCATTCACACATTTAACACACAAATCCTGCATATTGAGTTCTTCTCTCAAACAGAAAACACTATGTTCCACCTTGTGGAGAAGTGCTCCACTGAGTTTTTAAACTCCACACACCTTCACTAGAATTATTTGAATAATTTCAGCCCTGGGATTGCCCATCTCTGCTGAACAAAAGGTAAAAAGTAGCTGTTAACTTGAAAACTACATTTTCAAGACCACTACATAACGCCACAAGGTGCACAGAGCATTTTGAGGTTTGGAGATTTAGACAAATTGATAATGATGGATTTCTCAAACATGTGTGAATGAAACAAAACACAATTGCAGGTATGTTTATGATGAGGTAACAACATTATAATATGGCTTAAGGCTCACGATCCAATTTTGCGTAACATAGCACCTTCAGAAAGCCTGTATCTGATTTAAAACCATTAGTAAGTAACATGTTTTTGTTTGAAACCCATTTAGTCCTTTCTGCCGCTGTGATATTGCACCATGACACAGATGTCCGTGTAATCCCTCACTCGTCCAGGCCTGATCCATAGCAAAAGATGAAATTTAAATCTGTCAACTGGACAAAGTTGACAGATTTAAATTTCTTCTTTTACCATGACACAGAAACAACTGTCTGGGATAGTGTCTTTCAGTTGTTTACTTTATAGTTCTTAAATCTCTGGCAACTATTTGCTTTTTTTTTTTTTCACTGTTGAAAATGCACCATAACAGAGAATCAAGTGTCTGGGATACTGTAAGGAAGTTGTTTCCCGTGATTCGTAGGAATAATGCGCCTGATTAGATGAAAAGACCCTTTTAGAAGCTTTTGTATTAGTTATTACCTGAAAAAATGCAATGTAAAATGAATAGATTATATTTTACATTTTTTTGTTATTTACCTGCTTTTACTAAACAATGATGTAAAGAGCATTTATTTTAACAAGTTTTGACAAGTAACTTAAAATCATATACAAGTCCTTTAAAACATGTTTTAACCTTGATTTGTACTTTTATAGAAGCCCCCATTAGTCCATTGCGAGGCAGCTGTGGCTATCTGAATGGACTTAATCACAAATAGTGTATTTGTTTTTTATTTTGTCCAGGATGAGGAGAACCAGCTGACTGTGGTGACTGACCGCTCTCAGGGAGGGAGTAGCATCCAAAATGGCTCCCTGGAAATCATGGTGAGATTAGCATTTTAAAATTTTAAACTAAATATGTTATGCGTTAGCAGTTAATACCCCATAGAAGTAAAATACCCCCTCTTTAATCAGTTCCTATTATTTCTGCCCTCTCTCTCAGCTGCACAGGCGTCTCTTGTACGATGATGTTCGTGGAGTAGCCGAGCCTCTAAATGAAACCTCAGACCTGTTTCCCAATGGTTTAGTCGTCCGCGGGAGTCTGCTCCTGTCTCTGGACCCCCCCAAGAGCGCTGCAGACAAACACCGCCCTCTAGGACAGGAGACTGTACTGCAGCCAATGCTCTCATTCACCAAAGGGAAACCGGAGGCCAGTGCTAAGCTCACAGTAAGTGTGAACTGTACATCAACTAATGTGAAGTGTTAGCAGAGTGGTTTGCCCTGTCTACTCACAACATTCAGGTCCTGGGTTTATGAGTTTCATCTTGTCACTGTGGCCATTTAAAGGGTATAATTTACACAAAATTGACTCTGTCAAGTTAACAACTTTTTGTTCAGTAGAGATTGGCAATTCCAGGACCGAAATGATCCATATTATTTTAGTGAAGGTGTATGGAGTTTAAAAACACAGTGGAGCACTTCCTGTATTACCACTTCATGACATCACAAGGTGGAACAGAGTGTTTTATGTTTGAGAGAAGAACTAAGCCTAAATATATTAAACATATATGAATGAAACAAAACACCCACCTTTGCCCATCAGTGACAGGAAGAATAGAAAACAGACATTTCTCTCAAGCCTCAAATGCAGGACAATACAGGATTACTCAAACATGCATGAATCAAACTAAATATGCCTTTGAGTAAGATACTAACCCCATATGTCCCCTTTAACTTTATTTGTTCCTGTGTGTAGTTCACCGGTCTCCAGGCTGCGCTGCCCCCTGCTGTTCACCTGCTCACTCTGTCTCAGTGGGACTCGGACTCAGTGCTGCTCAGGCTGGAGCATCAGTTCCAAAGCTGGGAGAGTCAAAGCAGCTCACAACCTGTGACAATCAACCTACAGGTACAATATCCTCACATCCAGTCACTGTAAATCTGCAGGCAAGATAGGCTTTTCTACTGGTTCACCTTGGAGCAGATCGGTACGGGCCACAAGTGTCTGCTCAGTCTGAAGTGAACCGTATCGCCCCGTTTGAAAGGTCTAAAGAAGACCCTGGAGGGTACTAGCTCCCAGAGTGGTCTGAGACCGGTACAGTACGGCTGTGTGGTGTGGTTAAAGACCAAACAAGATGATTGGACAAAAAAGAACTCAGAGTCAGGCAAAAACAAGATGCGAAAAAAGCAGAGATAAACATAAAATAATAATTTCACACCAAACGCTGACTTGATCTTGTGATAAACCGCTGTATTTCCAGTTATGGTAATGAGCTAACATGTTTATGGATGCACGTCACTCGCGTATTAAGACTGAACATATAATATTTCCAGTGCATAATGGATCTAACTTGACCAAACCCAGTGCAGTGCATAAAGAGAGGTTAAAATGTGGGACAAAGGTGCAGAGAAGTGAAATAAATGCAGAAAACGCTGATGATAAACTGGAAGACGTTTTGTGTTTATGCTAGCTTTAGTGCGTCTCACAGCGCCACAGACCTGGAATTATAAGGCTGATTTACAAGATGAGTATAAAAAAAGACCCACTCCAAGGCCCCAAGTGAACCAATCCAGTGGGAAAGAGGCTTTAGAGACTGAATTGATACTTTGCAGCTGATGTCATCAAAATTCCCTTAGAGTGTGATGCCACTGTAAGCCTTCTCTATCTGAGGCTTTGTTAGACTTTAATCTGAGCTTTATGTTAACACTATCTAACCAGAAAGAGCTGACCTAGCTCAACTCGGCTCACCCGCTGTAGTTCCAGCTGTTAAAAAAGTTCCCCTCAAATAACATTAGTCACAAACTTGCATTATCCAAAGGTTTTTCAGTTAGTCTCACTTTTCTTGATGAAAATCAAACACCTGAACAGGATCATGAGCACTCATACTGATCAGACGCCTGAAAATGTGTTGCCTAAATTAATTTTGTATTTTTTCTTGAGTTTTCAGACAGTCTTAAAACTTATTTGACAGTGTTAATGTGTGCACTGTGTCACCATGGTAACTGCTGAGCATATCACCATAGACATACATGTGAAACACCCCCCTATGTGAATATATGGGAAATTCACTGTATTTGAAAGAAATATAAAAACTTGCATTGAAACTTGCATTGTTGAACCTTATCATTATTTGTCTGGGAGTGTTTCTTAGAGCTCACAGTCCTTCTGTCAACAATCACGTCTTTGGGGTTGAATAATGGCACCACATTCTGAAGCTTTTGTGAAAAAATAATTTCACTGTTCATTGAATTTTTTGTCAGTTTTAGTTTCCTGTGGATAGGCCCAGTAATTACAGAGATATTAACCATAAACCAGGGGGACAAATCTGCCATTTGACAGCAAATTCCACCATGGAATTGTGACCTGTCCTCCAGCTCGGTTTAAACTAGAGGGATTCTCCAATGTGCTGATGTCCTGTGAACGCGCCCATAACATCACTCCTCACGTTATATTTTTGTATTTGCAGAAGTTGTTTTCCACTCTGACGGTGCTGGGATTCTCTGAGCTGAATCTCTCAGCCAATCAGTGGAAAGAGGACATGAAGCGATTCGACTGGACGCCCAAGACAGGTTCTGCACACAACCCACATCACTGTCAGTCTGTCCCAGGGCAACTGTGACTATATAAGCAGCAGAGGAGAGGGTCAGGCAGAGCAGAGGATACAAAAAATACAGATGAGAGGGTCAGAGGATGCAGAGAGTCAGATGGCACATAGGATAGAGTGTATTCATGTATTTTTCTGTTTTTTCCAGAGGAGAAGCCAGTGCAGAAGATGTTTGTGGATCCTTCATCTTGGGAGGTGACGTTGAGGCCGATGGAGATCCGAACATTCCTGCTCCGAGTCAGACTGTGAATTTCTGCCACTGGGGGAATATTCTGCACTAGATTATTTTAAAGACCCTGTAAACTGCTAAATTGACTATTTCAGCTCTTAAATGTCCTATATTCCACAAAATGGATTTTTGTGAGTTTTAAGCCATATTATAATGTTACCTCATCAGAAACATGCCTAGAGTTTTTTGTTTCATTCACACATGTCTGAGCAACCTTTTTTATTAGTCTGTCTACATTTTAAAAGCTCAAATTGCTCTGTTCCACTTTATGATGTCATGAAGCAGCTACTTTTTACATTTTGTTTTGCTGAGTTCTGAAATCTGACATTATTCAAATGATTCTAGTGAAGGTTAATTTAAAAACACAGTGGAGCACTTCCTGTATTACCACATGACATCACAAGATGGAGCAAAGTGTTTTCCATACGATAAAAGAACTCAGCCTAAATATGCAGGGTTTGTGTGTTAAATATGTGTGAATCAAACAAAACATAACTCCAGGTATGTTTCTGATGAGGAAACATAACATAGATCAGATAATGGCGCAATAAGGGCCCTTTAAAGACACTTAAGTGGGTTTTATGGTTTACTGACAAATGGGAAATTACAGCCTTATGAACAACTCCACACATGCTGACAAATGCAGGCTTAAACCTTTATTTATGCTACTGTTGACAATTCCAGAGACCCTAAGTATGGCTGCTCAGTAAGAGAAAAATCTCATGTTTGCTAAATGAAGGACTACACTGAAGGACTTTGAAGAGTCTTTATTGCTCTGTTAAAACAAAACACCAGGTATGTATTTGATGAGGAAATGTTTTGTTTCATTCACACGTTTACCACACAAACCCCGCATATTTAGGCTGACTTCTTCTCTCAAACTGAAAACACAGGAAGTGCTCCACTGTGTTTTTAAACCCCACTAGAATCATTTGGATGATTTTAGCCATGGATATGCCCAACTTTGAAGATACAGCTCTTGTTTTAGCCTCCTTGAAATGGCTTCACTTCTCTTAAAAAAATCTAATTTCCAAAAAAAAAGCAACAACTTAAAGACTAAAGCAGTTCAAATGAAGCTAACATTAAAAGTACCACTTGATGACATCAAAGTAGAACAGAATTTTGAGCTTTGGTGATGCATACAGCCTAATAATCCTTATTAAAATGTCTGTGAATGAAACAAAACAACTCCAGGTATGTTTTTGATGAGGTAACATAACATGAGTAAAAGCTCACAGGAGTCAGTTTATAGGACCTGCCGGTTTTGATTTTGTCAGTGTATTAACTGACTAAACTCACGATAAGACCGAAAAGTAAATAATAAAGATGTGATATATTGTGCAGTCGTGCCTATATTAGAATCAGAAACACTGAGGTCTAGTCAGGAAATAGATCCCTTCTGAACAGACAAATGTGCCACACTTGCTGTCAATCCTGTGCAATACGTGCTATCTTGTGTTTCTAACAATTTTTGTAAATACTGAAATGATTTTATACTTTTTAATAAATTCTCAAGCTCTTTACTAGTGTTTCATTTATTTTAACAAAATTTGCATTTGAAAGATTATGGATATATTGGATTCAAATTGTGTTCATCTTAATTACTAAAGTCGGTAGATTCTGGTCTAAATTTAATCTTGAATGCACCTTGGCTGCATTCAAGATTTTGCTGAAAAAAAAAAAAAAAATCCAGTTTGGCAGTTTTTTAGGTTTCAGATTTTACTTCCTGGTTGGAAATTATGACATCACACTAGGGAATTCCTTAACTGTTACCTAGAAACCATGTTGTACACTGGAAAAAAAAAAAAAAAAAAAAAAAAAAAAAACACTCCCTTGCCCTTGGTCATACAGGACTCTCCAAAGTAGAACTCTCTACTTCCTGTAATTTTCAATATATTTTTCAACACAGGGTTTGTCTGTGAAATATGTGAATGAAGCAAAACACAACTCCAGGTCTGTTTTTGATGAGGAAACAACATTACAACACATCATATAATAGTGTAATATGGGCCCTTTAACAATTACAACAAAACAAAGTCATCAGGACTTGAGCCAAGGGTCAAATAAAAAACATGTCTCTTTCTCCAAACATCACATGTGCAGGAGACAGTCCATCTTTGTCCAGAAACCACAACATCATAAAAATAAAGTTCTTTAAAAGTGAAATAAAGTTTGAGGATTTGAGAGGTTCACTGCAGTTTGATCTGGTCGAGTAGCTGAGGGTCGTGGGAGTAGCAGCACTGGTCTCCATACTGACACGTGCCCTGAAATAAAAGACAGTTAGCTTCAGAAAGTCTAGAGGAGGTAGCGTAATATGGGCCCTTTAATAGAAGTTGCCATTTTCTGATCTGCATTACAATGTTGTTTCCTCATCACAAAAATACCTGGAGTGTTTTATTTCATCCACACATTCAACACACAAATCCTGCATATTTAGGCTGCTCTCAAACAGAACACACTCTGTCCCACCTTGTGATGTCATATAGTGATACAGGAAGTGCTCCAGTTTGTATTTAAACTCCATACACCTTCACTAGAATATATAAATTATTTCACTTCCACTCTCTACTAAAAAAAAAGCTAAACGAAGCGGTTAACTTGAAAACTACCACATCATGACATCACGAGGTGGAACAGAGCATTGTGAGCTTTGGAGATGTAGACAGACTAATAAAAAGGTTACTCAAACATGTGTGAATGAAACAAAACACAACTTCAGGTATGTTTTGATGTGGTAACAGCAAGAAAAAATTAAAGATGATCCATGTAACTTTTCTGGGCTTCCACATGATTGTCTTTGCCTGGAATGGTCGACAGTATGGCATTAAACATATCTTGCATTTATTCAGTTGCAGGTAGTGCTGTCACAATACTAAAACTTCAAACTTGATTTTGATACTAAGGAATACACTCGATACTCAATACTGATTCTGATACCATGATGATGAGAAAAAACAAACTTATTAAGACAGTATAATGTGATTTTCAACATAATATCAGTATTTTCTTTTATATTCCCGTGTCCTGTTATATCTGTGTAATCCCTCAGTGGTCCATGGTGTATACTACTCTATGTGTCTTATACTTAATCTGATACAGCTCAAGATCATTCTAAAGATATTCAGGAAATGTTAAATTTCTGTCCTGTGAATGTAATTTTTTTTGGTGTTGATACCTGCTCAAATGAGTATCTAGTTTTGATACTAGTTTTAGTATTTAGTACTAGTATTTGATACTAGTACTAGTATTTAGTATTTTATCTGATTTTGACCACAATGGAACCTACCTGGACAACTGAGGAATTACACAGACATAAGGCCACGTGGGAATATAAAAGAATATACCATTATTTAATGTTGAAAATCACATTCTATTGCCTACAGAAAAACAGTTTTTCATTATCATCGTGGGATTGGAATCAGTACTGAGTATCGAGTCTATTAATAAGTATCAGAATTGAGACCCTGACATAGACTCACCTGTTTAAACTTTTTACAGGGGAAGTTCTTGAGCTCTGAAGAATCTGTAGTTTTTCTTTTGTTCTGGAACTTTTTCCTTTTGTCCTGAAGGTTCGTCAAGATTCCTCCTCTGAACACAAAAGCATAGCATCAGGTTTGTACCTGACAACTGAATTCTTTGTGCAGAATACAGAGGTGGGTAGTACTCATTTACTCACTTACATTTACTTGAGTAACTTTTAAAATAAATTACTTTTCAGAGTACTTTTCTAGCAGTATACTTTTACTTCTATTTGAGAAATATTTTTATTGAAGTAAAACTCTTACTCGAGTAACACATACATATATAGACGTACATACGCAGTCATATTTCAACATACATATTACATACCCGGCTTTAGCGCGAGCCTTGGGTCCCCAGAAGGCCTGAGGATTCTCCTGAAACCGAGTCAGATGTTTTTTTCTGGACTGAGGGTTGGCGTCCTCTCTCACAGTGAAGCACGCCTCCAAACTACAATACAACACAGAAAAATCAAACATACAAAATATGAATTCATGTTAATTAATAATCATTAAATGAATAGCTAAAATTAAATCTCCAACAGTTTATGATATTAGACTTTATCTGGGATATTGCTGCTAATTTTACAGGTCCTGTATTACACTAAATGGATTATTGTGAACTTTAAGCCATGTTACAATGTTGTTACCACCTCAAAAACACACCTGGAGTTGTGTTTTGTTTCATTCACACATGTTTGCGTAAACCTTTAATTTTAGTCTGTCTACATCTCCAAAGTGCAAAATGCTCTACCTTTTGTTCAGTAGAGATTGGCAATTCCAGAGCTGAAATCATCCAAATAATTTTAGTGAGGGTGTATGAAGTTTAAAAACACACTGAAGCACTTCCTGTATTACCACATGACATCACAAAGTGAAACAGAGTGTTTTCAGTTTAAGAGAAGAACTCAGCCTTAATATGCATGATTTGTGTGGTAAATGTGTAAAAGAAACAAAACACAACAGTGAGAATGTTTTTAAATAAATTTGAGGTAAAGAAAATTAAATCATAATATTTAGAGATGAGATTACGCATTTGAGTATGAAATGCATGACCAGTCAGTTCACTTTGGGAGCTAAGTCACTCCCCCTTCAGAGCACTATCACAATACAATCAGCATGCATTGCGCTAATTAAACTACTGCACATTGCATCAGGTTTTTCAAGTTGCTGTGTACAGTTTTGTGTCATGCTTTTGTATATTTATGGAGGTCTCTTTAAGATTGCAGTTCTGACCTGGGTTCACTGGAGAGGATCTTAAAGGCTGGACTGGTCACAGACAGTTTCTCTCTCTTCACTGGGTTTGACTTCTCCTATGGGGGGGGAAAAAAAGAACAAACACACATCAAATTCAATCCGATGCCAAGCCCCGTCCTCTTGTATCCCCGTGTATCAGATGCCCTCCCAGTGTGTCAGATGTCCTCCTGTCCTTACCCAGCAGCGCATGATGTCCCAGATGACTTTCGGAGGAGCGTCTGTTTTTATGCCATTTTTACAGGCATGAGACAGTGACACCCGGTGGCCGGCATGGAGCAGTGCAGACCTGAACAAAAAGGGAAAAAGAAATGTTTTAGGGACATTGTAATGCAGTAATAGTAGTAGTAGCAGTAGTAGTATAGAAAACCTGAACTACAGCAGAAAGGGCGTTTTACAGTGAATGTAGTAGTATTTGTGGTGGTAGCAGTAGCAGCCGCAGTATTTGTAGGGAAGTAGTAGTAGTGGTGGTGGCAGTACTGGTAGTAGTATCTTATCTAAACTGCTGTAGCGGGGGTAGGTGTTATAGTGGATGCAGTAGTGGCAGTATTTGTAATGGCAGTGGTGGTAGTTGTTGTTGCAGTAGTAGTAGTAGTAATGACAGAAGTAGTAGTAGTAGTAGTAGTAGTAATGACAGAAGTAGTAGTAGTAGTAGTAGTAATGACAGAAGTAGTAGTAGTAGTAGTAGTAGTTGTAGTAATGACAGAAGTAGTAGCAGTAGTAATGACAGAAGTAGTAGAAGTAGTAAAAGTAGTAATGACAGAAGTAGTAGAAGTAGTAAAAGTAGTAATGACAGAAGTAGTAGAAGTAGTAATGACAGAAGTAGTAGAAGTAGTAATGACAGAAGTAGTAGAAGTAGTAATGACAGAAGTAGTAGAAGTAGTAGTAGTAGTAGTAGTAGCAGTAGTAGAGGTATTAGTAATATATTTTACCTAAATTGCAACAGAGTGAGTGTGTTATAGTGGCTGTAGTTGCAGTAGAAGTAGAAGTAATCGCAGTAGTTGTAATAGTACTAGTATCTTACCTAAACTGCAGTAGTGGGGGTGTGTTACAGTGGATGGTGCTGCTCAGATTGTCTACAGTGTAATACAGAGGCACGTCCTCCAGCTCCTGAAATGTTCAAGGGAAGAAGCATTCAGAACATTTTATTTTGTGATAAAAATCTTAGGCCTTTTCAACCTGTCTTACTCGTGACCATGTTGACATTTTAAAAGTAAAAAATTAAATAAAGCTCAATCACATGATCTAATCTCCTCCAATTCCTTTTAACAGGTTTACAGTGGTCCAAAGTTATTCCTTACTTAACCTTATGCATTCTTCTGAGTATCCTAATTATTCACTGAAAGTTGTACGAAGCACTTATAAACAGAGACCAGTGTGTGTTTTGGGTCGGGGTAAAGATAACAACTAGCATGCTAGCATACCTGTTAGTGTACCTGTGTCACTTCCTGGTTTGCCAACAATTTTGAAACCAATTTTGACTTCAAGATCTGCTTTTACAGTATATCTGTACTGGGGCAGGGCACATTCTGATTCTGAACATTAGATACATCCCATTTAAGGCATATTCCCCTGTAGTTAGTGCCTATGACACTAAAATACACTTCCGTATATTTAGGCTTTAGCTAAAAAATGTATAATCCTTTTCTAGGTTTGGCAGTTTTTTAAATTTACAATTTTACTTCCCGGTTTGAGATCATGACATCACCCCAGGAAATTCCATAACTGTTACATAGCAACCATGTTGTACATCAGGCCAAGCTCCTCTAATGTGCATAGAAATTATTATTTGATCTTATAAAAATATAAGAAAACATGTTTATTTTGTTGAAATAATGTAAAAATAATTTACACAAGAAACACATTTTTCTCATACTTTAAATAGAATAGATAGAATTCTCTCTAGTGTAATGTCATCAATATAGATCATTTATATGTTTCCACATTATTAACATGTGCAGTGTCATACCTCGGTGACCATGCTGAGCACCCCCTGAATGCGTTTGGATGTCCCAAACCTCGTGGGTGTCGCAGACACAGAGGACAGGACCCTCTGCACAAAGCTCGGGTCATGGATCGGCTCAGCCCATAAAGGACCCCCCAGCTACACACAGGAGAGACAGGAGGGGGCAGGGTTATCAGGTTTAGTCATCACTGATTATTTTTATTTAAATCAAACAGCTAAAATATGACACTGACAAAAATTATGATGAAACAGATAAGAGAAAACCTTGATTTGTCAAGTTCAACAACAGCAGTCATAGGTAAATAAATATATAACAAAAATGGCTTCTAAATTACACTTGTAATATTATGCTAACACATAACATATTTAGATCACTATGTTGCCTTGTCTTGTTATGAAAATATATTGGCCAAAAACAATTCATTAACATGTTAGTAAGTTTCAGTTTCATTTTTGAGGCTCTGAGCCTTTGCCCTTCGTCACTCCCCCTTCAGAGTCACATCACAACACAATCGCTAATGAAACTACTGCACATCGCATCAAGTTTGTGAAGTTGTAGAGTATTCTTTTGTGTCATACGGTACTTTTGTACATTTATGGAGACTTGTGTGGGGGCATGGGTGATGTAGGCTTACAGTTAACTGTAAGGAGGGTTCGAATAGGGGCTGGGAGAGATCACTAAAATACTCAAACATGCATGGATGGCATCTAAAACCTCATCACTGGCTATAATCTGGTGTGTTTACGTTCATGTTGAATCATGTCTGTTCATTAACATTGTCTCAACCAAATAAATAAATAAATCAGGCATGTTTTTGAGAACAATGTTATAACATGGTGCACACCTCATAATACCACCTTTTCAAATTAAAAATGTGTAACTAGAATAATAAAATACACTTTGAATAAAATTAATAAAATAATACTAAGTAGATATAGTAAATAATATAGAATATTTAAAAAGGTACAGTGTGTAACTTTCTGGAGGTGCCATGTCACCTTAATGATTCCATGGACATAGAGTTCAAACCAGACTTTCATTCTCCATGGAGAAAGATATGTTTGTACTAAAATGACTACGCAACACTGCCAAATCCTACACGCACTCACTCACTGATTAAGAAAATAAAATTGAAGAACAAAGTAAGTACAGGGCCGTGAGTATGTATCGGTGGCAGTGAAAATGGTGATTGATCAGTGATATGGCGTCTTGAAAATGAGCAAATTAAAGATTGCTCAAACCTGTGATTTTATTCATCATTTTATTACATGACTTTGTATAATTAAACAGGTAGCGTCTGACCTGGTGCCTGTGTCCGCAGTGTTCACACTCAGGTCCCACCGGAGGCCCTGTGGCAGCAGAGTACTTCATACTGAAAATATATTTATATGAACACATAAACGTCATAAACGTAACAATGAAGTGTCGGTGTAACATATGCTCCACAGGTGTGGTTCTTACT
Organism: Periophthalmus modestus; assembly: GCA_019594935.1. NCBI lineage: Eukaryota > Metazoa > Chordata > Actinopteri > Gobiiformes > Gobiidae > Periophthalmus > Periophthalmus modestus. Next base: position 7,512,581 of record JAIEZT010001373.1, on the reverse strand, counting down.
GTGTCCCATTACTGGTTCTTCGGCCCATTCTCTGAAAATGGAAGGAGCCACATCCCACACAGTTATAGACCAGAGCCTGTTTACTGCAAAAGAAAAAGACAAAAACAAACCAAACATGAGGAAGATAGTAAAACATGTACCGTAATTTTATTCAGTCATTGGTACATAAAAGACAAGCAGATTAACTGACATTCACAGAAAACAAGTACAATAGTCACTGTTACCTAGCGGAGTTCTTGGTTTTGGCTCAGTTCTTGTTTTACCTGGTTTCCTGTCGTAGTTCTTACCTGGCAGAGTTCTTGACCTTGGCCTGCCCAGTGAAGACCCTCACAAACACTCGGATATAGAAGTCCACACTGACAGAGAGCAGGGGGACGATGTAGCGCTGGTATACTCCAGCTCTCTGGTCCAGACTGTGCAGGATGATACGCAGAGCCTGAGCAGGAGGAGGTGTTAGTGAGCGTCCAATTTCTTTAACTGGAAGGAGGTCCAAATATTGACCTACTTTTGAACCATTACTCCAATTTACACCAAAGCAGTAACAGTGTAAGTACGTGTTTTAATAATCACTGGTCGGACAGTCTAAACCAGGGGTGTCCAAACTATGGCCCGGGGGCCAAATGTGGCCCTCAGACCAGTTTTTTATTGGGCCTCAGGCCTCCTGCTGAACAACTGATCATAAGCAGTACTTTTAACAGCAAATTAAACTATTTCTACCACTATATCCTCAAACGTTACATTGCATTGTGATACAGACCTAAAATGAATGTGTTTCAAGCCTTATTAATACACAGCGGCTGTGTCAAAGCTGTGTATAAAGCACCACACTGCACTGATCACTGATCTGTGACCCCCCGCTTCAAATATGTTTTGAGATGTGGCCCTTGATAAAAAAAAAAAAGTCATGTGTGTCCAAAAGGCATAATTACACTACGAGTCGTTCAAATGAGGTTGGGGTTCAAACTTTTCAGAATGACCAGATCGTCTCACGGATTTTAGGAAAAAGACAAGAAACAGGCATGTGGTGTCAAGATAAACTTCTGATGCCCCTTCAAAATAAGTTCTTTAAAACACTGCAGTTGCGTAAACAACATGCATCACATAAAGGAGCTCGGGGAAAGTTTACAGCTGTGAGGGATAAATATAAAGCACTTTACAATGTCAAACGGCAACTTCACAAGAAGAACTTGTAAAGGCACATGACGTGTACAAACTGAATACAGTGAGTCACGTTGCAGGAGCAGCACTGATGCCTCTGGTGTCATTTTTTGAAATGCTCCTTTGCCTACATTACATGTTGCTCATTTACATTTTGGGTTAGAGTGGTCTTATTTGCAGCCTCACCATCTCGTGGCAGAACTTTGACTTGATGGACACTGAGCCATATTTACTGTAGCATGTCTCTCCACTGTTCCCCGCCATTACAGCCATATCAGTGCAGGTGATACACAGCAGCCCTGATGAGACAAGTACACTTCAGTGTTTTATGTTGATATTTTAGGTTTTATACAAGTGTGAGGTCACTCAGCCCTGCAAACCCTCAATATATTATCATCATCATCATCATCATCATCATCATCATCATCATCATCATCATCAGTAGTAGTAGTAGTAGTAGTAGTATTAATATTAATAATATATTATATTATTGGAATAGTGTTTAAAATGTGAAATGTACATGTGCACAAGGTCTGGGTCCACGTCCTGTCCATCCACTGTTCCGACAGCATGTCCGCAGGCTTAGGCTGCTACACTACTTAATAAGTAGGTTTGAGGTGATGAAAAAATTCACCCTAATGTCATAACAATTAACAACTCAAAACAAAATATTCTATCTTCTGAAAGGTGACCCCAAAAAGTCTCCAAACTTGCACCTATAAACAGGAAGCTCAAATTGAGTAGGCCCTCACCTCCTTCACTAACGGCCTGTACAGCAGCGTCAATAAAAGGGGAGGGGCTTCCATAAGGGTCCAGGTCAATGACATCATAGCGATCCTTCTTCCCACGTTTCTCGTACATCAACAAACTGTGAAAGCATAACAGAATATAACCCCATACATGCGCACAGCAGTCCAACCCACAACCTCCTTACAGAGAGGAGGACACTGGTACCTAGCGTCCTTGCAGCTGGCCTCCACTAGATGGCTCACATTGTTGTACTGTACGTTTCTTGCGATGAGAGCAGCAGCTTTGGCCGAGAAATCGTTTGCTGTGACTCTGCAGAGACCCGGGACTTCGAGAGCAAAACGAACCGAACGTAAACCCGAGGCAGCCAGACCTTCCAGAACCCAGAGACCACCCTAAAGAGAGAGAGGAGAGGGTCAGAGGAGGAGAGCCAGAGGAGCAGAGCCAGAGGAGCAGAGGCAAATGAGCAGAGGCAGAGGAGCAGAGGCAGAGGAGTAGAGTCAGAGGAGTAGAGTCAGAGGAGGAGAGCCAGAGGAGCAGAGCCAGAGGAGTAGAGTCAGAGGAGGAGAGCCAGAGGAGGAGAGCCAGAGGAGCAGAGCCAGAGGAGCAGAGCCAGCGGAGGAGGGTCAGAGGAGCAGAGCCAGAGGAGCAGAGCCAGAGGAGCAGAGGCAAAGGAGCAGAGGCAAAGGAGCAGAGGCAAAGGAGCAGAGCCAGAGGAGGAGAGCCAGAGGAGGAGAGCCAGAGGAGGAGCGCCAGATGAGCAGAGCCAGAGGAGCAGAGCCAGAGGAGCAGAGCCAGAGGAGCAGAGCCAGAGGAGCAGAGTCAGAGGAGCAGAGTCAGAGGAGCAGAGCGGACATATGCTGCAGAGGAGGGATGTTGAATATATGGTATATTGATATGGTTGATTACCTCACATCTTTCTCCTGCTCTTGCTATCTCCACTGGCTTCTCTCCTCCATTTGTCTCCTCTGCTTCTTCGGCTTGTTCATCTGCTCCTGTGTGTTCCTCTGGCTCTGCGCCTGACTGCTCAGCACCTGTCTGCTCCTCTGACAGGGACACCACCACAGGCTCCCTCTCCCCAGACACCTCCACCTTCACTCCGCGCTGAGCCAGGACCTCTCGGGCAAACTCTGTGATCACTGCACATCTGAGAAAACAACAGCAGAAAGCACCACTCAGCCAGCTACAAGAATAAGCACTATTTTAAAAGGAGCACTGTCAAACTGTTTTAGTGGCGAGTCAGCTATCTGCTTATCTCTATACAGACATTACTGCTGTGCCAGGAATGTTCCACAGTATAGCATTAAACACATCTATCTCCATGAAGATAAGCAAGTGAAGCCACCAAGCAAAGTATTATTTTTGCAATAAAAACCTCCACCTATGGATAGTTCATGTTAGCAAGCAGTTTGTTTTTTTTTTTTTAACATTTGTGCCAAAGTGGCTGCGTGACACCACTGAATCCTATGTGTGTCACAGTTTAAGACAATAAAAAAAACTGAGAACAAAGTAAGTACAGAGCAGTGTGGGAGTCTGGGAGGTAGGAGAATACACAGATTTTGTGATCAAAGACATTTTGAGTACAGGGGAATGAAGATTACTCAAGCACGCATTACTCTAAATACAACTTATAAAGTGTAAATGAAGAAAACAATACTATGGATAAAGTATCTAAAAAGTCGATTATTTAGTATAGGTCCACTTTAAAAGGGCCTATATTGCACAATTTTTTATCTATGCTCCTTTCTCAAACAGAACACTCCTCATTGTGCTGTCATTAACAGAGCATTTTAAAATTAGGAGATGTACACAGACTAATAATAAAAGGTTACTCAATCATGAGTGAATTAAACAGAATACATATCTGGGTATGTTTGAGGAAGTTACATTGTTCTAACATGGTTTAAAGCTGAATTTTGCAATATAGACTCTTTAATACAATACTGTACAGCAGAACATTCCGGGTACAGCTGTAATATTTCCATGGGGACAAGACAAAAAAGTTACACAGTACATCTTTATCTTTCAGACACTCACGTTAAGTCGCGGTTGAATTCCTGGACTGGATTATAGAAAACCTCATTGGCATTGGGGAACAAAATGGCCGCCTTCCCTTCCCGCACCACAGTCTCTCCGGGGAGCAGTCCAGAATCAGCCCCCTTTCCTGGGGAGGGAGGAGCGGCCAGAGGGGGTCCTGTGGAGGTTGACTCTGGAGGAGGAGGGTCCATGGTTTTCAAAGTTCTATAAAAAATCCAAGGAGAGCTGGAAATCGAACGCAGAAGCTCCCTTCTGGAGAGAGAGAAGGAGGAGAGGAGAGGGAGGAGAGGTGCAGTCCTCAGCAGCATACAGACACAAGCTGATGAAAGATTAAAAAGATTCTGATTAGATGAAGAGTGGTACTTAGGTGATTAGGGCGGCAACGACTAAAGAAATTCTTGGCCGACTAAAGACATGTCCTGCCAATTAATTAGTTGACTAAAAAGGGGACGTGCCAAAGCTCTCAGAACTATTACATACGTCTATATATCTAACCCAAACTGCACTCACAAGACTACACCGGCACAGGAGTTCATGCAAAGTACTAGGAAACAATGCAATAAAGACAGATTCAACTTTAACTTGAACCTTTTTCTATATAAATACCAAAAATACTAACTCACTAACTTCTCCTTTCTGCTTCTGTTCCATATAAATCCTTATGATCTAAATACAATGATTAGTCGTTGAATAAAAATTTTGGCCAATTAAGACACCATCGACTGATTCATTGACTAAAGGCCTACAACACCACAGCTGATGTGGGTAATTTGTGTTGTAGTTGGTCTAGGTCTTGGGGTCCAAAAGTCTCCAAGACTAACTTGTGCAGTTCTACAACAACAAAAACTAAACCAAGACTGAAACCAGGACTAAACCAGGACTAAAGCAGGACTAAACCAGGACTAAAAGCAGGACTAGAAGCAGGACTAGAAGCAGGACTAAAAGCAGGACTAAAATCAGGACTAAAATCAGGACTAAAGCAGGACTAAACCAGGACTAAAAGCAGGACTAAAAGCAGGACTGAAAGCAGGACTGAAAGCAGGACTGAAAGCAGGACTGAAAGCAGGACTGAAAGCAGGACTAGAACAGGACTGGACCAGGACTAAAGCAGGACTAGATCAGGACTACACCAGGACTAAACCAGAATTTACCAAAGCTGCCCTTCCAATAACCAGTGTAAACATGAGCCCACTAACGACATTCAGTGCCGCACATTTGTAATAAACAATAAACAGTAACAGTTTCATTGTCGTGATTTGAAGTGGGCCGATTAACCAACAGAATCAGAACACCCGGCCTGCTCACAGCAGTAGTTTAGATGCATAAAAGTGCACAAACATGAGCTCCTCTGCAGTTTAACCTCCGGTTTTTACCTCGCTGGTCCGCTCCGGTCCGCTTGTCAGGGTCCGGGTTCGGTTCGGGTCCGTGCCGTGTCTCTAGGATTGTCTTGGCTCAGTTTTCCTCAGTTTTGGTCCTGTTTTTGTCGTGTTAGATCTATGCTCACGTTAGCGCCTGTGGGCCGCCATGTTTGCACCGCTGTTTCCTGGGGTTGGTTTTACGCGCGGGTGCTGTCGCCCCCTGCTGGACTGGCAGGGGTAACTGCACCACTTCTTCTACGTTTTAACGACGGGTGGCACTTATAAAAGGTGCATTTACCGCTATTAAATGTTTTTGAAAACGGTGATTTAAGAATAGAAAAAACAGCAACAACAAAAACAATCCCATTTGATCCCATAAAAATGACTTTTCATTCTGTCCCAAATGATACTGTCGTTTCATTCAGTGTGTTGAACAAACCCACGATATCACGATAATTATTAAAGATGCTGGCAGTTATAATAACAATAATGTAACGGATATGAATAATTATAATTGTAATGTTATGAATAAGTTCCATATAAAAAAAATACAAAAAACAAAAACTTATACATAACTGTATTGAAAAGCAACTGTGATCCAGTAGAGAACATTATGAATAAGTAGCTTTTTTCTGCACATTTTGGTGATATAATGGTCATTACCTTTGTTGGCGATTCTCACAATTATATAAAAAAGGTCCCAAAAAATAGGTCCCATACAAAATTTCCCGCAAATGATTATTTTCTACACTTTTGACAATAATATAATTTATTATGATTAATGATATTATTGTTTACAATCCCATCCTTACCTTACAACTTTATTGTACATTGCCAACAGGATTATTCATTTTAATTAGTCAAATGTTTTGTGCAATATTAGTAGCATTAGTAGTAATCAACATTTATTGTAATACACAGCAGAGTGCACTCTGCTGAGAAGGTGATTGGCTGCAGCCTTCCATCTCTCCAGGACCTGTACGCCTCCAGGACTCGGGGGCGAGCAGGTCGTATAGCAGCTGACACTTCTCACCCTGGACATGGACTATTTCAGCCACTTCCCTCTGGCAGGAGGCTACGGTCCATCAGGACCAGAACCTCTCGTCACAAGAACACTTTCTTCCCCTCTGCTGTTTCCCTCATGAACACTTCTTAAACCTGCACTAAACTGGACACTTCATAACACTGGTCACTTTAATAACGCATGTTGCACTGTTGTTGTTGTTTTGATGCCACTATTGTATATATTTCTACTATTGTATATATTTCTACCTCCTGCATGCCCTTATTTGTATTTATTTAGTGTGTTTTTTTTGTGTGTGTGTTGTTGTATGTCGCACTTTATCACCGAAGTAAGTTCCTAGTCTGTGAGCTCTGCTCACGGAAAATGGCAATAAAACTTCTTCTGATTCTGATTCTGATTCTGATTCTAATATACTGGATTAACCATGATACCTGTGGTTGACCATCTGTATTGATTTCAGTCATATGCAGTGTTAATACGCATACTTAAATAGGACAGCTATAGACTTAACTCAAGAGAGCTAGTAAAGCAGATGTTAGGGGGAGCGGTAAATCTGGGGCCAGGTGTGGGTCAAGTTGTTTGCACACTGAGTCACAGCAGGTGCACGCACCCCAGATGAACTGTCTATGTCTTAGATTTTATGACCGTTCCAGTCAGTCCTCTGAGGCTGGTGCACCCCATTTAACTCATATAAGATCACAGAATATAGTAACTGTATATCTAACAAAATATTATATATTTGTTTGACTTTATTTTTTATATTTATCATCCATCAGCCAATTAAAAGAAAAAGCAAAAAAAAGGTATTGAAAGTTGAGACATTTATGAATTTTTATTCCTCTCAAAAATAGAAAATGTGTGTTATAAAATTATATACCCTCCCGCCTGATTGGTGAGGGAAAGACTGACCAATGAACATTGAAGTCACCTCAATATAAATAAATAAAAAAGAATGTAAATAAATATGTAAATTAGATTCTAATTTGTGTACCATTTACTTTACTGGGAAAGGTAACTACACTTTATGAACTTTATAATTACCAAAAAAAAATGTAATTAAATTAGATCTGGTGCAGAGAGATCTGGGCGGCAGTCAATGACTGGATCTCTGGACATGGAATGGCACCTTGCCGGGGGGAAAGAGCCTGAGCTTGTGCAGGAGGTTGAGTGTTAATGACTATATATAGTTGGCCTCACCTCCATGCACAGTTTGGGCTCTGGAATACAACTCTTTGAGAGGGGATGGACTCTCCATTTCTCTGGCGGTGCCTGCGGGGAGAGGCAGCGGGCTGGTTTGGGCTTGCTTTTTGCTCCACAGTTCAGCCGCCATGTGTTGGAGTTCACCCCAGTAAACCAGAGGGTCGCGTCCTTGCACGTTCGGTCCAGGAACAGGTCTCTCACTGTCTCTCACGAGCCAAAAAGCAGTGCAGAGTACCTGGCCATCTTGGAGTCCTTGGGAGGGGTACTAGACCAGGGGTCAGCAACCATTAACATCCAAAGAGCCATTTGTATAAACAACTATAGTGTGTAGCCTATGAAATCCTTGAAGCAAACTGTCTGCATAAATATTTATTTTACCTGGTTGATGGGACTTGATGCTCCTGAACCTCTGCAAATCTAACATAAATGCAAATTAACAATTAATTAGTTCATAGTGGAGAATAGCTGCTCACAGATGTCTGTGGATCTGAAGATCGACAGGACTCCAAATGCATATTTCGTCATGTTTATGTAGGTGTCGAGGATGGGATTCCATGTTTCAAACACAAGTTTGTCCGGTCTTGGAATGTTCTGAGTATCACTTCATTTGTGATTCTGAACAAGAGTGGCCTTCTGATGGGCCACATCTTCAAGATCCTCTGTCAAGCATTTGAATTTGGACACCCACATATCTCTGTCAGCTATGTCAGCCAGCTCCAGCTCCAGATCAGTTTGACTTACAACTGGAAATGCATTTTGGGCAATGTGTTGGTGGGTATACTGGCTTCCGCGAGTGTGATGCTTATTTTGAGCCATGAACAATAATAAAATATAATTTTATTTTAATATTTCAAGATCACAGTTATAATTTAGAACTACTTTTAAAAAAAGGACTACTACAAATAAAGGACTACTAGAAGTAAAATATGCTTCAATTAAACTTATAATTTATTTTCTCAAGCCACGCAGAGCCACAGTGTAAGGATGAAAGAGCTTCATGTGGCTCCAGAGCCGCAGTTTACCAACCCCTGCACTAGACAGTGCACTGACCAGAGACTCCATTATTTTACTGGGGGACTTCCACACCCACATGGGCAAGGACAGTGACGCCTGGAGGAGGTGATCGGGAAGAATGGCCTCCCTGATCTGAGCCTGAGTGGTGTTCTATTTATTGGACGTCTGTGCTAGACACAGTTTATCCATAACAAACACCATGTTTGAGCGCACAGGTGTCCATCAGCCTAGATTGGAGGTTGATGATCAACTTTGTTGTCGTGTCATCTGACCTCCGGCTGCATGGCTTGGGCACTCAGGTGGAGAGGGAGGCAGAGCTGTCAACCGATCCGCTGGCGGAGGAGGAAGCCAGATAGACCTGGCAGAGCCAAACGTACTGTGAGGTTCAGTTGGGAATGTCTGGCAGAGCCCTCTGTCAGTGGAGTCTTCATCTCATACCCCCTTGAGACCTTCTCCTCGATCCCGGATTCCGAGTGTGCCATGTTCTCTGCCTCTATTGTCGATGCGGCCGCTCGTAGCTGTGGTCATAAGGTCTGTGTTGTGGGGGGCATCACCCACACTCGGTGGTGGACACCAGAAGTAAGGGAAGCCATCAAGCTGAAGAAGGAGTGAAAGGCAAAGCTCTCAATTTACTGGTCGATCTACGTTCCTACCTTCACCTATGGTCATGAGCTCTGGGTATTGACCAAAAGGACAAGATTGCGGATACAAGTGGCCAAAAGAATTTCCTCCGCAGGGTAGAGGAGCTCGGAGTAGAGCCGCTGCTCCTCCAAGTCAAGAGGAGCCAGCTGAGGTGGCTCCAGCATCTGCTCAGGATACTTCCTGGACACCTCCCTCTCTGTTCCGGGCATCTCCCACCAGAAGGAGGCCCCGAGGAAGACCCAGGACACGCTAGAGGGACTATGTCTTGACTGGCTTGGTTACGCCTTGGAGTCTCACCAGAGGAGCTAGAGGAAGTGTCTGGGGTGAGAGAAGTCGGAGGGTCGCTGCTTAGACTGCTGTCCCCATGACCTGGATAAGGGGAAAAAAATGGATGAATTAGACCCTGATTTGAGTAGCATTTACTTTACTGTATTTTGCAACTACAAAGCTTAATGCAATACTAAAATGAAAGATGGTTCTTAAGAAGTTCTCTGGTGTAGGGTTCTATACTTTCTCATTTTCATGTTATTGTTTTGCCTGGCCCTATGTGCATAAAAAAATAATTAAAAGCTTAAAATAATTATCTGAATTTATAATTGATACATTATATAGGCATATGAGCCTTCAGTGCAGAGTGTATCACCACTGCTCAGTAGGTTAAATTAATCTTTAAATTTCTGTGTAGACATTCTGTTGTCTAAATAGTGTGTTTTTATTATGATCGTGGTATCAGTATTGAGTATCGAGTTTGAAATGTTAGTGTCATGAACACTAATCTCCATGGAGAGAAGCATGTGGCAGATCCTCCTTTAGAAAAGTTACACGGTGCAGCTTTAATAGAACACAGTCATGTCTGTCTAATGCTCCTGTCTCTGTGGACACAGACACTCAGCCCCTCCTCCTCCTGCTCCAAGACACAAAGTGAACTGAGGACAAACCGTGGCCTGGATTCACACGCAACACATCAGGAGAGAGAGAGGAGGGGAAAGAGGGATAGAGAAAGACACAACATGCACATCAGGAGAGAGAAAGAGGAAAGGCGGAGGGAGAGAGAGAGAAGAGAGGGAGCAGAGAAAGGGAGGGAGAGAAGAGGGACAACATGCACATCAGGAAAGAGAGGAGGAGAAAGAGAGAGACAGAGAGAGACATAACAAACACATCAGGAGAGAGGAGGAGAAAGAGAGAGACAGAGAGAGAGATAACGTGCACATCAGGAGAGAGAGAGGAGGAGAAAAAGAAGGACAGAGAGAGACATAACATACACATCGGGAGAGAGAGAGGAGAAAGAGAGGGACAGAGAGAGAGATTACAAACACATCAGGAGAGAGAGAGAGGAGGAGAAAGAGAGGGACAGAGAGAGACATAACATACACATCAGGAGAGAGAGGAGGAGAAAGAGAGGGGCAGAGAGAGAGATAACATGCACATCAGGAGGGAGAGAGAGGGGAGGAGAAAGAGAGGGGCAGAGAGAGAGATAACATGCACATCAGGAGGGAGAGAGAGAGGAGGAGAAAGAGAGGGACAGAGAGAGAGATAACATACACATCAGGAGAGAGAGGAGGAGAAAGAGAGGGGCAGAGAGAGAGATAACATGCACATCAGGAGGGAGAGAGAGAGGAGGAGAAAGAGAGGGACAGAGAGAGATATAACAAACACATCAGGAGGGAGAGAGAGATAAAGAGAGGAGGAGAAAAAGAAGGACAGAGAGCGATAACATGCACATCAGGAGAGAGAAGAGGAGAAAGAGAGGGACAGAGAGAGAGAGAGATAACATACACATCAGGAGAGAGGAGGAGGAGAAAATGAAGGACAGAGAGAGACATAACAAACACATCAGGAGAGAGGAGGAGAAAGAGAGAGACAGAGAGAGAGAGATAACGTGCACATCAGGAGAGAGAGAAGAGGAGAAAAAGAAGGACAGAGAGAGACATAACAAACACATCAGGAGAGAGAGAGAGAGAGAGAGAGAGAGAAAGAGAGAGAGAGGAGGAGAAAGGGCAGAGAGAGATAACATACACATCAGGAGAGAGAGGAGGAGAAAGAGAGGGACAGAGAGAGACATAACAAACACATCAGGAGAGAGAGAGGAAGAGGAAAAAGAGGGACAGAGAGATACATAACAAACACATCAGGAGAGAGAGAGAGAGGAGGGGAACGAGAGGGACAGAGAGAGAGATAACATACACATTGGGAGAGAGAGGAGGAGAAAGAGAGGGACAGAGAGAGAGAATACAAACACATCAGGAGAGAGAGAGAGAGAGGAGGAGAAAGAGAGAAGAGAGGAGCAGAGAAATTTAGGGACAGAAGGGAGACAACATATAAATCAGGAGAGAGGAAAGGCAGAGGGAGAGAAGAGAATGGGAGGAGTGGAAGAGAGGTAATATACACATGAGAGAGATAGAGAGGAGAGGAAAACAACATACACATCAGGAGAGAGACAGGAGGAGAGAGAGGGACAGAGAGAGAGAGATAACATGCACATCAGGAGAGAGAAAGAAGAAAGGCAGAGGGAAAGAGAGAGAAGAGGGAGAAGAGAAGGAGAAGAGCGTGGGAGGGAGAGAAGAGGGACAACATGCAAATCAGGAGAGAGAAATATAAGAGAGGAAAACAACATACACGAGAGAGAGAGGAGGAGAAAGAGAGGGACAGCGAGAGATAACATAAACATTAGCAGAGAGAAAGTGGAAAGGCAGAGGGAGAGAGAGAAGAGAGGGAGCAGAGAAAGGGATGGAGCGAAGAGAGGCAGCATACACATCAGGAGAGAGAAAGAGAGGTGAGGAAAATAAGGAGGAAGAGGAGGAGAGAGAGGGACAGAGAGAGAGCGATAACATACACTTCGGGAGAGAGAAGGAGGAAAGGCAGAGGAAAAGAGAGAGAAGAGAGGGAGAAGAGAACGGGAAGGAGAGAAGAGAGAAGAGAGGAGAGGAAAACAACATACACAGGAGAGAGACAGGAGGAGAGAGAGGGGGACAGAAAGAGAGATAACATACACATCAGGAAAGAGAAAGAGGAAAGGCAGAATAAAAGAGAGAGAGAGAGAAAAGAGGGAGAGGAGAGAATAGATGGGGATAAAGAGAAGAGAGACAACATACACATCAGGAGAGAGAGAGAACAACAAAAGCACATTAGAGAAAAAGAGACAGAGAGAGAGGAGGAGCAAAAGAGAGGGAGGAAAGAGACAGTAAGAGAGAAAGAGAGAGAGGAGAGTGAGAGAGAGGAACGAGAGAGAGGAAGAAAGAAGGAAGGAAGAGAGATGAAAGATAGTAGAGAGAGGAGGGAGAGTGGAGTAGAGAGAGAAAGGGAGAGCAAACAGAGAGAGAGAGATGGGGGTGGGGGTGTGGGGGTGAGACGGGGCGAGTGAGGACACATGAGCAAATTCAGGTCAGAGGAAGAACAGTGACATAAGAACTGTAGATCTGAGCAGGAACTGAGCTTTTCACAAAAACATGAAAGGAAATCTTGAGTAATTCAGTGTGACATAATTATCAAATATTGACATGAAATAATCTCATAGCTCTCAAACTTTTCACACCAAGTACCACCAAAGAAAAGATTTGAACTTTTGAGTACCACCTGATCTAAACCGGGATTATTCCAAGTCAAATCTAGGACTAAACCAGGTCTAAAAGTGGACTACACCATTTCCACTGTAGTTCTAAACAAAAAAATATCCAAACAAGGACAAAAAAGTGGATACAATTAACTTTAAATGAGATAAATCCACAAACTGAAGAGCTGTCCAAGTACCACCTGAAGGAGCTTCTGCACCACTGTTTGAGAAACACTGTTCTACACTGGACGGTCACACCATTAGCAGAATATATTGGAGTATATGAGGTAAATGGCATGAGAGTTGTATCCTTTGAGAACTACATGGACAGCCAGGCCTCTGCCAGATTGTCCCAGGGCAGCTGTGGCATCTCACTGTGAGAAGAGAAGAAAGGGACCAATACAGCCCACTAAAACAAAGGTTATCAGTTCCATCCCCGGCTTGTCAAATGTGTCAGACTACAGGGTCAAATGCCATTTATTCTGCTTGTCTGAGCTTTAAATTCACATATGGAGTTTCATTCAATAATCCATCACATTTCCACCTTCATCCTCATGACATTATCTTGTGGTAATCCCCGAAGCTCCCCTGTGTTTTTAAAGAAGACATATTGTGCTTGTGTCGCTGTATAGTTACAATCTATCACTATGTTATAACTTGGACATTTTAAATTGCAATATTGATCTAAAATGATATGAAAAGAAACAATTCCACTGACTGGCATTAGAAAACTGTGGTGCCCAATGGGAGCTGACGTCACTGTAAACATCAGCACAACCAAAATGTTCCTCCTACAGACAGCTGCTCATCACACTAGTGAGTAGCATTATTATTATTATTTAATATATATATATATATATATATATATATATATATATATATATATATATATATATATATATATATATATATATATATATATATATATATATATATATGTGTGTGTGTGTGTGTGTGTGTGTGTGTGTGTGTGTGTGTGTACATTACCAATATAGCTACACAAAGCTTCAAAATCCTGTGTGTATCACCGATCTGCTCACCAGATCAAAGCTGTCAAGTTGCTGTGTACAGTTTTTGTATCATGTCTTTGTATATTTATGGAGTGTTGTCGTGTGGGACCATGAGTGATGTATGTTTGTGGAGTGAGCGTTGCATAGAATCTTGCAGCTAACAATAAAGAGAATTCAAATAGGGCACAGAAGAGATCTCTTGATGAGGAAACAAAGTTATAACATGGTAAAAAAAAAAAAAAAAAAAAAAAAAAATAGTAGGCTCTTTTTAAGCATTTTAGATTAATATTTTGTTTTGCAATAAACACAATGTAAAATAATGACCTTTTTAGTTTTATGCCAAATGCCCCTATTCTTCAGTCTCTGTATCTGATCAGCAGCAAAGCCAAAGATCATGCCTGCACCTAAAGGGTGATTATGTATCAACAGTGGAATTGAAACCTGAAGATGTTACTGTTTTGTCTAGAATGTTCAGTAGTCTGGCATCAAACTTATGTTTTTTTGTTTTTAATAAATACCTTGAAAAACATGAACACACTTACTGTGAGTGGGCTTGCCTCTCTACAGATCTGACCAATGAACTGTTCTCATTTTGACAGTTTAATGTATACTTTTTGTTCAATATACCTTGTAAGTGACTGTATATGGCTTTGTGAGTAGATGTACAGGCTTGTGCTCCATAGATGTGTGGAATTGTGACGTGGAGTCAGGGCAATCCTGCATGCAGTGTTTGTCCAATAAGATCTAAAATCATCATGTCTCAAAAGTATAATTAAGTAGTTAGGAATTATATCTATATAATCCCATACTCTCTTCACTTCTGCCTGTTTGCAGTGTGGTTGGAGTCATGGTGTCCTTTAGAACACTCTACTCACCACTGAAGAGACTGCATCAACTGCGATTCTGAAAGTCATTAACTTGTGTTGTAGTCCTCTGCTATGGAGGCCCTGCCGAGCCACACTCTCTGATTTTACAGCTGGAGAAGACGATAGGTTGTTTTAGGGGCTTGTGCATCTGTACTGAGGACCACAGCAGGCTCAAACAGTGCTGCATAAACCCCATGATAAACCCATGGAGGAATCAGACATCCAAGGAGATTTGTAGTGAGAGCACATGTGCAGCAAGAGAGGACAACAGCAGCGGCAAATTTCAACACTTGTTTCTAAAAATAACTTGCTTTTAGCAACAGCTCACTATTTGTAGCTTTGTGTCTGTAAATATAAGATGTTAGTTAAAAATACGGGGACTCATTTAATCAAATAGTGATATAGTTCTTGGGCTAGTTTATGTCAAATGGAGGATCTGGACAGAGCAGTGGAATGATGGTCTGGTCTGTTTATGAAGCGACAGCATTAGTGGAATAACAGGACTATTACACATGTGTGGAGGAACATGTGGCTGTTCTAGACGTACTCAGCTTCAGGGAAATACAGAACATTTCTCCAGGAAAGATGTGGTTTATGTTTGTGAGAGATGAGTATCAGTGTGCAGCTCTAACACAGGGCTGTGTTTGAGGTGACATTTGTGACACATGAGGCAGTATTATAAGAGCACCTGTCTGACCAGAGCACCTGTCTAACCTGTCCATCTGTCTGACCAGTGTACCTGTCTGACCAGAGCACCTGTTTGACCAGAGCACCTGTCTGACCAGTGCTCTCTTGTTGTTGTTATATCTCTTCATGGATGTACATTTTGTATAGTTAAGTCTCATCACATCTGTAGACCTGTCATATGTCACTCATATTTCTAGATGCATAATAAAAGTTACATGGATAGTGGCTTTGTTAAATAGTTATCAACTAAATATAGATGTCCACCGTAAGTCTGTTTATCTGCCCATTAAAGTCACCGCACTCTACTGCTCTTACTTGAGTAAAAGTTTTGGTTTCTCTTCCCACTGTAAGTCTACAAGTGACAAAAGCTTTATGTCAACAATATGAAATGATTTGAACATTTGTGTTTCTTGCACTGCTCCTTCAGATATGATTTAGTTTGTCTCATTTTTGTGTCTGCCCTTTGAAAATACAAAATTTCGTGCATTATTTAATGTTTTGCCCCTCAAATTACATTCACTTCTAATTGTAAGTAAGTAATAAGTAATTTCTTGAGCCAGTACTGTATACTTCTACTTGAGCAATATATTGAGCAATATTATCTTTAAGTAGCGTTACTTTTACTTAAGTGCAGTTAGAGAATGTTCCACATTTTCATTGATGACCATGAGCTTTGCTTTAACTGGTTTATAATGATGCAGGCTGAATGATTGAATGAATTTTATTTTGATTGTTTAAATTTTTTTGAAAAAGACAAAACAAAACATTTTCTTCTTCTTCTTCTTCTTCTTCAAAAAAAAAAAAAAAAAAAAAAAAAAAAAAAAGATTGGTCTGAAGCTGTGTGCTTAAGTAAGCCCATCCTGACTGACACATAACAACTCCACAATTCAATCACAGAACAAAATACATTTACTTTAATCAGTATCTTAAACACAGACGCCTTGACTCATATAACCTACAGAAACATATATGTATGAATGAATTCATGTTTTAAAGTTTATTCAATTTAGACAGAGTATTAATTGACTTAAATATATCATAAAGTTAAAAAAGTGGTACTGAGGGGAAGTTGGAAGCATTAGTTGTTTCTTCTTAAAGATGTAATATGTAACTTTTTATAGTAGCTGCTTGTCTCCATGGAAAAGAAGATTTTTTTTATTTTTTATTTTATTTTTGGCATGCTCCAGAATGGCATTAAACAGCCTATAAATCTCCATGGAGACAAGGGGGTAGAGGGAAAAAGTCACAACGTGAATCTTTAAACGTGTTCTCCAAAACTTCCACTTCACTTAAAACTGTCGTGCATAATCCAAACGCAGTCCTCAGTCTGACTCTGGCTCTGACTTTAAACTTTCTCTTTTTACCCAAATCTCCTGCGCGCGCGGCCGTGGCAGTGCGCGCGCCTGGAAATGTATGTCTGCGCGTGAGTGTGCGCGTTCACAGCTTTACATTCAGTGACAATGGATGGCTGAGGCGGAGGGAGACAGACCACTGCACTGCCTCCCCTGTCGGATCAGAGCGGCGCACAGCACACCGGGTCACCGAGGACAGCGCTTCACTCGCGGCGAAGCTCTCTGCCTCTGCTCGCTGCCGGAGCCTGGATGTGATTCTCCAGATTTGGGGATAGTTTGGATGGAGATTGCACGCGGACAGATCCTGCTGTAGGTAGGTGCGGTGAACAGTGGTGGATGTATTGTTTTTAAGCCGTGCTAAAGTTGCTGATGTGGGGGATGGGCTGCTCCGGAGGCTGGGCAAACTTTAACCACTTCGCCGGCGTCTGTGAGGCTCTCCCCGCGGGCAGGAGAAGCTCTTCCGCCCGGTCACTGCTCCATAACACCCTCCATTTCGTCAACTCTTGCTTTTTAGATTAGGTTCTTGCTCAAATTATCTGTGATTTTTGTGGTTATTAGTCTAATGCCAAATTTTCAAGATTTTTGGCACGGGCGCACAGAGGCACTTGATATGGGTTGATCTCATAAACTAGATTACACTTTTTATCTTAAGGTTATGTTATTTTAATATTAACGAATCCATTATGGGGTCATTTTCATACAATTTACTCTTATACCATGCATATAGAAAAAAAACCACCTATATCCTAATGCACTTTATGGTATTGGTCTATTAATTTTACCAGCCAAAGATGGGACTGATCATTTCTGAGATGAGGGAATTCAACTTGAAAAAAACAAACAAAACAACAGCAACAACCTAAAAAAACAGCCCAATATCTCAATCTTGTGTTAATATCCTGAGCTGAACATAATCTGTGTATTATTTGGTATGACCTTTTTACAAAAGCCTGAAAAATAGAGATAAACTTTCTGGTTCTGAAGAATCTGTTTAAAAATCTACTGCATGGCACAGGCCCCCTGCATGCGCACGTGTCTAATGCGTCCTTGTCGCCTATATATTTGATGTCAGAGCCTATTAGAGTCATTTTGTAAATAAGGGCACATTTTTTAGAGCTGGATCCACAGGTGTCAGTGAATTGGACATTGTGTTCCGACGTGGCTTTCTTTCATTTACGCGTCATATAGATGCACTTCACGCACAACTTTATCCAGTTGGGCACCTCAACTCTGAAGAAATAAGCAGTTTGTATTGTATAATTTTTTGCCTTAATGACATAAGTTGTTATCAGTTTTGTAGTTTTCCAAAACACCACATGTCTGCTCCAGTCGGGATAGGCCATTAGAAATGACCTGAATTGGCCCCTGGCTGAACCAATTATTGTTTTACCCAGTGCTTCCAGAGCTCTGTACCCGCTCTAGTCCTGCCTCAAACGGGTTAAGCTTCCCCCGCCAGCCCCCTGCCCCTGCTCCGCGCTCTCCCGCTCTCCTCTGCGCCATGCTCCCACCAGGGCTCGCCTCGGCACGGCCCCAGTCGCTTTGGCTCCGTGTCCCGGGATGACCTGTTGATGTCGGCCGAAGATGGAGCGCCAGACTCGGCTGCTGTAGACTAGACGCCCCCCTCTCTCGCACGGTAAACGCGCCCGAAGACTCAATATGGCTGTCGTTTAGAGGCGTAGCAGCGTAAAAGTGAAATAAATAAATAAATCAGGCTATACCATAAGCGACATTTTGGGAGGGAGGACGCGTGACTGTCCCGTATTGATAGCTGTCGTTTTACCCAAATATCCACAAAGCGCGCGTCCACAACTGTACAGTACTGCTTCAGATCATAACCTGATACATTGTAGCACTTGTACGCCGTTCAAAGTGCTAGTTTCGCTTTATTTTGCTTTGAAATTGGGGGATTTTTTGGAGCTTCTCTTGAGTGCACGCAAATCTCAGCCCCCTTGACAAAACTGCATTGAAAAACGAGCGCAGACACGGGACAGACACACGTTGTTCCCCTCCAAAATGTCGCCGAAGGAGACGCATGCAAGTCGGGCGCAGCGAGACGGCACGCCTCGGTGGCACCAGGAGAACCGTGCGCCCAGATTAAACTACTAAATATTTAATTCCAGAGACTATTTTTGGAGAATTGTCGTGCCTTGTGTTGTAGTGCGGACAGACAGTGTTCGGAGTAGCCCTCATTGTCCCTCCCTCTCTGCGCTAAAGCCCCAGGAGGCGTCCCAGAGAGCGGGCATTCAGACTGGCACTCAGCGGGGCACTGCACTCTCTCTGCCCGCCTCACGCTGCACCTCTGCCCGCTCCTGCAGACGAAGGCTCCCGCAGCTCTTGACGTGAGATTCACTGATCTATAATTTATATTTTGGATGATATTATAAAGTTTAACCCACTGTCTTGCTTCTTAGGTTATAGCATTCAATTCTCCCTCGATCTATTTGAGATTATATATTTATTTATAAATGCCCACAGACTAATCATTTCATAGTGTGGAGTAAATATTTGATCAGATGTCTCGCCAAAGGTAACTAGACAGCTACTTGCTGACTGTCACCTTTAACCTCCAAAACAGGACCTGACTGTGCAGTTATTGATAATGCTGAGTTGACAAAAATTTCTATTGATTTTAACCCTGGGACTTAGTGAAGTTAAGTATATTAAGTCTGTTGGTGTCATCCTTAAGAAATCTCAAGTTTTCTGCAAGTTATGAGAATAATTATGGACTATTATCATTTTAAAGCTACACTGTGTAACTTTTCTGGTAGAGGGTACTACCGGTCTCCATGGAGATGTTATTTCTCCACCTAGATAGAATGTTCTACAGGATGGCATTAAACTTACCTGTCGTCATGGAGACAAGCCTGAGGGAGACCCTGCTTTCGACATTAAGGAATTGACTTGATACTCGATACAGTTTCTGATTAGGGCTGTTACAGAAACCGCAGTATTGAAATACAGCCGTATGATCAATCACATCACATAAGGACTCAACTTATGCGATATGTGTAACTGCATTTAGCATTTTAATAAGGCTCCATGCACATGGCTGTCGTAATTTTACTATTCAGGATGAACCAATTCATGTTTGCGTGGCTCTAAGCTGCGGAAACACTGGGGATATGTATCGAAAGACAGTGGTGAGAGAGGAAAAGATGCCTCCGCCCATTTAACGGTGCGTTCACACCAAGGCGTCAGCGGCAGAGTCTGGTGGGTTTTCATCTTGGCCTCCCTGCATTTCTGCAGCGTGTTTTCAAGCGTCAGAGTGGCGCGAATCTGGTGTTGACATGATGCATCTTGAGCGTTCACGTGTTGGACGCAAAGCATCAGACACCAGAGTTGAAAAACTGAACTGAACTTTTGATGTTTGACGCGCAGCATCAACCAATCAGAGACTACGCTACAGTGACGTAGCGATGTCTCTGATTCCAGCGATCTGGAAAAGGTAGAAAGACATCAGCTACAAACTAGAAACTTAATTATGCTGGGTGCATCAGCTAGCATAAAGGCTACTTATGGACATGTCACGCCGCCGTTGAGTCGATCGCCTCCATTGTTGGGTTTTATGTAATAAATACACTAAAGCCACTCTCAACCTAGTCTACCGTCGCTCGCAAAGACACCGGGAAAACATCGTCTACTCTCAAATGCAAAGGGGTTCAACTAGAGGTGCCCAACTTGAGGTGTCCAATGCATTTCTGATGCCCCGGTCTGAACACAGTATAAGAGAAGCCGTGATAACATCTGTGCTAAAGCTAAACACTGGTGCATCCCTTCAGACAGGGGGCTCTAATCTCGAGCAGAGGGGAGTTTTCCGTGGGTGTACGGAAAAAGGCTGTCTGCAGTTTTTCTGTGTGCGCCGTGTGCTTCAGTTTCATGTGGTTTTAACTAATTATTATAATTAAACTAATCATCAAGGCAATAAAATAACAATAATTATGCGATTTACTCGATTAATCGTTTCGTCCCTAAAAGGATTTCATTAAATCATTCTCTGATTGTGTTGCTGCTTTCATGACAGACTGTGATGACTACTTTAATCGCGGGTGATTTTAATTGGCATGTTTTTGGTTCGTCCGCACCCTTGTCCAAGGAGTTTTTGATACGATTGTTTTAACCATCAATATGCAACATATTTTGGGTGCCACTCATATTCACGGGCATACGTTAGAACTTGTTCTTACCCACAACGTGCACATAGAAAACCTTTTAGTTGGTAAAGTGATTGTATCAGTTCACTGTCTAATTGTATTTGAAATAATTTTAATGATCATATGAATCCGCTCACTCCTGTGCGCCTTGGTCGCTCTCTTAAGCCTGAAACAGCGGCTTGTTTATCCTCTGTCTTTGTCGCTAAAAGTGGTAAAGTAGTTGTCACGAAAAAAAGAAATGAACAGAATACTTTCCGTCCAACTGTAGCGACGTCCTCAATGCTGTAGTGCCTCTTAAAGCCATGGTCCTTAGAACCAAACAGGAGCCATGGCTAAATGACAGTATGTGCGAAGACAGGCGCGTGAGAGCAGAACAAATGGACTCCATGTTCCCCATGATATCTTAAGGGATTACAGAAACTGGTGAAAGCTGAAAAGACTAAATATCTTACTGAGTTGGTTTCAAGAAATGTAAATAATGTGCATGTAAATAATCACTTCTTTTAAAAACTATTTGAGCAGTTCTCAACCATTCCACAGGTTTGGAATCTACACCTGACACATGTAACACCTTTTTGAGCCTTTGAACTGAGAAGGGGGAAAAATTCAGAGGCAATATTCAGACCTCCATGTGCAGCCCACAACCGGACAGGATCTGCTCAACTGTGATTTTGTGCCAGTATCTTTAGCAGGTCTTTCTAAAGTTGTCGATGAACTGAGGTCTTCTTCCAGTCCACTTGACCCTGTTCCACCCTGACTATTCAAAGAAGTGTGGACAACTATCAGCCCAAATGTCTAGGAAATTGTTAACAACAGTCTGGTGTCTGGTGTTGTTCCTTTATTTTGCAAAGAGGCTGTTGTTGAGCCTCTTCTGAAAACAAAGTAGTTTGGATACTGCTGATATCTCTTATAGGCCAATCTCTAAACGACCTTTTTTGGCAGAAATTCTAGAAAAGTGTGCCCTTATGCAGCTGCAGTCTTTCCTAGAAGCACACAGCACTTTAGATATCTTCCAGTCAGGCTATAAAGCATTCCATAGCACTGAGTTTGCACTAAAGGTTTTTAATGAATCTGGTGATTGTGCCATTTTAGTGTTTTTAGACCTCATGGCTGCTTTTGACACAGTTGACCACACAACTCTTTTAAATCTTTTGGAAAACTGTGTTGGTGTCAGGGGCATAGCCTTGCAGTGGTTTTGGTCCTACCTGGGAGGAAGATCATGCTCAGTCTAACCTGGGGGCTCCACCTCATCCTCCGCCCCTATTCACCACAGAGTCCCACAGGGTTTAATTCTTGGACCTATTCTTTTTGCACTTTACCTCCTCCCATTTGACTTGATTTTCAAAAAAACATGGCATACAGTATCACTTGTATGAAGATGACCAAATTCACTTACTACTCAGAAGTCACTCTGCTGCTGCCCTGACACCACTGCCTGAGTGCTTTACTGACTTCAAGGCTTGGTTGGCTCACAGCTTTTTGAGTCTTAATGAAGGGAAAACTGAGATCGTATTGTTTGGCAACACTGACCACTTTATGGATTTGGCTCCACTGAAGCACTTGAAACCCTCTGTCACCAAACTTGGGGTCGCTATCGACAGTGATTTTAAACTTGGAAAAACAAGTGAAGTTTTTTTTTTTTAATCACTCGTCATGCACTTTCTCGCTTACAGTTTTAACTGAAAGCAAAAAACATGAGCACATTACCGCGATTTTAGTGTCATTGCATCCGGTTCGTTTTAGAATTGATTTTAAGATTTTATTGTTTGTTTGTAAAGGTTTGAGTGGACCGGCCCAGCTCAGATCTCCTCCAGATTTAAAACCCCTGTGCACGCTCTGAGAGATGAGACTTAAAACCAGGGCGGACTGGACCTTCTCTGTGGTCACCTCTAAGCTCCCACATCCCAACATCCCCCAGTGCTTTAAGTCTCGTCCCACTTTTATTCTCTGGCTTTTAACACTGCAGCAGTTGTGTAGTGGCCTGTGTCTTTTTTTTTTTTAATTAATTTTATTTATTTTAATGATTTTACCCTTTTATTTATTGGTATTTTTGCTTTTATTTGATCGTACTAGTTTTATTATCTGAATGAGGACTAGTGGAGTGGAAATAGAGCTTTATTTTATATTTTCATCTGTATTTTGCAGCACTTTGAAAACATACCAGAAACATACATGTCTGTTATGTTTCGCTTATGAAATGGGCTATAATAAGTGGATTGGATTAGATTGGATTTGACTCTCTAATCCCTCAGTCATCCAGGTAGACTCCATGGGCGTATACTAGTCTTATACTTGTTCTGATACAGCTCAAGATCATTCTTAAGCTAATTAGGAAAGGCTCATTTCTGTCCTGTGAATGTGACTTTTTAAATATTCAGACCTGATCAAATGAGTATCTATTTTCGGTACTAGTTTTAGTATCAATTAGTATCTAATTTTTGATACTTTTGAAAACTCTCGTGCAGAGAACTACATTTAAAAGCATTTTGTCTTACCTACTCTATATACACTAATATATGGTTACATTCTTTGCACATTTTTGACCAAATTCTAAACATTTCTCACCTTTTTTGGAGATATATTTGTGATTTCATCTGCAACCACCATCGTAATGGATAATTTATCATTCATTTTTTAATGATTTACCCATGCACCATTTCCAAAACAAATGTAATACTGCTTTGTATCGATTTGCATTGAGATATCCACTGTGCTTGAACTTTTCTTCTTATAACGAGACCCCAGGGAGTGAAAAGGGGGCCAGAGGTCAGAAGTTGAGTACCGTCGATTAGTCTCTCATTATATTTTCTCTGACAGTCTTTGTAACCTTTGACCTGAGGAAGTGAACTGTGACCTGTCAGTTCCTTTCTGGTTCAGTCACGGCTCACGCTACAGTTTTTTGTTTTCTTTCATAGAGTATTTCATTTCAAGGGGTTATTTAACTGACTTCTAACACATATTTAGATCTCCATGTTACCTTTTATTGTTGTGAAAATGCTATATTCACCGAAAACGTATTAACATATTTAAAAAGTTCCAGTTTTGTTTTTGACGCTCTGAGTCTTCCCTCCATTAGCTCCCAGTGCAAAGTCACTCCCCCTTCAGAGCGCTATCATGTTACAATTGTTGTTCATCTTGCTAATTAATTTACTGCACATCATATTAGGTTTGTCAGGTTGTTGTGTATTGCTTTGTATCCTGCTTGTGTGTATATATACGGAGGGTTTTCGTGTGGGAGCATGGATGACGTGGGATTATGAGCCGAGCGTTGCACAGAATCTTACAGCTAATTATAAGGAGGGATCGAATAGAGCCTGGGAGAGATCACTAGATAACTCAAAGACGCATAGATGACATCTCAAAACTCTTCAAGCATGTTTTTGAAGAAACAAGATTATAATGGTAGAGAACTCCAAAAAGTCAACTTGGCATAATACCGCCTCTTTAAACATATTTATTTATTAAGGATCTTAGTATTAAGGTCAGAGCTGATTGTGTTCTTGACATACAGCTGTAAGGACCTGAGGACTGCACCTGTGTTGGGCTTAAGAGTAGGGGAAAAAAAAGTAAAAAGAGGTAGAAGAAGGAAGAACACATTAAGTGCAGCCTGATGTTGGGGGTGGACAAAAAAAAAAAAAAAAAAAAAGTATATATCATGATTTTCTGAAAGTCAGATCATGATTTAGATTTATCACAATTCATTTACAGTATTTTCTGAACTATAAGGCGCACTGGACTATAAGTCGCATTTTTTTTTTTGGGTAAATTTATTTGACCAAATCTGACACCAAGAACAGACATTTTATCTTTAAAGGCAAGTTAGAATAATACCAATAAAATAGAGACCAACAGGCTGAATAGCAGTACAACACGCTAACAGAACACATTTATATTTATTCAGCTACATGAAGCATCAACAGAACAGAATACCTGGCTGGTCTGTTAATGTAAGATATTAACAGTTAATCAGATAACTAAAGAATAAAAACAAGTTAACAACTTTACTCTCGATCTCACTCCAAATCACTAAATCCACTGAATTCTTTGTCCTCTGTGTCGCTTCTGAACAACTCCGCCTGTTCTAGAGGTACATACAGCGCCGCTTCCTCTTCCACGTCGCTGTCATCAGAATACAATTTTTTTTTATGAGGCATTTTTGTTCAGTCTTTTTCAGATGTCTTTTAAATTATGTCTGTGAAATTATATATTTTAATAATTTCAGATATAAGTTGCATCTGAGTATAAGTCGCACCCCCGGACAATATGAAAAAAGTGACACCTTTAGTTCGGAAAATGCGGTTCACTTGTTTTTATTTTCTGTATAAGTTCAAGTTATCTCCTGCTCTTGAGAGATCACTCTTCACTTTAATTGGTTAATTCTAGGGCTGTAGTCGACTAAAGAAATTCTTGGTTGACTAAAGACATGATCCTGCTGATTGGTTAGTTGACTAAAAAGTGGGCGTGGCAAAAGCTCTCAAATCTATGACCTATCTCTATGTACCTGACTCAAACTGCACCCAAACTACACCTGCACAGAAGTTCAAAAACAACTATTTAAACAGAAAAATACAAGGAAATGACTTGCTCCATATACATTTACACATGTTACTGCGATCTTTGGACCAACCCCAGTGCGCACTAGATTTAGTTCTGTTTACTTCACTTGTGGCATCAGCTGACTCCCGAATTTAAAGACACGCACGCTCTTTTCTGTTGTGCTATACGCAGCGGTCTTTTTCCTATTAAAGCTGTTTTTTCCTATCAAGAGAAGAAAAAGCTTCTTGAAGGGGGAGGCATGTCCTTACCTGCAGGGGGAGACATGTCTCGCTGATATTAAGTTGATCCCAATGGCCTTGTCAGATGGACATGTCACACAGCAGCTCTGCAGCGCCCGGTCATACTAATGTGCGTGATCCAAGCGCTTTTTACAATTTGATATAGTTATAATCTATGACACCTGTGGATCATTGTTATAATTTGGACATTTAAAATGACAATGTTGATCTACAACTTAATAAAAGAAATGCGTCTGCATGTGTTACAAAACTGCAGTGCCCAATGGGAACTGATGTCGCCGTAAACCTCATCACAACAAAGGCGCCGCGTGCTGTCGGTGCCTCTGGATAGCTGCACATCACACTAGCGAGCAGCGAGATTAGCAAGATTTTTTTTTTCATTTTTTCATTTGTATCAAAATGGCTGTGCGGCGCTGCCAAATCCTATCTTTATCATTGATTTAAAAAATAATATTGGAGAGCAAAGTAAGTATATTGAGTGGCTCTGTATTGGAGCCGTTGAAAACGGAGCAATGTCTGGAATACAGGAGAAACAAGATTACTCAAACGTGCATCTAAAAAGTCAATTTTGCTTAATAGGTCTGCTTTAAACGTTTCATAGCAATGAGCCTTGTGGTTAGAGGGCGACCACTGTACCTCCTCGGCCGCTCTCATTCTCAACAATTTATATATCGAGTTTGTGCAGTGACAGTGGTAAATATAAATGTAAGTGACATTGTTTCAGTGAATTCTTATTGTCATCACTAAAGCCATGTGTTTTAGCTCTGTCCTCCTCTGTAACTCAAGTCTGATTAAATGAGCCGGGTTTATTGTCCCAGTGAATGGAGTTGTTTTGTTCTCAGGGCTGTGCTTAGAGCTTCTGTTTAATTTCATGTTTGACTTTTGCTGAATGTGCAAACTCCAGTCTGTCCCTTGGAGCAGCGTTATTCACCTCTGCTGCTGTGGAAGAGGAGGAGGAGGAGGAGGAGGAAGAGGAAGAAGAGAGTTTAATGGGGAATACCAGGAGTGGGCTATTAAGGTGGTTGTAATTAGTAGTGGGAGTAATTGGTTAATCAATTAATCCTCCCCATTAAAGGGCCGATATCCTTTTTTTCTGTACTGTATGTTGCAGTTAACCATAAGGAGAGTTCGAGTAGGGCCTGGGAGAAATTGATAAATTACTGAAAAATGCATGGATGACGTCTAAAGCCTCTTGGGCATGTTTTTGAGGGAACAACGTTATAACATGTTAGAAAGTAGTACTGTGCAAAAAATCGAAAGATTGACAGATCGTGATCTAAACTTTGGTTGATCTCAATGATAAGACAAGTGCATTTTAATTGACAGGTGCACAGCCAGTCTGTGGCAGTGTGAGTGTGTGGTTCTGAAGATGAGTCACCGCTCTCCTGTTCAGGTGAAAGCTCTCAGGGCAACAGTGTGTCTCTTTATCTCTCACGTGCCCACACAAGTTTTTACATCTGCACAATTTCATTAAAAGTCCAGTCTCTCCCTCTGCCTCTGTCTGCAGAGCCATCTGATGCCACCTCTCCTCTTGTGCTTTTTATCATTATAATTTGGGATGCACAATAATATTAGTCACTGAAAATGTCAATTATGACATCAGAAGATAATTCTTATAATACAAATTTTCACTGATAATTTAATCTGATAATTATAAGGCCAAGATACTCGGATTCAAACGCTTTTCCTCCTTCAGGGCGTTCACTCCGAGCCCCAGCTCCACCGCCTGCTCCAGCTGCACACACAGAGCAGCCCCAGGTCAGGCAGAGAGCGAAGGTTAAGTGTGATGGGCTTGGACTATGCCAAGATCTAGTTGTATTCGTTCTCAATCAAACGAGAGGACAAGTGGTGCAGCGAAAGGAATTTGCCTGTTTGAGCCACTGCCGTGACCATATGACCAAGTGCTCCATGTGCAGATGAGAAAACAAGTATGTCACGCAGACACATTTCACTAAATGCATCTGCGTGACATATGGACGTGCAGACGGACTTTGCACAGGACTTTCTGTGCCTGCCTCTCTGCCAACTTTTTATGCCGTCTTATTGCCATTATCATGCATCACTGATTATAATCTAATTTACTAGTGAACTAGTGATCCTGACACCCTGCTCTTTGTCTGAAATCAACTTGATTCTTTTTTTCCTATATTGCCCAGCCCTAGTAGAAAGCTAATTTAACTTTATTTTATTGTATTTTTATTTTTGTTTTTATTTATTTTTTATTTTTTTGCATAAAACCTGTCCTTAATTCATGATGTGTCAATTAACCTAAAGAAATCTTGAATAAGTCCTGATTTAGTTTTAGTAGAGGGTCAGATGGAGCAGAGGGTGCAGAGGAGAGGATCAGGTGGAGCAGAGGATGCAGAGGAGACAAGTTGTTGGTCGAATTTGGAGAGGCGATTGAAATGATTGACAGCAGGTGTTGGGACTATTTTTCACATGAGTCTAATTCTTTGTTTAGTGTGACTGTTCACAGCCTGCAGCTCCAGGTGTCACTAACGGCAGTTTAAAGTGGCCCAAATGGTCTGTCGGTGTGAAGTCTCATTGTTTTTGGACAGATTTTAGCTCATTTTATCAGTGATTTTCTGATTTGATGGACTTTGAGGTGTGACTATGTGGGTTCTATTCGTCAGACTGAGTCACTTGTCAGGTTTCTGTCTGTGACGTTAGCAGCACCTGGAGCCACAGCTGCCCTGGGGTGATCTGTGCCTACTTCCCTCATGCAACATCACACAGCACATTCACCCCAGGGTTTGTCACATGATTTGCGATCATATTGGAAATTATTATTCTATTTTCATAGTATGGTTTGAAATAAGTATTTTAGTTTAGTGCACATTAGAAAGCTAAATCTTTAGAATTATACTCGATATTGTTATGCAAATATATGGTGACAGGGAGCTAGAGTTATCTGCTGAGCTGAAAAAGTGACTTATTCAAAGAACAATATGTGTTCTGTTATTCCGGGCATTGTGAACTGATGTGAACTGTGTCAGGGTCCAAGTATCGGGACCTGTGTTGTATGAGGTACTTGGCAATACCCAACCCTAGCTATATCAGTAATCATAAACTGTGCGCAAAAAGGCACTCAAAGACTGTAGATTTTGTTTTTTGATGTTGACAAGACACATGATTGTACAGATTTTATAGGTCTTTAGTAAGAATCAGTTTTATTTTTTTGTCTTGTATCTTATATTATGGTAATATTTCTGTGCAGAACAAAAGCAGATTGCACAAAATTGTGGAAGAGGCCAGCAAGATCATGGGGACAGAGCAGCTCAACCTCACAAACATCTTTGAAAAACAGCTGCTGCAGAAAGCCCAGTCCATTCTGTCCATCACTGACCTCGCTCTGTGGGAGGAGCTAATGATGCTGCCCTCAAGAGGTTTAAGCCTCTCAGAACCAAAACAGATTTAACCATTATTTTATTCCTTGTAGGCCTGTCAGAATAACACATTTTGAAGTGCTATATATTGATGAAGTAAACACAATCAACAAACAACAAACGATAAGCATCATTTAACTAGTTTTTGCCATTGACACAATAATCCAAGAGCAGATTTAAACCACAAAAAGTATTTTAAATCTACAATATTGGTAAAAAAAAAAAAAATCATGGGCTGCAATAAATGGCAGAATGAAACACTTTAGTACTTTGATTGTATCTGTAATATAAGTTATTTATTCAACCTTTTATGGCTTAAATCTTATCGTGTGGCCAAAATTCTTAAAAAATGCCCAGTTGTGCAAAAAAATTTACACATGACATGTACTGACTTGTTCTAATTTTCACGCCAAGTTTCATGTGTCTGCATTGAGATGCTTCCGGGCAGGGCTTCCATTGGTGCAATGGAAATCAATTTTTGAGGTGGTGCTACTGAGCTGCCTCTCATTAATTTTTCTCCGAATCTTCAATCTAAATTAGAGCTCACTGAACTCTAATTTTTGATACCAGTTACTCGTCTACAGTTTATTGTTTATTGCTTGATTTTTCAAATTTTCCTCAAAATTTTACATTTGTGCTCGGGCCCTCGTATCGCAAAGGGTGAAATTCAGAAAATAACATAATTTTCTCCTTTTAAATGACAAAATCTCCTGTGTTATTCTGCATAAAAACGGCTAACCCTGTAGTTCAGATCTGTGCAAATGTGTTCTGAAATGTGATTTTTGTATTAGTTTGTCAGTTCATATTTCAGTCTTTTTATCAATTCTTCTTGACGTGTTTAAAATGTAAACTTTGAACAGAATCCTAATCGCATATCTAATCACAATCGCAGTGCTTTTCAGGTAAATTACAATTAAATATTTTTCCCAAATCATACAGCTCTATTGAGAAGTGGGTTAGTCACAGTTTAAAACAGTTAAAACCTTGAGTCACTCTGAAACTTTAACGGTCCATGTCTCCTCTGCTCTGCTTTTTCTGTGCAGATTATATTCACCAGTTATTGAAATGTCAAAGAGTGTCGTGGAATGACTCAAACTCACACCATTGAAACAAAACACAGCTCTAGCTTCGGTGTTAATGAAAGTACAGTGGGCGATATTGACACTAATTTGTGATTTGATTTATTTGAGGGGATTTCCCTGACAACGATCTATCACAAATGTTACAATTCAGTTCAAATATTGCACAGTAGTGACTGGGCAATGGAAGACATTTCCTCTGCATTGATTTAATCGACAGAGAATTATTAGTATTGCGTATAAAACATTAATAAGTGTTGTCACTGATGGTGTTTGGGGGAGTGACTTGGCGCAGAGAGTATTATATTTGCCGAAATGCGTTGCGTTCACTGCATATATTATTTTCAAAACGATAAAAGGTAACATTGTGCTCTAAATGTTATGTGTTAGCAGTAAATACCTCATAGCAGTAAAATAACCCTCTTTAATGACACCAAATAAACTGAAGTAAAGCCAGTTCTGCATTATATAGGATCTTAAATAGGACTTGAATCAAACCATTATTTTGACTGACTACACGGCTCTATGCAAATGACTGCGCCAACATGGCCTCCGCAGAGCCCATGTATCTCTATAGAATACATTTGTGCTCTGTCACTGCTGCTCTAGTGTGTCTCGTGTCTCATCTTATTCACATGGTTTGATTGGAGTTTGGAGGCGTCTTATGTAACGCACTGTGTCTGAAACAGTACAGGCGAAAGAAAGTAGGACAAAAACTTGATTAGCAATTCAATGTATCAAAAAAAGACACTTGTGTAACTGTCTCGTCTCAGTGAGGAGGTTGTGGGTTAGACTCCTGATTTCTCTGAGTGGAATGTGCGTGTCCTCTCTGTGTTGCTGTGGCAGAGTGGTTATCCTGCCTCCTCCTCTCAGTAAGGAGGTTGTGGGTTAGACTCCTCATTTGAAGTATTTCCTGTTTCTTCACAGACCTGGTGCTCCGTTGAGGGCGGAATGGCTCAGACGTTGCAGATGGCGATTCCAAACTTTGGGAATAACGTTCTGGAGTGTCTGAACGAGCAGCGGCTGCAGGGGCTGTACTGCGACGTGTCTGTGCTGGTGAAGGGACATGCCTTCAAGGTCTGAGCGCCTTACAACACAACACAGCGTTAACACAAACTGGAGCCAATAAAACACATGCTTACTGACAATTAAAGAGCCTGTGCCTGATTCCCACTTATTGAATCAAAATGTGTCGTGCCCCAGTACAGATATATTGTATGAGCGGCTCTTTAGGTCAAAATAAGTCAGCTATGTGCTTTTTATTTCTAATTATAAAACATTTAATTGTTTGATAATACGGGAGGGTGTGGTTAGCTGGCTAGTTGTTATCTTCAACTAGCAAGCAAACACACACTCACTGACAGAAATAGTTTTGAGAGCTTTTGCCACCTGCCCCTTTTAGTCGACTAATCAATTGACAGGACATGTCTTTAGTCGACTACAGCTCTAATCACAATATTTATGTAATGGCGTAAAATAAAAAATCAGGTACATTTCCTTTATAATATGTTATTAATCAAGTTGAAGTATAAACTGTGGAGTGAT
>JAIEZT010001373.1:7208479-7475979 GCA_019594935.1 Periophthalmus modestus | reverse complement strand
TAAAGATATTTTTCCAATCATTCAACAAATTAGTTTAAATCCATTTTGTTTTATTTAACCATGTGATAGGGAAGTCTCTTCAACATGCAATAAAGTTACGCTATAGGTTAAAGGGCTCGTATTATGCTGTTTTGATCTATGTCTGATCTAATATTGTCTCATCAAAAATATACTTTGAGATATGTTTTGTTTCATTCACATATGTTTAACACAAACCCTGCTTATTTAGGGTGAGTTCTTCTCTCAAATAGAAAACACTTTGTTCCACCTTGTGATGTCATGTAGTGATACATGAAGCCCTCCACTGTGTTCACCTTCACTAGAATCATTCGGATAATTTCAGGCCTGAATTTGCATCACAAAGGGGAACAGAGCATTTTGAGCTTTGGAGATGCAGACCGGCTAATAATGGTGAACTGTGGCCACAGGACCTGGACCAGCAGCCCATATTTACAACTATCGGTAGGCCTATGCATGCCAAAGTCATATACAATGTGCTCACCTGTGGAGATGCACTGGAGGAGGTGCTGAGGCATAAACTGCTCCTCTTTTAAAAAAAAAAAAAAAATCCCATTATTTGTCTAAAAAGAAAGTGAAACAGACTAAGATGTTGCTTGTCACTCAAGCAGACAATCTGGCACCAATTGGTGGCCTATGCAGTCATGACATGACAAGGCCTGGCCCAGCGCTGAGGACACAGCTGGCCTGGATGAGACTCTGACAGGCAGACCAGCACTACTGCATTGTCTATCAACTGCAAAGGGACAATCTGATTGGCTAGGGTCAGCAGCCTGCAGACAGAAGGCCCAAATCTGATCATAGTTATATTTGACAGAACTTTAGTTACATAAAAAAGTTGTTTATTCGATATGTTTTTTTTTTTGTTTTTTTAAGTTTAACATTTTTTGCTGAATTGTCAGAGTAGTATAAATCCTAGTGTCTCAGACCAGACTATGACACTGAAAATGGCTTTTGGATGGGAGTCAAAACGTCTTGATTAAAAAACTGTGTCCAGATGGCTACATCTGAAACCTTTTCCCTCCCTGTAGCTGTATGAATATCAGAATAGCAAATATTGGTTATCAACCACAGCAGTAAGACAAGCAGGTATCAATACTAAAATTGTCACATTCATAGGACAGTAATGAACCTTTCTTGAAATGGCTGTAGAATCATCTTGAGCTGTATCCGAACAAGTATAAGACACACAGGTTCCATAGTGGTCCACAGGTGTATACTAGTGTACCTGGACAACTGAACACAGATATATGGTTACATAGTAATATCAAAGTACTACAATATAATGTTGAAAATCATATCCCATTGTCTAAAGAATGTTTGGTTCATCATCATCGTGGTATCAAATCGGTATTGAGTGTATTCCTTACTATCAAAATCGAGTTTGAAATTTTAGTATCATGACAACAGTCAACACATGGCCTGACAAGACTAAAACTGTAAGGTCAAATTTAACTGTGAGACAGTCCCAGCTGCAGATCCTTTGGTGTTCAGTGATGTGCTTCATTAAAAACAGGGTAATTTTAGCCTCGTCTGAGTGGCGTGACGCAGCTCATTCTGAACAGTCACATGATCCTAACACTCACTGAACTATTCTGGGTTTGTCATCAGTTCTGACAAAATCTGTGATCTTACAAATGATGATAGAATCTCAGTGTGCAATACAAGCCATTGTTTGACCATAATTAATCCAATGCTGAATGAGAGGCGCTCGAGATGTTTGGTAGTGTGTTCGGTGCATTGTGAGCTGAGAATGAGAAGGTCTGAAGGTCCGGGGTATTTAAGAGTTGAGCAAGAGCTGTGGCTGTGACAACTCTTATTAAAACTAGCAGCTTGTTAATAAAGCACGTTTAAAGAGATCAAACCATCTGGTTCTTACCTTTGTGGCATTACATTGGTGTCAGAAGCTGGAGATGCATCCCTACTGCTGTGACTACAGCTGAAGTGGCCAATCATTGAAGCATAGAAATGCGAGCTTGCGCTGAAATGTCCTCTGAGAACTTTACACTGCAGCAAATGATCTTTTCTGATTCCAGCTATTGGACCAGAATGTAAACAAAGATGGCGTCGCCCATCCTCTGGTCTTTACCCAAAAACTCAGTCACTGAACTGGCAGAGGTACCTACCCCTTAGTTCAAAGCACGGAAGGTACACCTTGCAGTACCTGTTAGCTGCAGCAGAGGGTTGGTCAACAGGATGAACAAAGTGCAACTAGCTCTGTCCCTGACTGAAGATGCAGCTGCTTGTCTACCAAGTCTGACCCCGGATGATAAAGAGGACTATGCTATATTGGTGGGAGCTCTGCAGGGATGCTTTGGAGTGTTTCATCTGAAGGGCTCTCTGCACTGTGAGTTCAAAAATCCTGTGAGGCAGCCGGGTGAGTCGTTGCGCTCTCTAGCTTATGAATTTGAGTGCCTGGGCAGGCAGGGCTATTCCACTTCGCCAAGTGTGAACCAGAGCGGACTCATCCGTGACCACTTTTGTGCATGCCTTGACCCCACCTGTGGTGGCTGCTCCTGCTGCTAAGAAAGTGTCAGATCTTAAACCAGTGTGAGCAGGGTGGAAAGCCTCACTCTGGATTGGCTCTTTGGTTGTTATGATACTTGCAGTCGGAATTCCAAATATAATAAATGAAACACTGCTCCAAATTTCCCCCTGTAACTGCTTGCCTCAATGAGCTTCATTTGGCCAGAGCCAAATACTATGAGTGACATCACACTCCCTTAGTCCACTTCTTTTATACAGTCTAGACAGTGTTCCCTGCAGGGGTGCCTGGTGTATCTGGATGACAACCCATGGGAAGACCTTCCAGTTGGCCCTGGATTCCCTGCAGCTGGTGCTGGGGAGAATTGCTGCTGTGGGATTGAAGTTGCAACCAAATTAGTTCCACTTCATGCAGCGAGAGTTCCTTGGCTACAAAGTGAATGATGAGGCACACTCCAGGAGAAGATCTAAGCAATCTGTGCTGGGCAACCAGAAAGGGCTCAAGAACATCCTGAGGGTGGCCTACTACAGGAGGTTTGTTGTTGTTTTTTTCCTGCATTGAGATACCCTTTTTCAACTATCTCTAGAACAATCATCCTTTTAAATTGGTCAGGATACCTCCTGGCAGGACTGCCACTCTCAAACAGGCCCTCATTAATGTCCCTGTCTTCACCCCCCAGACTCCACTGGCCCTTCACTGGATGTGGATGCCAGTAATGTTGGTGTGGGAACAGTCCTGTCGCAGATCGTCCTGAAGATGGGCGCGTGGTGCCTTTATCACAACCATGTCTTCAATAAAATTGAATGGCAAAACTGTGCGTCAAGGAGTGACGTGTTTCCTGTTGTGCTAACTACCTGGCATTTCAAATGTTACTGGTATGGCATGTCATTCACCATTAGAACAGACAATGCCGCTCTACACTGATTAATATCTTTAAGGGAACTGGAGGGTCAGGTGGCGTGTTGGCTGGAGGAGCTGCAGTCCTTCCACTTTGACACCAACCCGCCAACTGTGTGCAGCAGCCAGGTTCAGCTCAGAGGAGGAGCTCATTGTCGATTCTCAAACTTTCTGTTGGGTAAATCAATTCTCATGTTCAGCCTTAAGAGGCAACTGCTGTTGGGCTTTACAAAAATAAATTGAATTGAATTGACAGTTGGCTGTAGCTAAGACCACTTGCTGCTCAGATGTTGAGGACTTTTGCCGCTGTTTTAATGATTGTGTTGCCTACAAGGGACCCCTGGACCAGCAGTTGATGCACCCATGGAGAGCGTAGCAGTGGACATTATGGATCCTTTTCCCATGTCGGACCGGAGAAACAAATATGTGTGGTGTGCAATGGACTATTGCACTAAATGGCACGAGGCTTATGCAGTACTGGAGATGTTTGGTAGTGTGTTCGGTGCACTCTAAGCTGAGAATGAGATTACATGTTTGGATTTCAAGGCCTGGGTTATTTAAGAGTTCATTGTGAGCTATGGCTGTGTCAATGGGTCTTATTAAAACTAGCAAATTGTTAATAAAGCACATTTAAAGAGATAAAGACTTCTGGTCCTTACCTGTAAGTACATCAGAGCATTTCATTATCACAATTTCTTACCATTATTGATTTCATGAACATAAACAGTACAGACCTGTGCCATTTAACACAAAGTCCTCTAAAGTCTTGCATTTGCTCCAAACCACATGTGGGTCTTTTACTGACAGGATCCTTTAAGCCTACTTCCACATTTCTTTCAATAAGTTGTTTTTTTTTTTTTTTTTTTTTTTTTTGGGGGGGGGGGGTCTGTAATTGGGATTATTCTGGTTACAGAATAAAGTGATCCCCTGCACATGCCCCACATTGATCATTCAGTGCTTGAAGCTCCCCCTCTAGCAGTCAGAAAGTATGAGAGATGAGAGAACTCAATACTAGGCCGTCTTCTGTTTTGTATGTACATTAAGGACCTGCTGCCTGTGTGTCCAGAAGTGAACCTACAGATATATGCAGATGACAGTACTGTACATACATGGATCATTGAAAACATGATCTAAATGGTCAAACTCACTAACGCCATCGTTAAAGTTGCAGACTGGTTAAACCAGCATTGTCTCCAATCATATCTTTCTCAGATTGTCCATATGTTTTTCACCCAGGCAATTTGGATCTTATCAAAATACAACCTTTTTAGTTGGGACAATCTAATTCAATAATGTCTGCCTGATTTATAAAATCTTACATGGCCTGGCCCCTCCACCTCTCAGTGACTTCAGTGTCGGGTCCAACACTGAGTCACTAGAGGATCATCTAGAGGAGATTGTGTCATTCCTCTCAGAAAGACAGACTTAAGCCAGTCAGCATTCTCCATCAGAGCTTCTAAGGAATGGAACACCATTCCAGGTACCATCAGGGAAATCCCCTGCTGCCATTTAATCTGCACTCACCTAAAAGATTGGTTATTAGGCAATCAAACCTGTCAACATTAAATCCCTGTCACTGCCATCTCGTGGTTAATTGAAAGCATTTAAGGAGAGCAGAACAAAGAAGGACATGCTCGAACTGTTTTACTTAAGTGTCTGTAAATAATGTGTTGTGTTTCACTAAGCTGCTCTATCTGAACCAGGGCTGGGCGGAGGAAAAAATGTCATTGACGTTTTTTTCCCCCATATATTGGTCGATCTCTATTTTTGATTCGACCTTCTCATCTCATTCAAAACATATAGACATATAGACTTAAGGCACAAAGGGCAGGGGGTTTGGATCACTACAGTTTTTATTTCATGTTGATAGGACCAATAATTCTGGAGAATTATTACTGTCCTTGTTCTAAATAAATAAGGAGAGCTGTTCCTGCTGTTCAGAGGAGATGCTTCATGGACCTGGTTTTGTGCTCAGATGCTCTATTCTTTGATTATGTTTACAGGAGGGCTCTCTATATTCGGTGGTGTGCACTCCAGTGGCCAAGCGTCTATGGGAGGGGTCCAGTCGTGATGGAGGGGGTGGGGCTTCCGGAGGAGGAGGCGGGGCTTCAGGTGGAGGGGGTGGAGCCAGGAAAGCGGCACGTTTCTCTTCAAACCTGAACCAAGATCCCGGGTCGATGAGAGCCCCAGCCCCCTCCTCCACCAACAGTAATCACAACAGTAGCAGCGCAGGGACACCAGAGGGTGCCAGCCCAGGCACCATGAGCTTGTACGCCAGCCCTTCTTGTGACTCCCCCAACAGTTTCCATGAAGAAGAGGAGGAGGAGGAAGTGGAGGACAGCGAAGAGCAGTACCGCCAAATCTGTAACATGTACAACATGTACAGCATGCTCAACGCGAACGCTGCAGGTAACTACGCTAACTACAGTGCGTTACTGTTATAAAGGCTACAGAATGCAATATAATACTATTGTAGTATAGAGAGGGAGTGACACTGTTTTATGACAATTCAGTAACAACAGGGCAAGGCAAGACGAGTTTATTCGTATAGCACCATTCGTAGGCCAAGTTATTCAAAGTGCTTTACAGAATAAGAAAGACACTGAAATCACAATACAACCAAATCAAAACATAGTCACCGTAAAATGAACAACATGCACAGTATGCTCAGTGCTGACACTGCAGCTGAAGACTTGTACTATGTTACAGTACTGTTATAAAGGCAGACACTGTGGTATAATATTGTATTAAAGGAGTCACACTTTTTAATACAACAAATCTGTAATATGTACAACATGCTCAACACCAAAGCTGCAGGCATCATACAGAATGTAACTACGGTATGGTATTGCAACCATGTTGCTGAGCTGCTTGTGTTTTAAGACATTAACCAAACTGTGGTTCTCCTCATTTGAATTAAGTTATTTTACATTGCGGCTGTTTTGTGTGCCGTGATCTCCTAAATTTAACAGATATTAAAGAATTCTCTGATTGTGTTGGTGCTTCCATGGCTATGATAGGATTTTAATCATGTGCAATTTTAATTAGCATGTTTGCTGTCTGTCCACACTTTTGTCCAAGGAGATTCTAGATATGATTGATGGTTTTAACTTAACGCAATATATTACAGGCACCTCTCATATTCATGGGCATACATTAGAACTTGTTTTTGCCCACAATGTGCACATAGGAAACCTGTTAGTTGGTGAAGCTATTATATCAGAACACTATCTAATTGTATTTGATATAATTTTCAATGATCATGTGAATCCGATCACTCTCCTGGGCCTTGGTCGCTCTATTAAGCCTGAGACTGATGTCTCTAACTCTAACTATAGGCCAATCTACAAACTACCTTTTTGACAAAAATTCTAGAAAAGTGTGCCCTTATGCAGCAGTGTTTCCTAGAAGCACAGGGCACTTTAGATATCTTCCAGTCAGGCTATAAAGAATTCCATAGCACCAAGTTTGCACCTTTAAAGGTTTTTAATGAATCTGGTGATTGTGCCATTTTAGTGCTTGACCTCATGGCTGCTTTTGACATAGTTGACCACACCTCTTTTAAATAGCTGGGAAAACTGTGTTGATGTCAGGGGCACAGCCTTGCGGTGGTTTTGGTCCTACCTGGGAGTTCCACAGGGTTTAATTCTTGGACCTATTCTTTTTGCACTGTACTTCCTCCCACTTGACTTGATTTTCAAAAAAAAAAAAACGACAAAAAACATGGCATTCAGTATAGGGATGGGACGATATACGATAATACCGTTCGCGATAAAAACGGTCCTCGATTAATCGTTCGTGGCAGTATGTTTAATATGAGAAATTGGCAAACAACAAAAAGTAAAATGTCGCCAGACATTTCCAAAATAGACACGCAACCTTTGTCCAAAAGGAGATGAGAGGAAAAAAGCCGCTCCAGAATTGATGCGGAAGGCTGATCGGAGCAGAAATCAATTAAAGTGGATTAGCTTTGCAAATTCAGCTACATTTGCTAGTTTTGTGGCCGCTCGGGAAATCGTTCACAGACAGAGAATACATGAAAGAATCTTTCATTAAAATATCGGAACATCTTTTCACAGACTTTAAAAACAAGAATGAAATTGTTCAGAAAATCGTAAATATGCCCCTCTCTGCAAAGACTGTCAAATACAGAACCCTGAAAATGGCAGAAGACATTACCTGACAGCAAATTAAAGACATCAATTCAGCTGTGGCCTACTCAATCGCCTGTGATGAGTCAAAAGACAAAAGTGATATTGAACAAATTGTGCTATTCTGCCGGTATGTTACCTCTGCTGGGCCACACGAAGAAATGATTGATCTCATACCGCTTAAAGGCCAAACACGGGGGGAGGACAAGTGTGAGGCTGTCTTAAATTGTTTAAGAGCCAAAGAAATAAAAACCACCCACGTGGTATCTGTGGCAACTGACAGGGCACCAAGTATGAAAGGTGCGCAGAAGGGCTTTGTGGCTTTACTACAGAAGTCGCTGGATAGAAAGCTGCTCACTTTTCACTGCATCTTGTACCAAGAGGCGCTGTGCACACAAACATTTCCTCCAGAATGCACAGTGATGAAGTGATGAATGTTGTCATTCAGATTGTGAATAAAATAATGGCAAAAGGCCTAAATCACCGTCAGTTCCGTTTGTTGTGCAGCAGGAGATTAGAATATGTGCTTTCCAGCTCATCCGGTGGCTGTCCAGAGGGGAAGTACTGAAACGCTTTGCCGCGTGTCTGGAAGGTGTGAAAACTTTTCTAGAGAGCAAAGGGATCACTTTTCCTGAACTGGAAATGCCAGAGTGGTTGGAAAAGCTACATTTTATGGTCAACATGACTGAGCACCTGAACAAGTTGAACACAGCTTTTCAGGGAAAAGGACGCACTTGTTAGAGGACGTTTTTGCATTTGAGCACAAATTGACAGTGCTTACCAGAGATGTAGAGAAAGGAACACTGTGTCACCCTAATTTGAGAGAGTTCAAACAAGCTCAAAAGGAAATAAATACGGAGTATTTACATTCTGCAATAATCGCAATGCAGACATCGTTTGGGAGAAGATTCTGTGAGTTCAGAGAGGAAAAAAACACTGTCCTTCCCTGTCACTCTCCTGAGCATCGATCCATCCCTACGACTGCATTGGCCAATGTGTGTCAATCCGATCTTGAGATGGAACTGGCTGACATCGCCGACAAAGACATATGGGTGTCCAAGTTTCAATGTTTAACAGCAGACCTTGAAGATGCACACGCGTCCAAATGGAGGCGTCCAGCGCGTTTTTGACGCCGCGGTGTAAACGCAGCATTAGGTTGGTGAAGGTGAAGAAAAAGACATGGAGGGGTCTGAAAAAGAACTAAAACCTTTAGCAGAAATTGTAACACTAGAGGAACCAGGAAATTTGGAAACTAGTGTCCAAGATGTACCTGAAGTTGGGGAAGATAATTCCAAACCAACCAAAAAGGGAAGAAAGAAGAAATAAGGTCACAACCTCCAAACAAACATCAGCAGGACCTGAAACACAGGAAAAGTGATGGAAGAGGAGGGAGTGCACACCGATATTGTAGAACTTCAAACTGCTCAAGGAGACATTATTAGACCTAAGCTGCAGAAGGTCTTTGAGGCATCTCCAAAAGAGCATTTAGTAGAGAACCCGAAAAACCTGGAATCTGCAGTCCAACATGGTGTCCCTGAAACATCTGAAGCACCATCTGCAGTCAACCAGGACCAATCAACACCAACCAAAGCTGTTGGGAAAAGACAACGGAAAACGCAAAAAAGAAATAAGATGAAACTTCCAAATGATCAAGGAGAATTGACTGAGAGCTCAAATACTGAGATGGAGAAGACCTCAGATGTAGTCAAGAAGGTGTTTCATGAACCAAAGTCTTCTAAAAAGGTCTCGCTCTAACCACTAAGAGGAGACGAAACGGCTATATCAAAGTGAAAAGTCTAACTTTGAAGGAAAAACAAAGTCTTGTAAGAACTCTAAGGTTAAACCTAACTTCACTGGTAACAAACAAATTAAAAAGACTGAGGAGTCTTCAGAAAGATTCAAGATTGACGTTCAAACATCAAACCCCACTCGCTCTCATCCTGCAGAGAAGACCAAACCTGCCTAGAAGAACCTGGTTAAACCATCCAAAGTTTATGAGCCCAAAGCAGTGATGGGCAGATGCAAGAGGCAAAACAACTTTACACTCCCCAAAGAACTGAGGAACATTGAGGAACCTTACGACGACGAGGAGACAATCCAAAAGAACCATTAATTACCTTAATTGGACCAAAAGGAGGACTAAACAAGGTCTAAGCTGGACTAAACCAAGGCTAGCTCAATGAAGAACAGGGGTGGACAGATGAAAATTTGACTTAAACAACAGCTCATACATTCAAAATCAAACATTTTATTAACGACCAATGCAAATTGGTAATAAGATTTTAGCGACCAGATGGCGTTCAACCAAGCAAACCAATGACACGACCAGAGGAGGAGAAACAGGAGGAGCCAGGACTGTGGAGCTTTTTTACTTTATCAAAATGAAATTCCAATAAATCCATATTTGAGCTGCAGATACCTGTTGTACCGGTGATTTGATTTAGTTAGTTACAAGTTTTTTCTCAAGCACTGACATTGCGATTAGATTTGCGATTTCTGTTTTAATAATAAGATGAAGGTGAATTGACAAAAGACTAAAATATGAACTGACAACCTAAATACAAGAATCATATTTCAGAACACGTTTGTACAGATCTAAACTACAAGGTTAGCAGCTTTTACACAGAATAAGACCCCAGTGAGACACAGGGAGGGCATCTGACACACAGGGACATTTCAGAACATGTTTTTACAGAGCTAAACTACAGCGTTAACAATTTGTATGCAGATTGTGTTGTTTGTTGAAGAAATTATGGTACATAAAAAAATGCAGCCTTTGTGATTTGTTAATTGCATTCAAATTGGGGTTTCAATTCTATTGCAATACATTTTGCAACAAAAAGTCTAAAGGACCCTGTTAAATTCCTTAACTTTTTATTGTTGTGAAAAACTAAACATTGAGAAAATACAGTATGTCAAAATGCCACTAAAATAGGGCTGCAACGATTAAGTGACTAATAGAGATTAGTCAACTATAAAATTAAAATCTGTGTAATCCTTTAGTCATGAAGGTATAATCCATAGGAGAAGAAGAAAAGCAAGGGTTGCGTGGGCCCTTTATCACCACTCGCTGTTTTAATTTATTGGCATTTTTGCTTATTTGAGTTTATTGGTTTTATTATCTCAGTGAGGGCAGTTTTAATCTGAATTGTAGCACTTCAGAAACTGTTTTGTTTATGAAATGTGCTATATAAATAACCTGGCTTGGATTGGCTCCAGTTAAGTCTCAATAATGGTCCCCAATAGAACCTGTGTGTTTAAGGCCCTGCCTGTTTTATAGACATCTCTCTGTATTTATTAACATAGTCCTTGTGTCTCTCAGTAGTGGCGGAGCGCGTGGAGGCCCTCCCAGACCTCCCTCCAGACTCGGCCCAGGGCAGAGGCTCTCGTGGGGGCAGACCTCGTTCGGAGCTGGCCTGTCTGCCCCCAGAGCTGGTGTCTCAGATCGGACAGAGGTGCCACCCACGTCTGTACGAGGAGGGGGACCCGGCGGAGAGACTGGAGCTCGTCAGTGGGACCAGTGTGTTCATCTCCAGAGCTCAGCTCATGAACTGCCACGTTAGCGCCGGCACCCGCCACAAAGTGCTACTGCGGAGACTGCTTGCCGCCTTCTTTGACAGGTGAGGCCCTTTTCTGTGGTGCAGAAGAGGGTGGGTGCAGGGGCAGAGGAGCAGGGTGACAGCGGAGACAGTGGTAACAGAAGCTTACAGTCATTGTTTCTTTCAGGAGCACTTTGGCCAACAGCTGTGGCACTGGGATCCGCTCGTCCACCAATGACCCGAGCCGCAAACCTCTGGACAACAGGGTCCTGCACGCTGTCAAGTGTAAGTGTCATTTAATATGTGTAAGTCTTGGGGATGCACCGATCTAAACCAATATCCGTTATCATGTTAAGTCAGCCGAACCACAAGGCCAATTCATTTAGTATAGCTACAGCGGCATTATTTCAGTGCATGTTGTATCACCAACTTATGCTCCACTTCATCAACAAGTTGATGAAAAATCAATTAAGCTAAGGTGTCTGGTGTGGCGATATTTCACTCTTGCTTTGCCACTGAGTCATACAGCATATCTAAAAGTAAAATTTCAAGAGGAGGAAAGCTGGCAAAACACCACCAACTTAATAAAGCGCTTGCAAAACCACCACGTGAAGGAGCATAGAGAGTTCCTTAAATTAAGCA
Source organism: Periophthalmus modestus (assembly GCA_019594935.1). NCBI lineage: Eukaryota > Metazoa > Chordata > Actinopteri > Gobiiformes > Gobiidae > Periophthalmus > Periophthalmus modestus. Next base: position 7,464,247 of record JAIEZT010001373.1, on the reverse strand, counting down.
AAATGAAAGTAGAAGTTGAAAGTATGAAACAACTGACTCTAGTGAAAAGCTTCCACTGAACAGCTCAAAAGCTTAAAAAATTAGACAAGGTTTTAGAATTTATTGTTTTAGATTTGCAATCATTATCTGTAGTAGAAAATATTGTGGCACCCGCACGGGTTGCCAGTGCAATGGCTGAAATGTTGAATCGGTGGAAAATCGCCCTGGACAAAGTTTATGTGGTATTAACAGATAATGTGTCAAATATGAAAAAGGCTATGGGCAGACTGGGAGTGCGCAGCTTCGAGTGTTTTGCACACACGCTGCAACTGATGGTTAATGTAGTGCAGGCCGATTGTGGGACACGCAGCTGTCCTGCTCAGGCCTGCATGGCATCTAGTAACAAATGAATGCACAGCCAAAACAGCATCTATTACTTGATCGAGAGCCAAAGACTAGACCAAAAATGTGTCTTGTTTCTATGCTGCTGATCATGACCTGCCTGCCACACTGACAACTCTCTAGAGCAGGGTTCTCAAACTCAAAATAGCTGGGGGCCGCTGGAGGCAGAGTCTGGGTGAAGAGGGGCCTTTTCTTTTATCCCACCACATAACTATCTACTACTAGACCTCATATGAACTCTCTAAGTGCCATTGACGTGCGTGTGTAAATATATGAATACATTTATGTACATTTGGCCCGCGGGCCACGAGTCTGAGACCCCTGCTCTAGAGGGCCTTGCTTGAAAGAGCATTCACTCTTCTGGCTCCATTTGAGGAGCTAACGAGGAAAGTCAGCTCCTCTTCTGTATCACCAGCTGATTTCATCGTTGCTGTCACAGTCCTGAACCACCTGTTGAGTAAGGAAGGAGACACATACTCTGGAATCAAAACTATGAAGACAACCCTGCTGCAAGCTGTGAGCTGTGAACAGCTTTGATGTTGTGGAGGAGGACCCACTTTATGCTCTGGCTACCTTACTAGACCTACATTTCAAGGACAGTTATGTGCATACATGTATTATTTAAAATAATATATACATTATATTATTAACAGTATAGCAAAATGCTACACGATGCACTCATCAAAGAACTTGAAGAGGAGAGAAGAGCAGTCACATCTGAAGAGGTGTCTGAGCCACAAGAAAAGGTGACTCGTGTAGAAATTGGAGCAGCTCCAGCAGCAGCACTACCACCTCCACAAAGTAAGAGCAGCTTCTTATGGGATTTTGACCAGATTTTGGATGAAAGTGAGGACACTGAAGGACCAAGCAGTTCAAGCTCTACTGTCCAACTGCAGACTTACTTCCCTGAAAAACCTTTTCAGATAACTCATACCAGTACTGGAAAATCAACAAACGGAGATTTCTTGGTCTTGCTGACACTGTCACAAAATACTTGTGTGCCCTCTGCAATGTTGAAAGGTAAAGACTGTTCAGCACCGTTTCCAACATAATGGATGAAAAGAAAAATGTACTCCTTGCAGAAAAAGTAGAAATACTTGCGCTTTTGAGTAAGAACCTCTCATCATTGCTGCTAAATAGAGGGCAAACCATACTTTAGGTCGAACAAGCCTGCACTAAATGTTTACAGTTGGTAAAAGTTTGATTTTCAGTATTTATATTTTAATGTTTATACTACTTGTTGATGCTAACTTCAAAACTTATTAGGCCTGAGCTCCACAGGCTGACAAAGGGCCTCAGTCTTGTATTTTCAGTGCATATTAATATTATTATTTCTCATTATTTGATTTGTGAAGAATTTCAATCACTTGAATATATTTAATATACATTTTACTGTTGCTTATCCGCTGTTGATAATCCGGCAAGAGTTATTCTGAGCATTTCCGGCATTAAATCGGGTCATTGCAACATGCTTGTGTTAGCGTGTCGCAAGAGTTTTTTTCAATGGCAACCCCAGATCCCAGTATAGCGAACACATCTGTAGGAACAAGCTCTTTATAGCAGTGACATGCAGTGAGGTTTGTGGCTGGTGAGGCACTGATGTCATCACAATCAGATTTACAAACATATAAACCAGGTGTCAGTACATTTGGCCCTGGGTTTTTCTCCCAGTGACTTGGGGCCAGAATAAAAAAGAATTTCAAAATAAAAGTTCCGAAGTCCGTATGAAATGGCTCTAATGGTATGATATAAAAAGCAAGCTGGTTTTTTATTGTTTTTTTTATCTTTATTCTGGTTCCCCAATTTTCAATGGATTGAAGTCAATTTCTTACCATTTTGTACCACTCTGTTTGAAAAGAGCAAGTCTTTCGTTCCGTCTGGAGGAAACCATTTAGCTCCTTTAGTGTTGGTCTTCCTTTAATTATAACCTCCTGCTTCGTCCGAAAGTCCAGTTTAAAAAACTGCTTGAGCTTTAATATGCATCGTCTTCCATTTAAAAAGTAGGTCCAGACAAGAAGAAAAAAGTGAATTGCTAAAGTTGACTTGCTAACTCTAAACTGCATCTTGCTGTCACTATTCTGCGGCCCTTATTTGCGGGGGTTACAAGAATCCCTGGGCTCACGAGCGCCCCCTAACATGAGGCGCAGTGTAACTGCGTGCCTCACCTGGCGCCTTTTCACAGCCGCTTAAAGCAGCAGCGTCACTGCTGAGCTACAGCACAGTCAGTCCATGTGAGGCACGAACGACCGGTGCCTCACCACACGTCTCTTCTCAGGATTTCAAGGATAAACGTAAAAATTCAGTGATTTGAATTAAAAAAAAGAATAAAAGTGCAAAGTTAAGTAGAAAACAACTTTATAGTACAAATCAAATTGGATAAATATAACCATTTCATTAATTTTTTCCCTGTGATGACAGGTGGGGCAAGGCCTCATCTGAGGATAGGGTTATTGGTCTAACAGGTATCTTCAAACTCCGCCCCTACAGCCAGCTGTTTGTGATCAGAAACACCTGGCTGTGATCAGGGCAGTCTTGTGTGAAGTCTCATAGTAGTTGAAATTTGGCAGTGGCCAGTGAAGGCAAGACACACTCAGTTTTTTGCAGTTTTTGATCACAGAGCTGCAAGTTTACCTAGTTTGCACTAAAATTGTCTCAAAGAGTTGGTTCAGTTTTTACTTCCATTTTAAGTACAACCATATTTAAGTCTAAGAAAGCATGTAGGATTTTCCAGCTTAAAATGTGAATTGTCAACGAGTAATATAAACACAAATATATTTTTTTTATTTCTCCTCCAGTTTATTGCCAGAACTTTGCTCCGAGCTTTAAGGAGAGTGAGATGAATGCGATTGCAGCGGACATGTGCACCAACGCCCGCAGAGTTGTGAGGAAGTCCTGGATACCCAAACTGAAGTTGTTGATGGCCGATTCCGACATGACCTACGCCCCCAATGCCCTCGCCAACGACCCCTTCGACCCCACCTCCTTGGACACCGTGGCCAATAGCGGCGACGCAGTGGGAGCAGCCGGCCAATCAGACGGGCTCGGGGGTGGGGCAAGCGACGGCAGCACTTTGTTTTGAAAGAGTGGGAGAAATAGCAGACCCAAAAGAGACTAAACAGGTTTGTCATAAAGTTGGACAAAGTTGGATGAGACTTTAAAATTGTTTTTTTGTTGTACTTTTGAGAAGGAATTCTCAAAAATGTTTAAATATTTCTTTTTTAAGACTTTCATTGTGTTTTGTCTAAATACTGTTATAAAGATGGACTATGGGGTTAAATAGAATGAGCAAGGTACTGTATGCTAGTTTTTAAACAATACCTGGTTGTCAATACTGGCCTTTTAAGGGTTTCCTTTTTTTCTTTTCTTTTTTACTTAAGTCAGTGCGATTGGTCTAACAGATATACTTCAAACTCCAGCCCTGCAGCCAGGTGTTAATAATCAGAAAAGCCTGGCTCTAATTGGGGCAGTCCTGTGTGATGTCACCAACTACTGGAAATTATAGGAGCCACTGAAGGCAGCACAAACTTAAATGTAGGTGTTTTTGATCAGAAAGCTGCAAATTAATTTGGTTGCAATAAAACTGACAAAAATGACTAGGAAAAGTAGATGATACAATTTAAACGCCATACAGTTTATTAGCAAAAAAAGTGATTTAGGGTTTAGTTCCTCTTTAAAAGGGTAATATTTAAAAATTATATGATCAATTCTTTATCATTTGGATAAGGGATTCACTTACCTAGAATCTAATAGAAAAATCTAGCTAGACACAAGAAGAACATGCAAACTGCACACTGATTTTTTATTTTATTTTTTTAAATCCGGGAATCCAACCTGCAACCTTCTGGCTGTGAGGCGAGGGTGTCAAAAGTAAGTCCAATATTTTACTTAATGCACCTCACTATATATATATATATATATATATATATATATATATATATATAATACCAGCCTTTTACACCATTGTCCATCTTTATATGCAGCTAATTCTCTGTTCTTCCCTTCTCCATTTCTCTTTACAATGTGTGGAGACTATTTTAAAGAAGAGGTCCCCCCACCTCTTCAAACCTTTTTAAACCCATTTTAATTCACACTTTCTAAGTTTAACTTTGTTACCATGACACATTCCCGGGGAGAGGGAGGCGAGGCAGGTGTCTGTAAAAAATCTTAGGGTTCAGTTTTTAACAAAATTGTCCCTTTATTTCAAAAACACTGTTGATTTTGATACTGAATGTACAAGGTGTTTGTGAAAGACAGAAATTGCACAGATCCCTTTTTTATTTTATACATTTAAACAAAAATGACTTCTTACTTTTTTGCTTTATGTGTTGGTTCCTATAGAGACGAGAGGAGGCGGATTTAGGACTATAGAGTATTATTGAGTGTATATTGGCTTATTGTTTGATATAGTCTGAAATGGCTCCAAGGCATGCTGGGAAATGTTGCCTTAAGCTGAAAAGAGTTTGTGTCCCCAAATCACCCTCTTGTTTTAGAACTCTTAAACTCAAACTCTAAAAGCAATCAAACCAGTATTTACTTCTGCACCTGATGGTCCGTGTTATCAGCGTTGGCGCCAGTGTGTTCAAATGGCCACCACAAAGTGTTCAAAATGAGACTACAACAAAAAAAAATAACTCCATATTAGATTCTATAAATCAGTACAAACTTATTTAAAACTTCAAAGCAGGCATGGTGGGGGTGGGATTATGCTAAAAGGCTCTAAATTAACTTAAGTTCCCCACAGTGCACGCGCATTGAAGACCTTGGCACTCCCTTAGCTCTTCCAACCAAAAATGTCTGACCCGCCCATGTTTGTGATATGGATCCAATAAATTATTTTTGTCAAAAATGAATGACCAAAATCTGACTTTGCTAAACATTTATTTATTAAAAGTACCAGTTAGTCACTATAACTATTTCCAAGTATTTGATTAAATGTGACCTTTCTGGAGGTGTCCCACCACCTGCTTGTTTCCATGGAGATGTTCTTTGCATGGAATGATGGAATGTCCCATAATAGGCCTTTAAACCTATCCATCTTGCATTTATTCAGTTATTACTTGGTTGTCTCCCTGAAGATGCATGTTTAATGCCATATGGTGGAACATTCTAGACAAGACATAGTAATCTCTGTGGAGACAAGCAGGTGACACACACCCCCAGAAAAAAAAAAAAAAAAGAAAAAAAAAAAAAAAAAAAACTACATCATGTAACAAAGTTTTTTTAAAAGTCAAAAACTACTTTTGAAATTCTCTTTTCATCATATTAAATACAACATAAAAATAAATATATGTGTAATAAATGTGACATAGTCGACGCTATACGACCAGAACAGTTACACAATACACATTTGAAATGTCAATTCAAGATCATTTATAGGCTTTATTTGCACTATTTGTAAATGTTAGTTGAACAGTGCTCTGCGCGTTAGAATGAGGGTGATTTTGGACACAATTTTTAACAGAATAAAAAAGAAATTGCACCTGGTTTGTCCCTAAATCCTGACCACAGCTGTGACTGGTTGCACTGTTAAGTCAGTTAGACTTTTTACTTTTTGAAATATTTTTGAGTTGCAGATGTAGAGGAACTTTAAAACCAATGATTGTCAAAGATTTAGTGAGAAAATGCACTGAGAACTGTTTTCGAGAGAGCGAGGAGGAGCAAGAAAGCAAGAGTTTTGAATTGTTGAAACAGTACATTTAGACTTTTTAAACTACTAAAAGTCTGTTTTTAACAGTTTAAATGGGCTGTATGCAAAGGCATAAACATTGCAGTCATTGAAACTAATATAAGTGTTATTCATGGTTACTGCAGTTTGTGTGCTGATGGACTGCTTTCATGTGACGTCCTTCAGAATCCCTAAAGAGCTGTTAACTGTGTCAGGTCTGGGTCCATTAGCTGATTGAAAACAATGTTTTACCTTTACCCCTTTTTTTAGCGGTAACACATCTCACGTGAAAATTAGATCGCAGTTGTTTAAATCTAACAATGTCATAAACAAGCCTCTCTGGTTAGAACTGTAACAGAAAGTGTTCGTGGGAGGTTGAAGTGGAACGTTCGTCTAGACAACGCAAGCGTTACCGGGGACCAGCTTTTAGTGACAGGCTGCATTCATGTGGTCCTCGGGAACTCGGGGGGTTTCCCAGATGTCAGGGTTTTGACTTGTTTGCATTCATGTGGTTTTTGATGTCACCATTACTATGGGTCCGCTCAGTAACAGCATTTAAAAGAAATAACCAGTAAGAGTTGCAGCTGTTAACATAACTTTAGTTTTGAGAAGGCCATTTGTTTACTTTAGCTAAGTAACGTTACATAGGTAATTAAACAGTTGTAGTCTCGTTTCTTTCTCGTGCAGATCTGTTGCTCTTAACATAACCGACTGCTAACTCCTAAATGTAATTTAACGTTTAGTCAAAGAGCTCAAATGCGTTTGATAAATTGACAAATCATCTGATTGAGGTGACGTCAGGTGGAAAAGTCAGGCAGAAGATATTGACCGGAGTTCCTGAGTTGTTTTTCCAACTTGTGTGAGCGTTCATGTGCATTTTTCAACTCAAAAAACCATTTCCCCCGAGTTCCCGAGGACCACATGACCACAGCAGAATGCACTCTCGTAATCCTGTTATGATGGATTGTCACCATTTTATTTACATATTTGATACAATTTGTGGTTAAACGCTTTTGAAAGGTAATTTTCTCTTGTTTGATGAATAAGGAACAAAATCAAAGCTGCAGCTCAGCCGTGAAGTTTCTGATTCAACCTGGAAGTGACATCATCACTTAACAACTTTAGTTTAACCTGAGCAGGACACGTCAGAACTCTATGGTGGAATTTTCTGTTGAACTGTCAGATTACAGATGACCTGGTTTATGGTTAACATCTCTGTAATGACCAGTTTCCAGTTTGTCAAAAGTTTTATTGGAAAAAGACCTTACACAGTCTCCTCAAACATCTGAATGAGTAGTATTACATTTACAAGTCTTACATATAGCCCGTTTAAACTCCCAAGTATTTTGATTTGTTTTTGCGTTGTCTGCTGCCGCTTCTATAAAGCACTTTGTGGGAATTTCAGAGAAATTGTTCTACAAAACTTAAAATCTGACTAAAATGAACCAAACTGAAGAATTTAATAAGATGACCCTGTAGTTTAGACATCTACAAACATGTTTTGAAATGTCCCTGTGTGTCAGATGCCCTCCCTGTGCGTCAGATGCCCTCCCTGTGCGTCAGATGCCCTCCCTGTGCGTCAGATGCCCTCCCTGTGCGTCAGATGCCCTCCCTGTGTGTCAGATGCCCTCCCTGTGTCAGATGCCCTCCCTGTGCGTCAGATGCCCTCCCTGTGCGTCAGTGCCCTCCCTGTGCGTCAGATGCCCTCCCTGTGCGTCAGATGCCCTCCCTGTGCGTCAGATGCCCTCCCTGTGCGTCAGATGCCCTCCCTGTGTGTCAGATGCCCTCCCTGTGTCGCTATAGGGTCTTATTTTGTGTAAACGCTGCTAACCCTGTAGTTTAGACCTCTACAAATATGTTCTGAAATGCATGAGATTTTGGTATTACTTTGTCATTTCATATTTCAGTCTTCTCTCAAAAGTTTTTTTTCTATTTTTTTGGCAAATCTGACCTATAATATTTATTAGTAAAATTGCAATTCCAAATATTTCAAAAAATGTTCAATCCATAACTAAGTCTAATAGATTTGTATCAGGTCAGCCCTTTATGTGCTGATAGAAAGCAGTTATGTTATTGAAAGCACAATTGTTGGCATAGTAACTGCAAATGTGTTATAGGGTCATTTTGATTGCGGCAGAGGATTTGAAGAGATTTCTTTGTGTAAATGTAAAAACCTTGAAAACTGTGTGCTCCAAATGTGAAATTAATTCTAGTGATTAAACTCTGTAATTTTGTACTTTGACATTTTGAGATAACTCGTTGACAGTGGACAGTTGTGGCTAATGCTGCCAATACAGATATTATGTTATGGTAATATCTTTTATGATCATTTATCTACCTTCATTAGCTGTGCATTAAAGCTACACCAAAAGCCTGTCTTCAAAATGTCAATAGAAATAATTTATGCATATTACAAATGACAAATACTTACAATGCATACAAAAATATTGGCTATTGGAAAATGTAGAATTAATTTATTTACTTGTAATGTATGTTTTGGCTAAAGCATGCATGCACTCCCACCTGCTCGTTTCAATGGAAATAATGTTCTTTTGGCTATAATATTCCAGCTCTTGGGGTCAAAATAAGCCTAATTATAAAGTGTTTTATCGTCTGAGAATCAGTAAGTGTGCTGTTAGCATGCTTGTTGTTGTTGTTTGTTATCATTACCATCACGGCAAAAAACTCCACTCTTAGTTGTGAAAAGTGCGTATAAACTCATCCTGGTGAATAATTAGGATTGCCAGATAGCATAAGGTGAGTTAGGAATAAGTTTGGATCATGCAAAATAGATCTGGGGTTTTTTTCAGTAAAAATTAGGTACATCACTTTGATGTTTGACATGATTTTAACTACTTCCATGGAATCATCAAAGTGACGGGCAACCTCCGGAAAGTTATGAAGTGCTGCTTTAAAGAGGCCATATTATGCTATTTTATAATCTATAATGTTGTTTCCCCATCAAAAATATACCTGTTATTCTGTTTTGTTTCATTCGGAAACCCTGCATACCCGAGTTCTCTCAAACCGAAAACACACTGTTCCACCTTGTGATGTCATGATGTCATACAGAAAGTGCTCCACTGTGTTTTTTAACTCCACACCTTCACTAGAATCATTTGGATAATTTCAATCCTGGAATTTCCCATCTCTACAGGAGAAAAGGTACAAGCTGATATCTTAAACAAGCTTCATGACATCACAAGGTGGAACAGAGCATTTTGAGCATTTTGAGACTAATAATCCAGCATTACTCAGACATGTGTGAATGAAACAAAACACAAAACTCTGGGTATGTTTTTGAGGAGGTAACAATGTTCTAACATGGCTTAAAGCTCACGTGTCAATTTTGCATAATATAGGATCTTTAAATTTGCAATACAGTCTACGGTCTGAAAATAGTCCTTGTTCCCATTTTCAAAACTACTTAGTCTCCATTATCGTCCATCTCCTTAATGTTAATATTTACTCACTGCTCTCAGTCCACTCAGAGACTCTAAAGCTTAAAGCGGAGCTCAGTCTTTGTCTAAACCTGAGTCTGAAACAGGTGGCTTTTATTTGAGACCTCACAGCTGTTTGGTGTTTTCACTAAAATTTCAAACTCAATTTCAGTACTAAGGAACTGACTCAATACTCATTACTGCCTCTTTATTTAGACAGTAGAATGTCATTTTCAACATTAAATCCTAGTACTTTTTTTTTTATATTTCCATGTTGCCTTAGACTACCTGTCTGTTTGGACACACCTTCTCATTCTGTTTTTATGTTTACTACTTTCTATTTTATTATTATATTTTAAATGCCCTCAGAAGAAATGAAGTATATGATGAAGGACTAGACCAGGACTAAACTAGGGCTTTAACTGGTCATTCTAATCCATGTCTTTCTGGACCAGGACTGGACCAGGACTGGACCCAGGACTGGACCAGGACTGGGACTAATTTGTGTTTCTTCTTGTGTGAGACTACTGTAATTTCACAGCCATAGGGCGCACCGGATTATAAGGCGCAGTTCAGTTACGGTGCTTTTTCTGCATTTAACACATACAAAAGGCGCACTGGGCGTTAGGGCGCAGGCACGGTAAAACATGCATGTTAGTTTTGCTTCCCCACAAACTGTTCGGTTGTGCTTTATTCAAGTATTTAGCAAAGTGCTCACATCATTTTTTTTTATTATTCACAAATCCATCAAAGTCTTCATCCTCTGTATCTGAAATGAACAGCTGCGCTAGATTTCTATAAAAATACACCAGGTTCCCTCTCGTCACTATCAGAGTCCGTTTTGTTGCCGTACCGCTCCGCGTGTGAACGATGCCGACTTTTGCGAAAGCTCAAAGAACAGTACAAGCAGATACATGAGCCCAAGCATCCACAATCCATTCACAACTCGTGGCGTAACTCGCCCGGCGCTGCCTCCCGGTCTTTGTAAAGCTGTGTTCGCTGTCTGTCATCCATCGCTTCCACGATGTTCGCAACTTTTACCCGCGTCTTATGGTCGTGAAATTACGGTAAATTATATGCACATTTTAACCAATGTTTTTGTGACAAGGAGAAGGACCGATGAGTAAGAGGAGAGAGAAATAAAGGGAGGGAGAAGGATAGAGGAATGGAAAAGTCTTTGTTTGGATCAAACACTATGGACCAGAAGGGGGGAGCTTTTAAACTAAACAGAAGGAGCAGGGACCACCTCAGAGCCTCATGTTTTTACTGTCAGAAGTTGTAGCTTTTGTCCTGATGTGGTGAGTCATTGTTAAATGGGGGTATATTATATGAAATAAATGTTTTTTGAGCTTTCTACCATATTGTAACATTCCCTCATAAAAAGTATGCCTGAAGAGGTTTTAGATGTCATCCATGCATGTGTCATTGTTTTAGTGATGTCTCCTGGGTGGCTGGGTGGTCCGTACAGTTTGTAAGATTCTATTCAACGCTTAACCCACAGGCCTACGTCATCCATGCTCCCACATGACAGTTCTCCATAAATATACAAAAGCATGATAGTGGGATTCAAGCTGATTGTGTTGCGATAGTGCTCTGAAGGGGGAGTGACTTAGTGTGAAGAGCTTCAGAAGCAAAATGAAACTGCTAAAGCATGTTAATACATTGTTTTGGGCGAATATAACATTTTCTAAATAAAATGTAACTTGGTGATCTAAATGTCAATACGCCATAGAAGTAAATAACCCTTCTTTAAATACTGAAAGAGTTAGTTTTTAAATTCTTCCAAACTTCACAAAAATGTGCTTTGCTTCTATATAGGAAATGCTGCAAGCTCTGAGGGTATAGCTTGAACCACTGGTCATATGGTTATTGGGTGAACGCTTGACCTACTGCACCACTGTCGCCCTACTGTAATGGTGTATAATCATGTTAGCATGTCCTCAAAATGGCTCCTTGACAGTAATATTCAGGTCTCTGGAGATGATGTGTTTTATGATGGATTAGTTTGTATTGTCTCAGAGCAGAGTGTGGCGTCATTGTGCACCCTTAATGTACAGACTCTCAATACTCCTCACCCCGCCCCGTCTCTTTTCTTCCGCCAACGCCTGTTTCTCTCTCCCTTTGTCTCTTTTTCTTCCTAGTCTTCTCTCTTTACACCTGCTCTTTCTCTCCCCTCTCTCCATCTCCCTTGCTCTCTTTGCTCCCCCCCATTTGCTCTCTCCCTCCTCCATCTTTCTCTCCCCTCTCGCTTACTCTCGCTCTCCTCCTTCTCTTGTTCTCTCCTCTGTCTGGATGTATTGGCTGCATATGTCAGCAGATTGCATTTTAATGTGTTAAAACAGCAGTCACCCCCACCCTCTTTCCTTCTTTCTCTTCCTCCTTGTCTCCCTCCTTTTACTTCACATTACCTGCTCCTCTTTCTTTCTCTCCCTCTCTGTTTCTCTGTCTGTCTCTCTCTTGTTGGAGCTGAATGGGAGTGCTTGTGTCTGCGACTTTCTCTCCTTCCTCACCCCTCCTCCCCTCCCTCTACTCTCTCTGTCTGCTCCCCTCTATTCTTCTGTCGCTCTTATCTTTCTCCCTAACTTCATTCTCCCCCCCCCTCTCCTCTATCTCCTTCTCTCTCCATATCCGCTCCCTTCTCTTCTGTCACTCCTATCTCTCTTTTCTTTCCTTCATTTCTCCATGAGTCTGCCCCTCTCTCCTCTCTCTCTCTCTCGCGCTCTCTTCCTCCCTCTCTTTCTTACGTCTGTACATTTAAATACAATGGCTGCAGACATGTACCTCAGACTATTGTTCACACTCAGACAGGAGGGGCTCAGACAGTAGTCCCGGATTAGGGTTGTCAAAAGTATCAAAAATCAGATACTAATCGATACTAAAACTAGTCTTGAAACTATATACTCATTTGAGCAAGTATCGATACTAAAACGCCACATTCACAGGACAGAAATGAACTTTCCCTGAATAGCTTTAGAGTAATCTTGAGCTGTATCAGAGTAAGTATAAGACATAGACTAGTATACACCATGGACCATTTTTATTGTCATCATGGTATCGGAATCGGTATTGAGTATCGAAATTGAGTTTGAAATTTTAGTATTGTGACAAGGCTAGAAGACGTAATGCCTTCTTGTGCCAAAGCCGAAGTGTGTCTATGTTACTGTGGCATTTGAGTTGTCTGCTTCTTTCTCTCTCTCCTGTTTCTATATCTCCCTCCCTCTACCCTTTCTTTGCTCACTCTCTCTCCTGACTCCTCCTCCTCGGTCTCTCGTCGCTTCATTAGTTTCTTTCCCTCCGCCATTTTCTTTGAATGCTAATCCTTCCCTACCTCCCCTTCTCTTCTCTCTCTCCCTCTTTCCCTGTCTCTCCTCTTTCCTTTATCTTTCTCTTTCCCTCACCCCCCCCCCGTCGCTCTCTCTCTCTCCCTACCTCGACTTCCTCCCTGTTCTGATGTCTGTACATGTATCCCACCTTTTTTTTCCTCTCCTCCTCTGCTCTCCCCTTCCCTCTCCCTCTCTCTTTCTTTCACAGACAGACGGAGCTACCTGTGCGTTCACCTTTTCAAATGTAAATATGCACAAACTAATCAGCCTGGACTCAAATACTGTTCGCCAATGCGGTTTTTAGCTTCAGATGGGTTTAATACATGCTCTGTGTGAGCCTGTAGGAGACACTGAGGGGTAGTTACAGCCATAACAGTATTACTAAGGTGTTTTTCACTAATAAGAAATCTCCATCCACAAAATGTTTTCCCTGATCATTTCTATCAGTGACAAGTTCCTTTCTCCTGCTACATTTATTCAACCACACAACATCTCAGTCTAACACTACAGGGAGAAAGGAGGATGGGAGGGCATCTGACACAGGGCTATAGGAGGATGGATTGACATCCTCTTCTAACCCTTCAAACGCGAGGTATGGTTCGCTTTAGACAGTGGAAACACTTGGGTCCCGTACCAATCCGCTCCAAACTGAACCAGTGTAAAGGAGGCTAAAGGGACTCTCTGAACTGTGAGATTACACTTGATGGGTCTGTGGAACATTATCGAATCCTTCCATCCTGTAAACATCTCAGATTTTTGTTACATTTTTAGACATTTTAATTTAAATAGTAAGTATTTTTTCTATTTAAATGAAGTCCTGGAACAAGCGGAGACACTTGAACTTTAAACTTTAAACATGCACTATTGTATTTAACATTAACCCTCCTCATGTGTCACACTGACCTTTCCATGTCCATGTTGGTGCTCTCATATACCTCTGTGTCTATACCTAATGCATGCTCACACATCCAGTCCAGTCTTATGTGGTCCCTCACTCAGTCTGACTTTATCCATACCAACTCGTGGTCATCTGGCTGGATTTGAACCAACAACTGTTTGGTTATAGGGCAAAGGCAGATCCTACTGGTGCCTCCAATACTGTGGAATTAGTGGTTTGAAGAGATAATATCACTGTAATATAATTTGCATTATTTTTAGTTTTAATTCCAAATATATATATTGCATACTATGCCCAATTTAACCATCTCACAGACTCCTTTCGGCTGGTGTGGGCGATTATCTTTGAAGTGCCTTGCTTCAAGGACGTAACGCCAATGTAAGGGTGGAAATTACCATCTCTAAAATGCATGTACTGGAGCTTTGATACTTAACCTTCTTTGAAGCAGATCTATTCTGCAAAATAGACTTTTCAGAGCTTTAAACCATGTTATAGTTGTTTCTCTTTCTCATTTAGTTGTTTTTGGAGAGATTCGTGCATGTTTGAGTAGTCTTTAATCGCTTATTTTCACGATGCCATATTGCCAATCAATTCTTATTTTCACTGCCATCGGCATACGCCCACTGCTCTTACTTTTTATTTTCTTAATCGATGATACGCATAGCATACAGCAGCGTAGCGTAATCATTTTGGTACAAATGGGGGAAAAAAAATCTTCTACTTGCTAATGTGATGTGCAGCTTATCCGTAGGAGGAGCCAACAGCTACACGGCTCTTTGTGGTGATGATCTTTGTTTACGGCTCATTGGGTACCACTTTTTTCTGTAAGTCAGTGAACTTGTTTCTTTTATCAAGCCATAGATGAATATGTTAAATGAATATTGCACTTTAAAATGTGCAAATCATAACATGATCCACGGCAGTCATAGATTATAGCTGTATAGCCGACACAAGCGCAATAGATCTTCTTTAAAGGACTATTATGCAAAATTTGTTTTTTTTTTAACAATTTTAAAACATTGTTCCCTCATCAAAAACATATCTGTTTATTTCCCTTTTTTTCACATTGGTTGCAGTAATCCTCTGTGAAGAAAAAACAACCTCACACCACATGTTTAGGGACTCTAAGCAGTCCTTAAACATGTGGTGTGAATTTTCCCAGAATTGTGACGTCATAGATGTATCCATAAAATCATTACAAGCCTTTCTTCCTACAAATTGCATTCATTACAACTGTGTGCTTGCATTAACATGTCGGGGCGTGTTTATTATTAGCAAACATTCATTTTTTGCTACTTGGTAATTTCATCTACTGCCACTAGATGGAGCGCTGCAAACCAGATCCCAGTATGGAGAGCGCCTGAGCTGAGAAAAGACTGGTTTGATACATGGCCATTATTTAAACTTATAACATGAACATGAAATACCAAAGCAAAGGTACTCAAGAACATGTTTAAAGACCAAGAGCAATGCATAATGTGTGACCTTTGAATGTTTGCACCCAAATCTTTTCAACTTTTCCCTTAAATTCCCACATAAAAAATTGCCAAAAAATATTTTAGTTTTGAAGTTGGCAGCGGATTTAACCGATTTCTGACAAATGAGGCCTTAATAGTATTTCATTTTACTACATATTTTTGGTCCACAAAGAACTGTTGATTTTTGCTGTGTTTAGTGTACTTGTTGCTGTTTTTGGTCATCACTTAATGCTGAAACTTGGATGAATAATTTGAATTTCCAACGAGCTCAGATAAGGCGACATATCTTCCACTTTTAGACAATTATTTTTGTTGAAGAAGTTGGGCGAAATTTTATGGATTTATGCCTGAGCACAGATTGTCTTAAGACCGAACGAGTCAGAACAGACTTTGTAAACTTTTTTTTAACACATGCTGATTATATTGTCTTTGTTTTAAGTTAGCATTCTGTAGTCTACAAAGAGTTTTCAAAGCTACTACTAATCATATCCAAACTTTAACACGCGTAGTTGCCAAGTCATGTACATTTTTAACGAAAGGCAAAGTTAGTTGTACAATAGCTGTGATAGAATGATATTTTTGCATTGTTGAGTCGAGGTGCTGTTGGGTGCGGGAGGGATTCCGGGGTAAATGCTTAATGATTTTTGGGCGGACAAATGAGCGATTAATTTCACCAAAAAAAAAAAAGCACAAGTTTTTGAATGTCTGCGAAAATCACTCCGTGGTAAAAATGCATACTTGTCTTGTGAAGATAATCTTGTTTGCAGATTACTGGGACATACAATGGTGGGAATGTTTCTCTGTGTGTAGAGTTACCAAAATTGTACTTTAGTAAGGGTAATTTTACTTCAAAATAATAAGTAGAAGACCAAAATAGTGGTCTAAGAAATGATTACATTAATTAGGAGTGACTATCTGGACATAACATCTGATGTATAATTTGAAGTTAATGTTTGAAGAACCGAACTTGAAATAATGCACAAAATCTGCTATTTATTAATTTCTTTCCCACCATTTAAACCTTGTTATTGCAAACATATTTTGCCATCGTTTCTCTAAAACCCAAATGAACTCTTTGTCCTTTTACTTGACCTGGTTCTGACCCAATAGAACCAGCTTTCCTGCCTCTAAGAATAAGCTACTGCTACTCGAATGTCTAACCGCGGCGCCATGTGGAGGCTGATTGCGGTACTGCGGCTCAGAGTGGGGGGGCTCAAGGCTGCAGTACCTCTAACCAACCTCCAGGTGTCAGCATCACCCAAACCTAGCAGTGATCAGCATGAAAAGATGGTGAAAAGTTAGTGATCGCTGTAGTTTTTCGCACCTTACGCAGCGCCTGTACACGGAGGGTTAGCTGCAGGTTTTACAATCAAACACAAGACAGAAAACACCAAAAACGGCAAACAAAAAGTCCAGAATGAAACTTTAAACTCGGAGTAAATCGCTGGTTTGTCCGTCTGCTCGGAGCTGCAGGAGTGACGCAGAGTTCTTTTAAACTAAAGCACCTTTGAGCTGCGTGGATGTGGCGGGACAGTGGATCTGATGGATGACCAATGAGCTGTGGTGGAGACGAGACTGCTATATTCTGATATTAATGAGGGAAGGAAAAGTTTGAATTCCTTAGTGAAACAGGTTAATCTTACCATCCCCGCTTTGGATAATTAAATGTCAGCCATGTTGAATCCAGGTCCCCCACATCAGCATCAGCCTGATCCTTTTGAGATGCACCTTCTGAGCATGCTCACTGCGTCACTTCCTGTTTGCTAGCGCCTGAAGCTGAGAGGGTCCTTTTTTTATACGTTTATTGTTTTTATCTTTTATACTTTGATTTGTACATTTTTATTACGTTTGTTTACTGTAAAAAAAAATTGAAAAAATATGAAAGTGACAATGTTAATCTGTTAAACTGTCAATCAAAGTCTCCCGGTGGAAAAGGGTTTTTTTTTTTTTCTATTGAGGCAAATGATGTGAGTAGAGCTGCTACACAAAATAGCCTCTTATGCTAATTTAAACATTTATTTTCTGTGTTAAGTGGCAAAAATATAGTACAGTATTTCAAACAAAAACTCTAAATATTGCAAAATTAGATTAAAAATTGAACGCATTTAAACAAATTTGGAAACAAGCTAAGATTATTTTTTAAAAGCCATTTTGTAAGTGGATATTTTGTGTAGCGACCCTGTTAAAATGGTTGAATGTTCAAAGTTTGTATAAAAATTACTGTAAACACTTGAGACAAAGGAAAAGGAAGTGGTGACCTTTCAAAATAAGATCCAACTGTTACTTTCACTGTAAGAGACCTCAATATGTGATGTCAAGCAAATGGGCAGCTTTTAATCCAGCAACTACACCAATACTGTTTAAATTTAATTTGCATATTTAGTCTGTTTCTCTAGAGCCCAAAACACTCTGTTCCTCCTTGTGATGTCATCAGGTGGCAGTTCAGATTCTGTGGCCGCTCCTCTGTGTTTTTTAAGTCCATACACTTGGACTGTTTAGCTGTGACAGTCACACATGGTTCTCATTCAACAGCTTTCTTATTGGACAAAATTAAGAGTCACACCTTGTTACTTTACAGATCTCATCCAATAGCATTTAAAAGTCATAACAAAGTTGTACTTCAGTAAGAGTACTTTTACTTCAAAGTAATATTACTCACATAGAAGTACAAAGTGGTGGTCCAGGAAATTACTCAAGAGTAAAATATTTGGGAAACCTACTATTCAAATAATAGTATCGTAACATCTGATTTGTAATTTGTAAGTGGAAGAACAAAACATTAGACAATGCACTAAATCGAGGATTTTATTCTGGTACAAAGGACAGACACAAAAAAGACACACTAAATCATATTTGAAGGAGCGGTGCAAGAAACACATGCTCAAATTATTACATAATGTTAACATAAAGATTTTTATCACTTACAATAGGAAGAGTAACCACAGCTTTTACTTGAGTAATCTATTGTACAGTGTAAAACTTAAGTAGGAGGGGTCAAATATGGGGTCTGAAAACTACTGTTAAGAAGTACAACTTTTTTTAAAAGATACTCAAGTAAATGAAAGAGTCCTCCCCACGTCCTTTTTAAAAAATGTGTTGTTACTTTTGCTGGACATTTCTCTTGGTGATAAAAAAAGCTGCCCATTTGAATTGTATTTTCTGTCTTTGATCTTTCAGTTTTCCTCAGAAGTTGTTCAGATTTCTCTATAAACTTGTACAAAGCCTTCCCTGGCACCAGAGACAACACTTTACACTTAAATATAAATCATAACATTATAAACTTTACATGCTAAACACCAGTTGAACCTCAGTGAAGACTTTAAGCTCTTCTGTCACTGATGCAGTCTATGAAACGGTTTTACCTCCGGATACCTCAGCCATATTCTACTGCAGAGGGGCTACGCCAGGCTAAAAATGCGGTGTTAGCTTTAAATTATGTTGTAATATGGTTTCGTCCTCAAAAACATGTTATTTCAGTCACAGCTTTTTGTTAAAGAGGGTGGTATTACACGCATTTAGGTCACCATGTTACCTTTTTTATTGTTTTGAAAATGCTATATTAATATGTTTAATAAGTTTTACGTTAGTCACAGACAGAATCTTACACCTGACCATGAGGAAAGTTCAAATATGGCCTGGGAGAGATCTCTAGATTACTCAAACATGCATGGATGACATTGCATAATACCCCCCTTTTTAGACGTTTTTGTTGAATCTCACAAATTACTCAGATTTGCATTATCAGTTTTGGTCACATCCTAAAATTAGCTGTGATTTTGTTAAAGGTCCATTATGTAACTTTTAATTTCTATGGGGTTTCCCACCTGCTTGTCCCATAAAGATCTTATTGCTTTGCAGGGAATGTTCCACAGTAGAGCATTAAACGCACCTTGTCACAGATCTGACTAGTAACTTGCTGGTCTCCATGGAGAGGATAAGTTAAATGCTGTAAGATTCTAGACATCTCCACCAGGAAAGTTACATAGTGCACCTTTAAATGGACTGTTAAATTGTAATCAGGATTACTACTACTGCTGATTCTTGGAAATAAATACTGCATGAAATGGTGGTTTGAACAACACATTATAATTGTGTCATTCAACAATTTGATATCAATATTATATTTTATACCATAGTCAGTGAGAACTCTGATGGGCAACAGCTGTGTTAATACTGCTTCACATAAAACACTGAAATAACTTGGTATTTTTGACATTTACAGATAGAAAAGAAGCTTTCCAGATTCACAGGTGAGACATTTCAGTTTGTAGCTGTGGTATAAGCACATTAAATAACTTGGAGCTGTGCATTCTGAAGTTTTAATGCATTTCGTGGAGCTGTTCTACTACTCTCTGCGTGTTGTACCTGAATAACGCACAGGTCCTCGTCGTTTAATGTTTACTTATACATATAATGAGAAATCTAAGGCCTACAGCTGTGCATTATTTTTATATAACCGCACGGGTAGTCCAGTTAATCACTGTCCTATATCACTACACTGCATCACCATAGCAACGGGGTAAACCAATTAACTACTGTTATGAGGGACTAGCTTCAACTAAAACAGAAATAACTAATGCTTTGAACATCAATGGAGAGCAGATATGTCAGATTTAAAAGGGAACTATTTTCCGTTGGTGGGACTGTGGTATAAGCAGATTAAATAACGAGGAGCAGTGCGTTACACTGTTTTAAATGCACGCACATGGTTTTATCTTTCCATTTTTTCTTATATTGTGAAATCCAAACAGTATAAAGCCTGGCATAGCCCCTTTAAAACTTCCTAGAGTTTTCAGGAAATCTTTTCTGTATGAAACTTTTAAAACGGGACGGGACGAGAGGCCATGTGACAAACTTTACCTCAGACTTTAGTTTAACAGTGAATTGCCGTCAACATGTTAGCGTCAACAGAGGTGGGTAGAGATCTATGTCACTTCAAAATAATATTACTCAGTACAAGTACAAAGAAATGACTGTTGGGATGTAGCATCTGATTTATAATTTAAAGTTGAATGACAAAACATTAAATAAATACTAATGCACACAAGACTTGGTAGCAGGAGCAAAGGTGTGAAAGTGAAGTGAACTCTTAAAAGTACAAGTTCTTCAAAAAGTAAAAGTAACTGAGTTGCGTCCTCCCCACCTCTGAGCTTTAACATGTTAGCCTAAATGTACCGTAAAATCTGGGCAGTCTCTGGTGTCTCTGGGTCAAATAAAGCACAGGCCGGGTGCTGCGGAGCCACTTTAAGAACCTCACATACATACAAAAAAGATACTGTTCACTGGGTCACAACGATGACACCGTTATATTAAAAAATACAATCCTTTTAAAACATTTCTGATGATATATTATGAATAATACTTAAATGAGATCTGATCTGATCACAACTGCAATACCAATTTCTAACCAATTTATTTTTAGTTTATTCAATAACTCTTAAGTCTACAGGAATAATAATTAAATATAAAGTGACTTCAGAAAATCATGATGGAAAAATGCCATATATGCCAAACATAGACTGTATATATGGACATGGCTAACCCGCTAGCCACTGCGTTCCCAGTTAGAGCACGGATGCAACGTTGTTCCTTCATGCTCTGGCTCCAATTCACTTTCTATTGCTTTCTCTAACTGCTGTTGTCAGGCTCTTCGTTGCAAAGCTCCGCCCCCTGCTAAACCAGTGGTGCAAATGGGAAGGGGTGCGTACCTTCAGCACCCTCACTCCTGATTGGCTGTTTGGTTTTGCACTCAGATTTCCAAACATGGTCCCTGGTTGCAGATTAACCCCCTCGATGAGCTTCATTTGACTGGAGCCGGACGCTGTGGGTGACTTCACACTCACTTAGTCCACTCCTTTATACAGTTTATGGTCTAAGCCAAAGTCATTTTAATTTACTAATAGAGAAAAAACTGGTACAATATTTGTCCTTAACCTCTTTTTGTGTAATCGAGTCCATCTTTGTGACCCCTGACCCCTGTATGACCTGTGAATGACCCCTGAATGACCTCTCCTGCTCCGTAGCACCAGACCTGATTGCGACTTCTGCTTTTCTCATATAAAATAAACCTATAAATAATTGTACAAACTGACCACACGAGGCACTGTTGAGTCTCTCCGCATGAGCTATTTACCCACATAACCTCCGTATCTACACTTTTGGAAATAAATGAGAATTTTAAATAAAATATTAAAAAAAACACAATTCAGTTCTGCTTTTTCTTGCATATTTTGAACAGGTATTTGTGAAAATTGTTCGAATTTGGGAGAGATATAATTTTTGCTATAAATGTAAGTACAGATAAATAGAAGCTATGTTAAAGTTGCAACTTTTCAGCCACTTGCTTGTTTCCATGGATATATTATTGGTTTGCCTTGAAGCTTCCACAGAATGGCATTTAATTTGTCTATCTCCATGGAGACAAGCATGTGATACCAGGTCAATTTACAGGTCTGATCTGTGGAGAGGTGACCCCAGTCACAGAAAGAATGCAGGTTTTTCTAGGTATTTTCAGCATTTAAAATAATAATAATGCCTTACACTTGTAATGCACTTTACAGGCTTGTCAAAGCCTCTCAAAGCGCTACACTGAAGTCATTATTCGTTGGTGATGGTTAGCTACTATTGTAGCCACAGCTGCCCTGGGGCAGACTGACAGAAGCGAGGCTGCTAGTTTGCACCATCGGCCCCTCCGACCATCACTGATCATTTGCACACACACCATTTTCATACTAGGCAATGTGGGTGAAGTGTCTTGCCAACGACAGAACTTAGGCCAAGCGGGACTCAATCCTCCGAGCTTCAGGTTGGGGGACCAACGCACTAACCACTGAGTCACTGTCGCCCCAAATGTGTGTGATGTGGCTGAATAAATGTAAAATAGATCCGTTTAATCAGTTTACTGTGGAGCTTAGCAGGTAGCAGATCCCCATCAGAAAAGTTACATAACAATACTTTACCTAAAGCCTGGGTAAATTAATCCTCATTAAACTTTTTTCAGTTTTTGATCTTAGCAATCTTATCTTAAAATGGTTCAGTGCAAAGATTACAGCTATTAAGAGATGTTCAACATAGTTTTCATTGCACAGGTTTAAACTTTGACGATTTCACAACATTATTGTATAAAAGTGGTGTGTGTGAGTGTTGGTGGTGGGAGGGGCTGATGGTGCAGATTGGCTGCCTTCTATCCGTCTGCCCCAGGGCAGCTGTGGCTACAATAGTAGCCTACTACTACCACAGAGTGTGGAGTGTATAAATAAGGCAGGGTAAAATGCTTTTGGTGTCTTGAAAGCCGCTATATAAATCCAGTGGGTAATTTTGGTGGTTTGGTGGTTATTTAAGACATTTTTTACATACAATAAATTGATTGAATGATTGTATGTAACTTTGTTGAGATGGAAAGCACACTGCATGATCCATGGAAATAGAACCTTAAAACTGTACTTTGCAACATTCTTCAGGGAGATAAACAAGTTTTATGCCATGCGGTGGAAGTAGTAGTAGTTACAGTCAAAGGAACAACATTTCCATGGAAACAAGCAGGAGCAGGCCCTCCACCAGTATCAGGTTTGTGGAGATGCAAGCCTGCTCACTGTAAAGACGCTCAATGCAACGGTGTTTCTAAGTTTTTCAGTGCAATAAAAGCTATAATGGGGGGGGGGGGGGGGGGGGACATGCTTTCATGTTAGTCCGTTATTGTCAAAAACTTACATACTGTGGCTTTAAAGGTCCTATATTACCGATATATGTGAGCTTTAAGCCATGTTTGAACACTGTTACCTCATCATGTTTGAGTAACCCTTTATTATTACTTTGTCTACATCTCTAAAGCTCAGAATGCTCTGTTCCACCTCATGATGTCATGAAGCAGTAGTTTTCAACTTAACAAACTTAGCAGCTCCTTTTACCTTTAGTTCAGTAGAGATTGGCAGTTCTAGGGGCTGAGATTATCCAAATGAGTCTAGTGAAGGTGTATGGAGTTTAATAACATAGTGGAGCACTTCCTGTATTATCACATGACATCACAAGGTGGAACAGTGCGTTTTCTGTTTGATAGTAAATATGCAGGGTTTGTGTGTTAAACATGTGACTGAAAAGAAACAACTTCAACTTTTTTGAAAATAGTGTAATATAGGTCCTTTAAGCGGTAGATTTTAAGGACAATTAAAGTACTATGTGGAGACGTCAATAAACGCTGCACATTAATAGAAACAAATTATTTTAATGCACTTCTTCATAAACATGATAAATCCACTTTACTCCACATCAACTATGAATGTGGCCAGTGTACAGTTCATTCATCAGATATCTGTAAAATACACACTAATGCATGTTACTATTTTAAAGACCCTGTACCTGATTTCAAACCATTAGTACCATGTTTTAGTTTGAACTTTAAGCCCCGGCCATTTAGTCCTTTCTGATATTGACACAATATTGACACACATGACACAAACTGTCTGGGATAGTGTCATTCGGTTGTTTCCTTGTAGTGCTCAAATCTTTGGCAACTATTTGCTTTTTTATTACTTGAAAATGCAACATGACAGAGAATCAAGTCTCTGGGATTGTGTCAGGCAGGTGTTTACCCTAATTCTTAGTAACAATGCACCTGATTAGACGAAAAGAGGTGACCCTGTCAGAAGCTTCTGTATTAGTTATTACCTGAGAAAATACTGGGTAAAATGAATAGATTATAGATTTCAGATTTTTTTTTTATTTTTTCCTGATTAAGCTGCTTTTTCCAAACAGTGCATCATGTAAAGAGCATTTACCTTTAACATTACATTTATTACAATCAGGTACAGGCCCTTTAAACACAAGCCTTTGGTAAGAATCTAAAGCAGTTTACAAATAAAATTGATCAAATACAAGAAAAAAAAACAACCTAAAATTTAAAATAAAATAGGTTTTGTTCAGGATTGACAGAAGCTGAAAAAATATTCTTGAAAACTACTTTTTGTAAATTGATGAATCAACTTTACAATACACCACAAGTCCACAAGGGGGAGGTGTAAGATTGGGAATAACATTAAAATGAATTTCTTTCCCCAGCAATTGTCTCTCAACGTACAGTGTTTTTTTTTTTTTTGTAAATCTTCAGAATTAGAAACCAGAAACAATTGATACTTTGCAGCTGATGTCATCAATATTTCCGGGGGGTGTGATAACTGTAGGCACTGCTCTGTCTGAAGCTCATGCTCAAGTTAGACTTTAATTTGAGGTTTATTTTAACACAATCTAACCAGAAAGAATTGACTCACAACTTCAACAGGTGAGTTGATTTGTGCTGTTAAACAAGTCTCTGTATACATGAACAATACCAGCGTCACTGCAAAGTATCAAGATCACAGATTTTATCAAAACGGGTTGCGTTCACATTCTTGAATGCAATGATGTCGCAATCTCAAATGAAGGGCAGGGGTAGATTCACTGTTTTTGAAAGAAATATCCTAATTTATAATACACAAATGTTGAACCTTATTCAGTTAATGTTAGTCTTTTCAACTGACAAAAAAATAATTTCATTTTTGTTTATTTATACTGGCAGTTGTTGAACCTTGTGCCAGTTTTTGTTTCTTATGGATAGGCCCAGTAATTACAGAGATATTAACCATAAACCAGGTTAACACATCTGCAATCTGACAAATTCTGACCTGCCATCTAGCTCAGTTTAAACTACATGTTATGAGGTTACGTGAATGCAACCCATTGGCAGAAAACTACAAAAACAAAATGTGTCAATATGTTACAGTTGTTATTTAGTTCATTTAGGCACGTTCACAAACACTATACAAAAATATACAGTTTAAGGCAACACTGAAAAGCCCCACTCCCATTAACCACTGTTTATCAAATGCATTCTGTAGTGATCAATGAAAAATACATACAAATATTCAATGAAATTACTACATAAACAATTGATATCTTACATAGCATTTTGTATCGTAGCTTTAAGTTGCTTTACATTGCATTATCCTGAAGCCACAGTCGCCCAGAGACAAACTGACAGACGCGGCTGCCATTCTGAACCTAATACATGGGAAAGTGGCTGAAGCGTCTTACCCGAGGACTCAACACCAATGCAAGTAACAAGGATCCAACTGTCAGCCTTAACCAAAATCCTCTTCTGCCTAAATCCTCAGGCACGTCTGCATAATATAGCCTCTTTAAGGGGAAAAAGTACTGCCTTATGTCTTTATTTAATAAGGTTGATATTGGTGATAAACTGTGGTATAAATATTATCAAATCAATGTATTCTAAGATGTTATCTCAAAAGCCAACAATAATTAAAAATGGATCCATGCAATAAAAAATCACAAAATCATGATAAAAAAAAATAAAAATTAAAATAAAACTAAACTGCACCATGGTTTCAGCTCTGAATTCAACGTGTCCTTTTAAAAGGCTACCCTCATCGCCCATCTGTAGGTTCAACTCTTTATGTTTAAAAGAGTGTGATTGACAGGTGGAGTGTCCAATCAGGAGTGTTCTGACCCGGGAGCGGACGGGGTGTGGTGTGTGGAGCAAAGGTCAACGTTCATAGGGTTTCAAAGGGCGAAGAAGAGGATGAGGACTACAATCATGATGGTGACCAGGACTCCAATGGCACACCACTGCCTTCGACCTGGAAAAAAAAAAAAAAAACACAAATTCATAAGACTCTATTTCGATGCTAAGGAATAGACTTACTCAATACCAATTCCGATACCGCAATGATAATTTTAAAACATTGTCTTTGTTTAGACAATAAAATGTGATTTTCAACATTAAATCGTAGTACTTTCTTTTATATTCCCATGTGGCTTTATATCTGTGTAATCCCCCATACTGGTCCATGGTGTATAATAGTCTATGTCTATTATACTTGTTTTGATGCAGCTCATGATCATTATTCAGCAAAGGTTCATTTCTGTCTTGTGAATGAGACTTTTTAGTAACAATACCTGATCAAGTGAGTATCTAGTTTTGATACTAGTTTTAGTATCGATTAGTATCTGATTTTTGATAGTTTTGACAACCCTACATTATACTATGGGTGTTTCAAATAGAATTAAAATGTAGCTCAAAAACCTAAACAAAAGATTGACAAATTTCAAAGGGAAGTTAGTTAATACTCCATAGGTGCGACACATTTTTGTAGTAAACAGAAAATCCAAAATGTTTTAAGTCGTCTAGTCTGGCTCAGCTCTGATCTAGTTCTGGTTAAGCCCTAGTTTTAGTCCAGCTTCAGTCCCGGTTTAGTCCTAGTTTGGTCCCAGACTATAGTCCTCTCAGATTTGGTCCTGGTTTAGTTGAATCCAGTCCTTTAGTCCTGCTTTAGTCCACAAATAACTCCTGGAGATCATTACTTAGCTGGGTCTCTCAAAATCAATTACAAATCACTAGTTTAAATAACACCTATAATATGACTTCATAGTAGTGTTGTCAGAAGTATTGAAAATCAAATACCAAGCAATGCTAAAACTAGTATCGAAACTAGATACTCATTTGAGCAGGGATTGATACTAAAAAAAGTCATTCACAGGACAGAATTGAACCTTTTCCTGAAGAGCTTTAGACTGATCTTGAACTGTATCAGAACAAGTATAAGACACATAGACTAGTATACACCATAGACCACTGTGGACCTACTGGACGACTGAGGGATTACACAGATATAAGACCACATGGGAATATAAAAGAAAACACTACCATTTAATGTTGAAAATCGCATTCGATTATCTTTTTTTCTGTTTTTTATTATTGTGGTATCAGAATTGGTACTGAGTATAAAGTCTATTCTTTCATACTGAAATAGAAATTTTTATATCGTGACAACCCTACTTCATAGATACAGTAAACACTATTTTACTTTCCTGTCTGAAACCCACAGGGAACTTCCACAGCCTGCACCTTGTTTATGTTTTTACGGTGCGTGAGAATAAGATTACATTGACTCAGAACTATTACGTACAAACACAGGATTTACAGGTGAGACCAGTCCAACGCTGTCAGAGAAGCTACTAAAACACTTGCAATGTATTTTGGGGAAAGGTGTCAACAAAAATGATAAATATTTATATCTGTCTCTTTCTGGGCAGTAAAATAGGATTTTTTCTTATATTGATAAACTTAAATACTTTGCAGCTGACGTCATCAGCATTTCCTTGGAGTTGATCTTAACTAAGCACTGCTCTGTCTGAGGATCTTTTGTTTTAACACAGTCTGATCATAAAGAACTGGCTGTTAAACAAATCTCTCTCAAACAACATTAGAGTCACAAGCAAATAAGTAAACGGGACCATGAGCGCTTGTACTGATCACAGCCTCCTGAAAATGTTCTTGAGTTTTCAGACAATCTAAAAACGAGCAGTAGAGTTTGCTAATGTGTGCAATGTGTCACCATGGTAAGTGCTGAACATTCCTCCATAAACATATATGCAGAAGACCCCCAAAGTAAAGTATCAGTTCTAAAGGGTACAAACACAAGAGGTTGGGTGTCTTGCTACAAAACCTGTACTGGGGATTGTACTAGCAACTTTTCACTGAGCTCCTTAAGGAATATAATATGGGACCAGATGCACAAACCAAACAAAGCAAACAAAACTCATTCATACAGACAATGGGTGCTGACATGTCTTGCCCAAGGACAAAAAATGCCCTGTTTGTTAAAATATATTTACTTCAAGTATGGAAAGTTATCAAATTTCAAGCTATAGTTTTGTAGCAGTAGTAATAAAACCTGAAACAGTCTTCCCGAAAATGTGAGACAGGCCTCTAGTTTAATAATGTTAAATCCAGACTCAAAACGGCAGCAGTTGCAGCAGCTGTAGCAGTAGTAATAATAGTAGCAGTAGTCACAGTAGTAATAGCAGTAGTAGAAATAGTTGTAGTAGAATACTCACTGCTGGTCATGTGGGACACTTTCTCTAACTTCTTCAGCACCGAGTCCATTCTTGACGACGTCTGGTCCATCTCATCTCCAAAGTCCTCCAGCATCCTGCAAGAAACAACACAACATTACCAGGACTAAAGGAGGAGTTAATGAGGACTAAATGAGGACTAGACCAGGACTAGACCAGGACTGAACCAAGACCAATCCAGGACTGAACCAGGACCAAACAGGACAAAACCAGAATTAGACGAGAACTAAACCCAACTAAAGGACTAAAACAGAACTAAAACAGGACTAAGCCAGGACTAAGCCAGGACTAAGCCAGGACTAAGCCAGGACTAAGCCAGGACTAAGCCACGATTTTAGCTAGGACTAGACCGGGACTGGACCGGGACTGGACCGGGACTGGACCGGACTGGACCGGGACTGAACCGGGACTGAACCGGGACTGAACCGGTCTTAATCCTGGTTTGAGCCCAAGGATGAGCCCAAGGATGAGCCCAAGGTCTCGTCCAGGTCTCTTCCTGGTTGAAATCAGCCTCACACTATTATCCAGTAAAGCTGATTAAATGAGGGGAGGATTACTGTTTGTGGAGTTCAGTTTAGTCCTAGTCCTCCATGTTGTATTAAAGTGAGTGTTGTTCAGTGTCACTCACACGGCCTGGTCATCGAGCTCGTCCCCGATACGTCCCGACATGTCTTTAAGTACTCGGATACTCCCAGAGACCAGCTCCAGCTGCTCATCCTGCTCCTGCACTATCAACTATAGCACAAAAACACACTTTACTATACTGTTATGACACTAACACACATGAAAAAACACCTCCTGTATCAACTGTACAAAACAAATACACAAATATATACACAAATATGTCACACTATTAAATACAATAAACCACTGAGCCTGCTTCTGCATCAACTATACTTAGAAAAACTCCTCCCTTAGGGAGCAGGACTTATTTAACTCAGTGTAGTATGAATCCCAGTATTTCAAACGAGTACCATCAGACTGAAAATGGCTTCTGGATCAGTACATCTTTAACTGTAACTCTTCACCTGCTGCTGCTCCTGCTGCTCCTGGATGTATCTGGAGTTTGCTGAGACCAGATGAGCCTCAAGTCCCGTTGAACGCTCCCCCGGCGAGATCAGAGCCTATACATGCATTTAAACACAGCACATATGCAGGGTATAATAATTTATAATATAAAGCCCTCCATAGAGAACATTCTCCAGACTGGATCAGGGCCTAGACATGGACATAATAGGTTCTTCAAAGCCAGGTTACTGGAATGCTACTTAGGTGTCTTTGCAGTTTCAACAGTAAGTGTTTCTCTTCTGGTTGAAGATCAGGTTTAAAACAGAGAGAGCAGAGGCACTCCTCTGGGATTTAGAAAATATTAAAAACGCCTTTATTCAATCATAGCTGGTTTCATAAAAGACGCCAAAGTGTGTTGGCTGTACTGGGTCATCAGGCATACATTTAAAAAGAACAAAAATGGCTGCCCTCATTTATACTGACGGGTCACATGATCTAATCACATGACAAGTCAAAGATACAGAGTACATTTCAAAATAATTACAGACAGTATACGCTTCATCATATTTAGAGCACAGCAAAATAGATTAGATTAAATTAATGTATAATCATAAAAAAAGGTGTAAAATCCAGTGTTTGTTTTTTAGCATAGTTCATGGTGCAGAATAGCTGCTCACATACGTATGTGGATCCAAAAGATTGACAGGACTCCAAATGCATATTTCTCAATAAATGCACAGCCTTTTGGCAGATATACCAGCTTCCACAACTGTGACGCTTATTTTGAGCAATGAAAAATAATAAAATAAAATTTTAATATTTCAAGATCACAAGGATCTTCCAATTTAAACTACAATTTAAAAAAGAACAAACACAAATAAAATACACATCAATTAAATACTTACAATTGATTTTCCAGCCATGGGGAGCCACAGTATAAGGATGAAAGAGCCACATGCGGCTCTGGAGCTGCCGGTTGCCAACCCCTGGCCAAAGCGGATGAAAACTATCTGCCCTAAGCACTGTGTTTTTAATCGGTTGAACTTTTATAGTCCTTAAAAATGGTTAAGTCCAGAAAATATATTTCAGAGGGGGAAATTCTAATTGAGTTTCTCATTGTTATATAAATAACACCAATGGCAATGAAAATCTTTCAGTTCTTCAACAGTACCAGACCATATAAGGTGAGGATCATTTATGTATCTACCCCCGACATTGATTTTATCTTTGTAGATATTTTGGCTAGAGTAGATAAAGGTTTCTTCTCATAGACCCATAAAGGGGTTAGAATAACTGGGGGCAAAGCATGCTCCCATAGCTGTGCCCTTTGTTCGTTTTTAAAAATTATTTTGAAACAAAAACACAACTTTGGTTCACATATCTAAATCGTGTGAAAGCAATTAAACCATCTACATGAGCAATATTGGTATAAAGTGATTTAAAATCCGTAGTCAGTAAATATGCAGAGCCAATTTTCTTTATTATTTATTTTTAAAGTTTCATTCAATACTTTTGTGCTATGTTGAAAAAGGCCCTGTAAGGCCAAAACATGTTGGCATTTTTAATTAAATCAGCCATGATTGAATAAAGGCTTTTTAATATTTTCTAAATCCCTGGAGTGTCTCTGTCCCATTTTTAAAAATGGACATAATAGCGTTAGCATTAGCATCAGGGAGAGTTCTACTGTGTATTATCCCTCCATCACCTCCCAGTTCACTTCCAAAGCATTTTTGAAATTGGAGGTGGGAAAAGTTCCAGTTATCAATTGCCTGGAAGTTAGTTATAAAAGACCCCAAAGAGAGGATTTAGGTTGGACCTGTCTGTTCTTCTTTTCAGCCTGAGCCACAGCAGACGGACTGGACAACTGCTCCTTCATCTCCTGGAATACACCAGAAAAGAAAATAATAAAACATTCTACCAAAACAACTCTACATTTAACCCATCTTTCAGTGTCTCTGGGTAAAACCTGTCAGGAGTAGTGGACCAGATCTGAGCCAAGATCAGCATGCTTCCTGCAACTTTTAATAACCAACCCGCAATGATAACAATTTATGTGTTTGACTTGACATAAAAGTTGTCAGAATGAATGTGTGGTGTTGCAATTAATTAAATTTTAATCAAGATTGAGATTCAGTCGTGTCTAATGGTCAGCGATAACCTTGGGTGTTGTTCATGGAGACGTCTACAGCCAATCCTCTGTCAGTAAAAGCATGTGGTTTGAAGCAGATACAAGAAATTTAACTTTTTTTTTTTTTTTTAAATGTATTGTTTAAAAAGGTGGTATTTTACTTCAATGGGGTATTAACACATAAACATATTTAGATCACCATGTTACCTTTTATCGTTTTGAAAATGCTATATTCTCCATAAAATCTCTTTGATTTGTTTATGATGAGGGAACAACGTTGTGGAAAGTAAAAAAAAAAAAATTTACTTGAACTGACGATGCAAAATTTAAGAAACTAAACATAAAAATATGCATTTTTATTTTCAATAAGAAAATTTAATTTAATTGTGAATGATCAATATTAAGATATGTTTTAATTTGGCTAAAGTGCCCTTGCCTTGACTTATTCACCACCCGTGGTTATTAAGGGCACCATTTAACCACACACCGGGAGCTAATGACATAACATTATATTCAGTGACTCAGCTCCTCTGACCTGATTCAAACAAATACTCTAGTGACTCATGGTTTTCCACTCTACCGTGACCTCTAATGACCCCTACACCTACACCTACAGTTAACAGATCTAAATATATCACCCAACTATTTTAGGTTTCCAATGACATCACACCATTTTGTAATGTTTAATCTGGACATGCACACTCCACTCACAGAGATCAAGAGTCTAATCCACAACCTCCTTACTGAGAGGAGGAGACAGGATAACCACTCTGCCACAGTAACACATATGTAGATTTACCTGTACAGATTTCCTGGTTCGTTCCACAAAGTCTCGTCTCTCCTGAAGTTCATTGTCACCGAGTCGGAACTTTCCGGGATTCGACTCCACGATGCCTGAAGTCTGTCAAGGCTTCAATTTATGAATAGGAGCGCAAACTAGAGTCAACACACTACAATTTCAAATGCACAGGAAAAGGCTCAACACTCAAAATGGATTTCAGTACCACAATGATCATAAAAACATATTTTCGCTATTTTCTGATCTGTTACGTTTCCTCATCACAAACATAGCTGGCATTCAGTTTTGTTTCACACCACACACACACCCAGCATATTTAGGCTGAGTTCTTTCCTCAAACTGAAAGCACTCATGCACCTTGCGATGTCATGTGTTAATACAAGAAGGGCTCCACTGTGTTTTTAAACTCCATACACCTTCACTAGAATCATTTGATGATTTCAGCCCTGCCAATTGTCAATCTCTACTGATCCAAAAACTACAGGTACATGACATCACAAGGTGGAACAGAGCATTTTGAGCTTTGGAGATGTCGACACACTAATAATAAAGAGCTACTCAAACGTGTGAGTGAAACAGCATTCAACTCCAGGTATATTTTTGATGAGGTAACAACATTATAACATGGCTTAAAGCTCCTCTGAGCTTTAAGCCATGTGTACACATAGGACTTTTAATACTATGTGTGATTGACTTTCTTGTTGTCTGGCAAGTCTAGACTGATATCTCTATTTTTACAGCCGGACATCAGATTGTCCCCACTCTTGCCACTCCTCGAACCAGGATCAAACAAGATTGTCCAATCAGATTGTTTTTTTCATTCAGAAACAAAGGAGCTCATTGGTCACCTATGATTTACAAAATGACATTTCTTTCACCTCAGATTAACAGAGTTCGCTGACTGATTATGCAGAAACATAATGCATAATCGGTGATCCTTTTCAGTCAATCCTTTTTGTTTGTGTAATCCCTCAGTCATCCAGGTCTGATCCATGGCAAAAGATTAAATTAAATCTGCCAACTGGAGAAATCGTTGTAGGAGTGAAGACATTTCGCTGCTCATTCAGTTCTGGTCAGATTGCTGGTGGACACTGCCTTATATCTGTCTGAAGGGAGGGGCTAACTACACTGAAACTGTAAACAGCTATTGTCTCCAGTTTCAGCCTTACCAGCCCTATTCGGCCTATTGTTCTCATTATTCCTGTTTTTTTTTTTGGGTCTGAGGATAGAGTTGTAAATGGGGGAGAGATTATGTCTCAGGCCCCCATTCCGTTTAAGGAAGGATTCTCTTTCCTAACAAAGATAGCTTCTTTAACTCCCCTCGAAAAACCATTTCCTTTCTCTTGCTACGATCTGCACCTCACTATCTTCAACGGAGTGATTAATGGCTTTGAGATGGAGATGTACGGCGGACTGGGGTCCAGAGGAGCTCTCATGCCGGTGTTGGTACAGTCTCTTATGGAGTGGCTGTTTAGTTTCTCCACTGTAACGCTCACTGCACTCTGCACTACACTGAATGGAGTAGACCACATTACTTTGTTTATGGCTCAGGTTTTGTCCTTTGGGTGAACCCGTTTCTGTCTTGAAGGTTTGAAATAGACAAGAATCATACTGTCTGAAAATTCTGAGATTTTTCAGACACACCCGCTGTGTAAGGAATACTTACACCTTTCCTTCTAGGTTCAGATTCCCTGTTGTCCTGTTCTCTAGCTCTCTTAGTTCTGTTGAAGGCCCATTTTGGATATCCACAAGCAGAGAGGACATTCTCCACGTGTTGTTCCTCCTTCTCTTTTCTTCTCCTTCTCTCTGTGTTTGTGAGTACCACTTGAGCTCTGTGTTGTAGTGTACGGATAAGTCCGTACACTGTGTGCTGCAGTGGATAGTGTGAGTCAAACAGCAGGTGTTGGTCGGTGTGTGTGGGTTTCCTGAAACGTTCTACCTGGATACACCAGTCCTCTCCTATTGTTAGTGCACAATATAAGAAGGCCAGTTTGTTCTCCTTGGCCTCTTCCTGTGTGAACTTGATGTTTGTATCCACCGCATTAATACATGCAGTAAAGGGTTCCAGATCTTGAATTTTGATTTTACTCCAGTTATTATCCACGTATCGATACCAATGTGTGGGTGGAGTACCTGGAAATGAAGCCAATGCCTCCTGTTCAAATTGTTCCATGTATAAGTTAGCCATAATAGGAGAGACCGGTCGGCCATTGGCACAGACTATAGAAGTTCCCTCTAAACTGGAAATATGTGGTACTTAAACAAATTTCCTGCAGCTTGCAGATTTGGTGAGGTGTCAGTTTCGTTCTCTCTTTATCTTAGTATCCTGCAGAAGCCTCTGGGGTGGACAAGTAAGAGTAAGTAAGTGAGAGGTCACAAATGACACCATGGTCTCATCTGAATCAAACTGGAGATGCTTGATCTGGTTCACAAATTCTGCTGTGTTCTCAATATGGTGCTCCATGTTGCCCACCATGATGGTCTTCAGGTTTTTGGCCACATTGTATGTGATAGAATCAACACTACATACAATGGGTCTGAGGGGCACTCCTTCTTTGTGGATTTTTGGGAGGCCATAGATACATGGAATAGCGTCACATGAATAGAGTCTGTAATACAGCTGTCTATCAATGACTTCTTCCTTCTCCAGCTTTCTGTAAGCAGTCTATAATTTTCCACCAGTAGCGTCTCGTTTCAGCAATTCATAGGTGGCGGTATCACTCAGTAGGCCTTTTGTCTGGTGGCAAAATGTTGATGCTGTGGTCCTTTTCTAGACATCCTCTGATGTTATGTTGGAGGGAGGAGGTTTGGTGCTGCTCAGTGCAGCTGTTACTTTCAGTCTCAGATCACCAGCTTCCGCCTCTGTAAGCTTATCGTTTCTAATGGCCGTTTCAGCTGCTGTAATGTGTTTGAAAAACTTCAGAGAAATGTTCAGAGAGTCTGAGATTCCGGTCTATTTCAAACCTACAAACACTTTAAGACAGAAACTGGTTCACCCAAAGGAGAAAACCCTGAGCCATTCAGTGTAGTGAAGAGTGCAGTGAGCGGTCCATTGGAGAAAACTAAACAGCTACTCCATAAGAGAATGTACCAACACCAACGTGAGAGCTCCTCTGGACCCCAGTCCATCGTACATCTCCCATCTCAAAGCCACTAATTACTCCTTTGAAGATAGTGAGGTACAGTTCTTAGCCAGAGAAAAGAAATGGTTTGAGAGGGGAGTTAAAGAAGCTATTTTGTTAGGAAAGACAATCCTTAGTGTGTAGTGTAGTTAGCCCCTCCATTCAGATACATATAAGGCAGTGTGCTCCAGCAATCTGACTGGAACTGAAGAAGCAGCTTGGATGAGCAGTGAAACATCTTCACTCCTAAAACGATTGTGCAGTTGACAGATTTAATTTGGTCTTTTCTATCCTTTCTTTTTTCCTTGTGAGCAGCCGTATTTGTTTTGATACAGACGGATCACATGTGTCCCTGACTGGCTAATCCCCCTGTCAATCACGCCTATATGAACTCGAGATTTGCCGGTGACCAGACTCACATCCTCAAAGTATTGGAGAAATGTGTACTCTGGGTCCCAGGCAAAGTCACAAATTTTAAATCAAGACATTTCAAAGGTCATTTCCAGGTTGAAAATGACCTACAAAGCCTTTTATATTTTGTATCTAATAACTAAAACTAAATGAAATATGAACTATCGCGTTAAAATTTTTAAATATGTTGTAGTTAAATGTGATTAATTTCTGACCTCATAATCTTATTATACTTCAGATTCTTATGTACAGACCTCCATTTTTTTATACTTTGACATATACTCATTATACTCTGCCACCAAGTACAGCACTGCAACAGGGAAACCGTCATGAATTGAGAACGCTAAGGTCATAGGCACAGAGAGCAGCAAGAAACATCATTGGATCAGGGAAACCATCATCATTAGGAAACATACCCATTGGACTGTAAACCGGTATGAGGGGGCATATCAACATTCGCACACTGGGATACAGTTCTGAAGTTGAACTGCAGATGGCGATGTCGCCCTACTGCTCCAAGTGGGATGACAGTGCCAAAATCTGTTTTAATCAGTTGACCAGACATGTCACAGCAACATCACGTGACACTTCATGACGGCAAGTGCAGCCGAAACCGTCAAGGTGTGAAATAAATGAAGGTCTGTAGATAAGAAACTTAAGTTTACTCAATATGGAAGATCTAATGAGCCTAATCAGACTACTAAGACCTCTCATAACTTTTTTATATTGTCTTTATTTAGTGTGTGGAAAATCAACAGAACTGATTGAATCCTGTCTGACTTTTTGGAGGATATTTGAGGAACAGAGGCTCTTCAGAGAAACGTCAAGCTTCTAAATTGAACGATAATTAATTTACGTCACGAGGAGGAAGTGAAGCAGAGTCACAAAAGGAGGTCTGTTTAAAAATAGTAACACTCATGTGAAGATCCAGGACAAAGGTCGGACCATAGACCAAACCAGAGACTGGACCAGGGACCAGACCAGAGACCAGCCCAGAGACCAGACCAGAGACCAGCCCAGAGACAGAGACCAGACCAGACAGACCAGACCACAGACCAAAACCAGACCAGAGACCAGCCCACAGACAGGATCAGAGACCAAAACCAGACCAAGGACCAGCTCAGAGACCATAGAGAAGAGCAGAGACCAGACCAGAGACCAGGCTCAACCAGGCTCCTATTTAACTAATTACATTTACAATACTTGGAGACAGGTGTGTAGATTATAACACATATTGCATCATGGACAGCCCCTCTGGGTTTATTGTCAAATGTTAGCTGTTTCAGATTGAATATGATGATATAAATAATATTTCCCACATCATTTTAACTGTGATTAACATGCATATTAAAGGACCCGAGGCCTGTACCCTCACTGGTTTAAAAAAGTTACTACAATCACAACAGAACCTGGGCTACCAGTGCCTTAACCTGCAGACAGAGGACACATACAAGTGTTTCTCATTCTCAGTATATGAACAGCCAGCTTTATGTGAAAGCTCAGAACCTCCAGAATTCACTTGCTGAGCTGCATAGGCTGCACTAGCACTGATTAAGGATTGGCTGCATGTGCTGGGGTACTTGAACATGTTCACCTCATATTTGGGAACACAAATAGGTCATGCTTATACGTTATACAAATTACAGTCTTGCCAGCAAGATCAATTCTTGTGATTTTGTGAGTTCACAAACTCTTGAGAATCCATCTTGGCTGAAGTGTTTACATGTGATCGTTCCCAACACTGAAACTGACCAATCACAACACAACACTGTGGTTTGGGTCGAAGCCAGCAGTGAACAAACAAAAAAAAACATGGCGAAGGCGACAGACGTACTTCAGCTGATTAGATCAGAAACAAACACTATTTAGTTTGTGAAAATTGGGCAAAGGGAAGTGCTTTGTGGATTTGTGAAGGGACAGATGTCTGTGATTTTCTCTCAACTGCATTTAACTCAAGTTTATTTCTCAACTTGTTCTGCTGTTGTGAAGCTTCCACCAATCAGTGTTAAGTATGTGTTTGAACACTCTCATCAGTGGTTCTGATTGTTTTACATGACAGCCGCCGTTCCAGATAAATGTGTAGAACTCACTTTAGGGGGTTACACAAATCAATCTGGTGAGAGCCAAGTTATACGAATTAACTAGCCAGGCATAACCACATTTTCATCATTCATGCTAAATAAAACTAAAATTAAACATCGACTGATTATTTGTAACCTGAACCCTTAACATCAAAATCGGTATTGACTAAAGAAAAGAATCCATATAGGCCAGGTTCTAAGTAAAGTTTATAATTGTAATGAAATACCACCATATTAGTTTCCATGAGTTGTGTGAAGGATACTGATGGTCTCGCTGAGGTCCTCCAAGTCCCAGTCTATGGCCCTCAGACAGTTCGGAGCTCATTCGTGCTCCAGTCCAGCTCATCTCTGGTCACCTGCAAAACAGCATCACAGGCAGAGGCATAAACAAAAGAGAGGTAACCAAGAGGCGTAACCAAGAGGCGTAACCAAGAGGCGTAACCAAGAGGCGTAGACAAGAGGCGTAGACAAGAGGCGTAGACAAGAGGCGTAGACAAGAGGCGTAGACAAGAGGCGTAGACAAGAGGCGTAGACAAGAGGCGTAGACAAGAGGCATAAGAGAGGAGCATGCGTTTAGTTTGACAAGACATGTACTTTGTTTTAGTTCCGCTACAGTCAAACTTTTTTTTTTTGTTTTAATCTACAATATCATGCTGATTTAGTCAACCAGATTTTCATTTCTTTTAACTACTACAATATGCATTGCTTTATGGCACATGTGCAGACGTGTCCTTGGATGGTGAGTTTGTTTATGGTCCCATCTGAGGCTCTGGGATTGAAAAGTAGAAATTGGATCTAGTGTCTAGTAGAGTAGATATTCTCAACTCTTTTCTTTCATGTCATGTTTTGTTTTAAGATATCAGTGCTTGTAGTCAAATAAAAAAAAAATACTTTTTAGTCATAACTTTTTATTTAGTTTTTCATCAGTTTTAGTCAAAAACTACCATCTGTGTAGATTCCTCAGGTATTGTAGGCCCATCTCACCTGTGTCCCATCCTGTAACAGCTCCTCCCAGCGCTCAAACAGCCCTCTCGCTCTAGACAGTGCCTTTTGCACCTCACTACAACATAAAGAAAAGAGACAAGTTAATAGGCATTGTACAATTTTAAGTCAGAATTTCAGATTGGGCCCTTATGGGAGAGTCACTGTTTTGGAAGATGAAGAATCTTATCATTTTTGAGACGATTTCCCAAATAGGCTGCATTCATGTGACATGAGCACATTACAGAATCCCTCCAGTTTAAACTGAGCTGAGGACAGGTCAAAATCTGTGGTGGAATTTGCTGATTGTCGGATTGCAGATTTGTTGACCTGGTTTATGGTTAATATCTCTGTAATTACTGGGACAAACCACCATGAAAGAAAGACTGTTACAAAGTTAAACATGTTCTCTATCTGTAGAAGTAAAAAAAAAAAGAAATATTTTTACAATAGCTAATTATTGTCAGTTGAAAGGACTTTAAGCCATAAGATTAATATGGCAGGTTTGCAGAGCCACTCCAAAACAAATAATGATAAGGTTCTACATTTGTGGATTATAAATTTGGAAGTCACTTCAAAAGCAGCGAATCCCCCATAGTGTTATAGTGGTACTTTGCAGTGCCATCTTGCTGAATGTTCATCAGTTACCATGGTGACACAATGCACACAATGCCAAAAACTAAACTAAAAAACCTACCACTAAAAAACAATACAAAATGGATTTTTTAACAGCACATTTTCAGGAATGTGATCAATATGAGCATCCTGTTTAGGTGTTTGATTTTCAACACAAAGGTGAGAATGACTACCATATTTTCCGGACTACAAGCCGCTACTTTTTTTTCTACACTTTAAGAACTGCGGCTTATGATACAGTGCGGCTTATTCATTTTTTTTCCCGTAAGATATACAGTGGTCCCTCATTTATTACGTTCCAAAAATACCCCGCGTTAAATGAAAAAGTAAAAAGCATTACTTTTTTTTTACAGTTTATTCTATATGTTTTGCGGCTGCAGGTGTATTTCTCAGTTCCTCTGTCTCCGCCTCTTCGTCCTGGCGCCGCTGTAATGTCTCATAACGTTCTTTTTCCTGCTGTCACTGATCCACAAACTAAAGCAGACTCCATCCGCATGGTTACAACCCTTTTTGCTCCTTGTTAAAACTTATTCTGCTGTCGTCCTTAGAGATATTTTTCCTCCTTCTTTATGTTGTTTCACATGTAAAGTCTCTCGTGGA
The DNA here is from genome assembly GCA_019594935.1 of Periophthalmus modestus. Classification (NCBI taxonomy): domain Eukaryota; kingdom Metazoa; phylum Chordata; class Actinopteri; order Gobiiformes; family Gobiidae; genus Periophthalmus; species Periophthalmus modestus. The sequence goes on along the minus strand of JAIEZT010001373.1, from coordinate 7,424,390 downwards.
CGCGAGTCATTTTCAAGCGTCAGAGATGCCGCAGAGCTGATCACCTCCGTTGATGAGTTTTATGTAATAAATACATTTAAAGTCACTCTCTTAACCTGGTCTGTAGCGTTCACAAAGTCACAGGGAAAAAACTAAACATACTGCAACGGATGCTCTGGAAGCGCATCCAAAGCATCCGTTGCGGGCTGCGAGTGCACAACGTGTGTCGGAGGCATTTGTCCTCAAATGCAAAGGTGTCCATCGCGATCTTGACGTGTTTCAGGGTCACGCTGCAGCATTGAACATTTTGGTAAATTTGGCTGAACGCATTCTGTCCTGTACAGAAGACGCGGCACTTCCTTTAGCGAATCAGGACGCAGAACACGCACCTGCATACATTGTAAAAAAAAAAAACATCCAAAATTGCACTAGTGGTCCCTCACAAATGAACATTTTTGAGCTCATTTTTCATATTACTACTACGTGGGATACCTGCGGATTAAAATCCTTGTACAAGTTTTTCTTTCTAAAATACAAAGCATGCGGCTTTTAATCAGGTGCGCTCTGTAGTCCGGAAAATACGGTAACTAAGACTAATGCTAGCTAGCTTGTGACTGTAATGGTAATTGAGAGGGACTTGTTTAACAGCAGAAATCAGCTCACCTGTTGTAGTTGCAGTTAAGCCAGTTATTTATGGCCAAATTATGTTGAAATAAAGCTGAGATTAAAGTCCAAGACAGAGCAGTGTCTACAGCTAGCATCACAGCACCAAAGAATGTTAATGACATAAGCTGTAAAGTATCAATAAGCCCCGGCCCACGATCGGTAATTATGACAATCAAATTCTAAAATGTGAATGTAACTTATTGCACATGTTTTTTATGGGGGTGGGCGAATGTTTTAAAACCGGATGGAACAATCTGCCATAAAATTCTGTGAATATTAAATTATTCATTATTTAAAAATGTTGGGATGTCACATGAGCGCAGCCTATTAAAACTCTGCACACTGTCACAGCATTTTGAGCATAAAGTTAATGCTAGAGACACACAGACATTTTAACTAAAGATGGAACATTGGATGGAACATTGGACCCCAGTCTCTCAGCCGCACTGCTGAGATTATTCAGATTATTTATGTCGTGTGTATCCGCATATATATGTGTATATACATATATATACACATATATGTGTGTATGTATATGTGTATATATATGTGTATATACATATATATATACACATATATGTGTGTATGTATATGTGTGTATGTATGTGTGTATGTATATGTATATATATATATATATATATATATATATATATATATATATATATATATATGTGTGTGTGTGTGTGTGTATGTATATTATATATGTGTGTGTGTATGTGTGTATGTATATGTGTATGTATATGTGTATGTATATGTGTATGTATATGTGTATGTATATGTGTATGTATATATATATATATATATATATATATATCTATATATATATATATATATATATATATATATATATATAAATATACATACACACACATATATACACACCTTACATCTAAGTGAAGGGTTCAGATAGATATAAGGCAGTGCCCACCAGCAATCTGACCACAACTGTAGAAGCAGCTTGGATGAGCAGCGAAACGTCTTCACTTCACTTACGATTTGTCCAGTTGACAGATTTAAACTTCGTCTTTTGCTGTGGATTAGACCTGAACGACTGAGGGATTACACGTTGCTGTCTACAGTTTTGTATCATGTGTTTTTGTATATTTACGAAGAATTGTCGTGTAGGAGCATGGGCTTGTAGGCTTGTGGCGGAGCATTGCACAGAATCTTACAGTTATCCATAAGGATAGGGCCCAGGAGAGATCTTTAAAATATGCAAACATGCAATAGTAAAAGCTGAAGTTGAATCTGTCAACTGGACATAACGTTGACTGGAGGCCATTAAGACTGAACCTGGAGACAATAGCTGTTTACTGTTTGACTGTAGTTAGCTCCTCCCTTCAGATAGATATAAGGCAGTGCCCACCAGCAATCTGACTAAAACTAAAAAGGCGGATTGGATGAGCAGCAAAATGTCTTCACTTCCACATTTTGTCCAGTTGACAGATTTAACTTTGGCTTTTAGTACGGCTCAGACCTGAACAACTGAGGGATTACACAAACATGCATGAATGACATCTAAAACCTCTCCTGGCATGTTTTTTGATTAGAGAAACAACATTATAACATTAGACAGCTGAGAAAAAAGTGATTTTGCATAATACCCCCTCTTTCAACAATATGAATGTACGTGAAGAAAGGATTTCACTGTTTTGTCAATAAATCTAGAAAAAAAAGTTTATTTTCGGAAATAGTAACAGGTTGTGGAATCCCTAAGTGTAATACATTTTAGAAATCATTTAAAAAATACTGTCCTTGTATTCTTGGGCAAGACCCTTACCACACCTCTCCTTGGAGAGGCCATTGACTCAGAATAACAGCCACATTTCTGTCAATTCGCCTCAGGGCAGCTGTGGCTAGAGAAGCAGACAGACACCTCCACGTAAAAAATCTAAGCTCCAAATTCAATTTCTGCACCAAATATTCTGAAAAGTGTACGATTTCTGAGAGGTCTATAAATCCTGTTCCCACAGAGTAATTTATAGTGCAGTTATGTTTCTAATCCATATTACTTACAACACAAAGCCACAAAAAAACCATGACACAACAAGTTAATGTAACGATTGCATCACAAAAGCTTATCCGAAACTGCATAAGAAGTAAATCCAGTTATGAAAGGATGTTTTAATAAAAGAAACGCGTCTAAAAATCAGACCAAATGTAAACAGAGCTGACACGAGTGCCCGAGCAGCACCTAGCACCAGGCTAACAGCTAAAGCTAACACCCAAACAAACCGCTCTCAAACGGCTCGAATTTTTTAAAAACATTGTGTGACATTTGAGCAGACTGGAATATATGGGTAGCTGCTTCGTTTGCACCAGTTTAGAGTTTTAATTTTCGGCGCGTTATTTAGAAAAGTCTCCCCTTTTCCTTCACCACGAAAAACGGGTCCTCCACAGACATGATGCTGACTTCCGCTTCTGCAGTGTGCGCGTGTGGAAACAGCTGTGACGTCAGAGGGGCCTGGAAAAACACAGGTCAGGGTTTAAAGTTTAAAAAGAAGTTTAAAATCACTCTGCCCCGTCATTTATATCATCTTTATAAAACCATTATTTATTTACTTATTTAATGATTTATTTATTTATTTAGTTAGTAAGTTAGATAGTTTGATAGTTATTTAGTCTACTTACTTACTTACTTAGTTACTTTGTTAATTAGTTAGTGACTTAGTTACTTAGTTAGTTAGTCATAAGGCAGTATCAGGTCAGAACTAAAGAGACCTCTTGGATGAGTGACCAAACTATGAATATTTTAAGGCCTAGATAGAACATGAGTTGCCGTGGTCAGCCATCTTGTGAGCGGAACAGCAACAAAACTCTAATTTGTATTTGTTTGGTAAAACATGGGCTTAAATAAAGCATAAATATAAAATATAAAATACAAAAGTGCAATTATTAAAGTACCATACAGCACAATAAAGCAGTCCAATAAAAGACACATTGGGCAAATATTAAAATGCATGACTGAAGTGATGGTCCCTACTAATTTTATTGTGATGTTTTTAAATAGACTAAAAGACTAAATCAGTAACACTTCATCACAACCAAAACAACTGTTATTTTCAATTTTAGTCTCTTATTTATGTTGTGTCTAATTTGCTGTGTATCTCCCTCTCTTTTGGAAGCTGAAGTCGGCGTAAACATCATCACAACATAGCGGCGTGTAGCTGTCTGCACCTCCCATGGATAAATCCAGTTCACGCAAGTCAGTAGCAGATTTTTTTTTTCATTTACACCAAAATGGCTACAGCAAACTGCCGAATCCTTTGTGAATCCTATGAAGAAAGTACAAGAGAAGAACAAAGTAATTACAGGGTGTAAGTAGGGGACAGTGAAAACAGGGATTGATCAGCAAAATAGTGTCTTGAAAATAATCAATTAAAATTGCTCAAACATACACAAATCACTTCAGAAATAACTTTGAGAGGGTAAATGAGAAGGGAAGCAATGATAAAAGCTCCGAATAGTCGATTTTTCATAAAAGATCTTCTTTAAAGGAGATGTATTTGTATTCCCTCAAATAATATCTATATTATGTCCACTGTAATATGTTTTCTCCCTCCTGGTTTCCTCTTTCCTCCCTCCCTCCCTCCCTCCCCCTCCCTCCCTCCCTCCGCCCCCCTTCTTTCGCTCCCTGCCGCCCTTCCTTCCTTCCTTTCTTGTCTCGTCCTCTCTTCTCCCTCACTCCCTCCTCTCTCACTCCCTTCCTTCCTTCCTTCCTTTCTGAGGCGTACAGTAAATTTCACAGTACAATCCCGTAACATCAGCGGGGCCTGTGCGTGTGTGTCCCTCCCCAAACCACAAACTGTGACCTCAAATACCTCTTTCATAACATATAACTTTATCTGTGTCTCATTCTGTGTGTTTTGGTCCCGTAGGAGAATTAATATGTTTGCATTCTTAAACTAAATTTTGTTTCAGTTTTGTGCGATCCAGAATACACACTTCTCCAGTACTTTATGAAGATGTGTCTGGTCCCCAGTGAATCTCCCTGAGTTCAGATGGTGTGACTGACAGGTGGATTAGCCAATCAGGGACCCGCATGGTCCGTTCATATCAAAACAAATATAGCTCCTTACAAGGAACAAAGAAAGGGGAAAAAATCATAGGGCATTGAAAAATATCATGGATTTCTGCAGAATCAATGAGCGCTCTGTTAATCTGAGGTGAGAGAAATGTCATTTTATTTAAATGATGGGCGACTTATGAGCTCACACTTTTCACATGCATCACTGAAATAATCTGATTGGACGATCATGTTTGACCGGGCTCAAGAGAGTGATGACCAGAATAGTATTCTTCTAATAAATACGTAGAGATATCATTGTGGATACAGTTCTGGGTTAGTCCTGTTTGCTCCATTTAGTCCATGTCCTGGTATAGTACTCTTTAGACCCTGGTTTAGCCCTGGTTTAATCCTTGTTTAGAGGTGGTTTGGTCCTGGTTTAGTTGTGCATATTCCTGACTCTCTCTTTCGTGTCTCGCCCTCCTCCTTCTCTCTTCTTTCTCTCTCCCCCTCTCTTCTCTCTCTCTCTCCTTATATGGTCAAAGGAACACACAGCTCTCTGCTTGCATTTTCACAATGGAATATTTTGATTCTAAAACAGAAGCTGAGACTAAAACATTTTGTGCCAATAATTGAACTGGGATTTTAAACAAACCTCTACTTTAAACTAAACTTTATTCACATTCACTTATTTAGTAAACAGTGTTTGTTTTGCAGAAGGAAAGGAGTAGACCAATTTTATAATACTATAATTAAAGAGGGGATATTACACATTTATAGATTATTACCTACTCACACATTACATATTTTGATCACCATGTTACCTTTTATTGTTTTGAAAATGCTATATTTGCTGAAAACAATGTATTAATGTTTTTTCTCCCCTCCCTTTGCTCCTTGCACTAAATCACTCCCCCTTCAGAGCAACACAATCAGCGTGCATCCCACTAATGAAACTACTGCAGGTTTGCTACATTGCTACAGTTTTGTATAATGCTTTGGTGTATTATGGAGAATTGCTGTGTGGGTATTGACCTAATTTCGCCCCACCTACATTTGCATCTAAATGCTACTAAACTGCACTTTCTTTGTGGTAGCACTTCGGGTGAAGCGGGAATCCCATTATTTTCTTTTGAGAATTTGAGACAAGTAAAATATGACATAAAGTAAGTTACTTTGTGGCAAATGTTCAATGTTTAGGGGAGAGGAGGGGCGGGGTTTGGGGGACTAAAGGGGAGAGTGAGGGGGGGAGGAGGGGCAGGGTCTGGAGGTATAAGAAACCGTGTGATTGGTCTAACAGGTATCCAACAGGTATCCACACTTCAAATTCCACTCCTGCAGCCAGGTGTTTGTAATCAGAAAAACCTGGCTATGCTCAGGGCAGTCCTGTGTGATGTCACATAGTACTTGAAATATCAGAGGCCACTGGAAGCAGTGCAAACTTAGATTTTGATGTTTTTGACCAGAGAGCTGCAAAATGTACACCTAATTTTTCCACTTAAATTGCCAAAACATCTAAGAACAGTAGATAATGTATTTAAACACCATATACACAGTTTAGAAGCGGAAAATAATCACTATCTTTTATTGTTTGTCAGTTTTAGTTGAATGTTCTTAAGCATAAGCTAAATGTACAGTGAGGAGCACAGAGTGGCCTTGGTGCAGATCTCTCTTTGGTAAATATTGTCCATAGCAACCAAAACACAGCTCGATGACAACGGCAGACTTTCCTGATCTCTGGTTTCTCTAACTTTTCTCTCTTGTTTAGGATTTCTTTGGTTTGCAGTTCTAACATTAACATATGGTTTCAATGCAACGATGCAATACTACATCAAAAAGTGAATATTTAAGGCCTATTTTAATCTTGCAAAACATCCAGATGCATTAGCCAAAAGTCAGAGAAAGCAAAACATTTACTTGAGTCATTTTTCAAAGCAATTGGAAAAAATGACTTTCAAATCCTATACTTTTGCTCCTACTTGAGTAATACTGTACAGAGTTATCTGAGTAATCTCATTTGAGTAGAACTTTTGGTTCTCTTCCCACTGTGAGTCCACAAGTGAAAAAAAGTTTTATGTTGAATTTGTGCTTCTTGCACCGTTCCTACAGATATGATTTAGTTTGTCTCATTTTGTGTGTTATCCTTTGAAAGTACCAGTACTGATTGTGCAGTATTTAATGTTTATTGGTTCAAATTATAGTAACTTCAAGTTAAAAATCAGATGTTACATCTGACAGTTACTATTTAAGTCACTCTTAATTGTGTAGTAGTTTTCCCAAATATTCTTTTACTCTTGAGTAATTTCTTGGACCACTACTTTGCACTTTTACTTGAGTAAAATATATTTTGAACATTACTCTTATTTGAGTACAATCTTTGGCTACTCTACCGCCACTTTTAAATGAATCAGTGAACTAAGTTGCTTCTTAAAACCCCACTGGTTTAGCATTGGACTCACTCACAGTTGTTTCTGATTGCACGACACGATCCAGATTTCCACACAAACACTGGGCTGTTGCCATAGTGACCAAATTATATATTTTTTTCCGCTGGCTGCGTAAAAGGCCTGGACCAAACATCATGTCAGAACAGACGCTTATTCAACTGGCACTATGAGCACATCTACACATGCTGCAGTGTGGCTTTACTCTGCATATGACAGGTTTTCATGTTTTTCTCAGTATGACCTGGTTTGGTAGGGCAGTACTTTACTTGTGGTAAATATTTATCATAGTTTTACATCAGTTAGATGGCAGTTTGTGGGAAATTTGAAAAGGAAAGTACAGTGCTAAAATACAGGAAGTAGCAGTGTGTTCTAAAACAAAATCCCTCGACCTAAGTGTTCGAAACTCCCTCCAAAATAAACAATTTACACACAAGAAAGGTATTTTTCTGACAGTTTAAACCTTCATCCAACAAAATAAATGCGTCTAATTAGGCCTGAGCACCAGAAGCAGGCCTGTTAGTGTCATAAGTCCGTGTAAAGCACAGCTGTGTAAGAGCATTGATGGGAAGTGAAGTGCTCTAACCAACCCCCCCAGTTTTATTTTTATTGACCGAGCCAGTAACAGTGTAACTGGCGAGGGGCATTCTTCTTCTTTTTTCTTTTTCCAACAAAATGATTGCATTGTTAACAGCCTAAACATTGTTGAAAAGATGTCATAAAATAGGCAACACTGCCCGACCCGGTCCATAGTTTTGAGATTTTCAAATTCTGTCTTTTCGCCTATCCATGTGTCTCATGGGTTTGACTGCTGCCATAATAATTAACTATTTAAAACTAAATCTTGAATGGGGAAGAGCTGTAAGGATCACAAAGATTGGCTGAGTTTTTTTTATTGTTCCTCTGCACTTTTCCTCCTTTTGTGAATGACTTTGGCTCAGGGCCAGTGTTTATAGCAACAGTCAATCCTCATGAGACAACAAACCACCACTCCTCCCTCTCCTATGTCTCTCCCTCCTGCTCGCTGTCTCTCTCTTTCTCTCTCTTCCTCTCCTCTGTCTCCTCTATCTCCTCTCCTCTGTCTCCCTGTATCCTATAATTATATTCGCTTAAGCCTTCAAACCGCTGTTGTTGTCCCATTTCAGATGACGTCATCACTCACACATTTTTTAATTATACTCACACTACTAATTAAAGTATATTTGGCATAGAGGAATGTTTGTGATAGTAATGATGCAACGTTTGTCTGCAAAATGAGATTATCAATGGGAGCAATATGTAACTGCAAATCTCACTGACTACAACAGGATGCAACCATTTAATAAATAAATTTTATATATATATATATATATATATATATATATATCTATATATATATATATATATATATATATATATATATATATATATATATATATATATATATATATATATATATTCTTCCTTTTTTCTTTAGTGTTTTCTGCCAGTTAGAAACTTACCAAAATAGTCAAAGCGATTAAAGCAGACCTATTCTGCAGAATCCACTGTCACTATATTATAGTTTGTGTCCTTCATTGACCCTCTGAAGTTGTATTTAGAGTGATTCATACATGTTTAAGTGATCTTTATACTCCTGTATTCAAGACACCATAGCTTCAACCTGCTCCAGTTTTCACCACCACCATCATACACCCAATGATTTAAAATGTGCAAATTAAACTATATAGCAGCACACAGCACAATAAATCTTCTTTAATGAAAAAAGGCAATAATCAAGCCATGTTTTACTGAAATGAGTAGTCCAACCAATCATATGCACTTTAAAGCTACTCTGTAACTTTCTTGTGGTGGTACATCAGTCACCTGCATGGAAATAGGTAAGGCAAGGTAAGTTTATTTGGAGAGCACAATTTGTAATTTGTAAGACAAATGCATGGATAGGTCTTTCTCTAGTCTAGACAGTACACCTTTGATTTTTGCAATGTTTTTAGATGGTAAAAAGCTGCAGATGTTATTGATTTGGCTTTTTTGATGTGGCTGTTGAGTCTGAGTCCATTTTTACCCCTAGATTTCTAGGTTGATTTAAAGGTTTTAGAGAGACTGGAGGTGACTGCTGACACTTCAGCCTTGTCTGAGTTTAGCTGGAGAAAGTTGTTTTGCATCCGCACACTGATCTGTTGGATGCAGTGGCAGAGTGAATCCACTGGTCCATATTCACCTGCTGCAGTGAAACATAGATCTGAGTGTCATCTGCAGAGTTGTAATAGGACACATTATTGCTGTGTATTAACTGGCCTAACGGCAGCATGTGGAGATTAAACCATCAAGACTGCTTTTCTTTAGAACAGGCTTGATAACCACAGTTTTCAAAGCTCTTGGAAATGTTCCAGATTGAAGTGACATGTTAACTATGCAAACGAGTGGTGACAGCAAACTGTTGAGGACAGACTTTAGAAATTTAGTGGGTAACACATCGAGGCAGCATGTAGATGAACTTGGACCGGTGACGATGTCTTTGACAGTTTTGTCAGTTACAGCTGCAAAGTGAGTCAGCTAGGTGGCTAAATGGCTCATTGCAAACTCATTGCACATAAATGTAGAAATTAGTTCTAATGGAAGTGGAGCTGGAGGGTTTGTCAGTCTGTTTACTGTTGCAAATAGGACACAAGAGTTTTTACTGCAACCTCCAATAATATCAGAAAAATACTTCTCTCATGTTCTACATAAAGTGTGGTTGTACCTGTGCATCTTTTCTCTGTACATCTCATAATAAACCTGGAACTTTGGCTCCATTCTCTCTCGGCCCTCCGGCACGCCCTTTTCTGTGCCCTGACAGTGTCATCATTCCTTCATGGCGCTTTCTGCTTATCTTTAACCATTTGTAGTGTATCATTTCTATAAACAGTGCAGCTGTGTTATCATTTACGTGTCTCCTTCGAACAACTGCAATAGAAAGCTAAAATCATACCTCGAAAAATTCTCCATGGAGATACTGGATGGATATACTGCCATACTGTGGAATATTGTTGCCAAAAGAACATTTCCATGGAAACAAGCAGGAGGAGGCCAAATAAGAATCAGGTTTGTGGAGATGCAAGCCTGCGCACAGTAAGGACACATGTTTTTCAGTGCAATAAACAAAAAACAAATGAAACAAAACACAACTCCAGGTATGTTTTTGATGGGGTAACATTATAACATTGCTGAAAGCTCATGAGGTAATTCTGTGTAATATAGAACCTTTAAAGATAATCAGGTCACTTTAACTCCACTATGTTTTGTTGATAGCAACGAAAAGCCTCGTGTAAACAGGGCTGGCCTGCTTTTAGTACAGCCCATAATTACAGCTTTAAACCTCAGCATTTGTCCTGTTTCAGATGACATCACCATTTACACACACATGAACAAGTGAAGTGTCGTGCACAATGACACAACAATACTGAGCATATAATGGAATGTGTACTATATTCATTTGCATACAGAAATGTTATTACTCTAACCTAACTATGCTGAAACTGCACCATTGTGTTTGAACGGGGCTTTACTGTAACATTCGTCTGTCTGCATGTTTCCCTGGCGACTGCTGTGTTATTATCTTGGGCTGGAGGCCAACCGGGCGTGGTCATGGTGGTTGGGCGGTTGAGGAAAGAGGAAAGTGGGTCAAGAGCCTTATGTAAGGACAAAACAGCGGGCGGCACAGATGTGGCTCTAAAGTTTAAATGTGTGAACAGTGATGTCATCTGCAACTGTTTTAAAATTACGTGTGTGTGTGGATGGGGATTTATCACACTGTGGGGACTCAAATCTGTACACACACCTATATCATGAGGATAAATCTGCTCTCACTGAACGTAATCGGAACCAATGATCAGAATGTTCAAACAAATACTTTATGTTGATTGGTGAAAGCGTCACAGCAGAACAAGACGAGAAATCAAACTTGAGTTAAATCCAAAGAGAAAAGCACAGACACGTTTCCCTCCACAAATGCACAAAATGCTTCTGCACCATGTTCACAAACTAAACAATCCAAACTGTCTAAACAATCTGTATTTACTCTGAATTAGACTGAAGTACATCTGTTGCCGTCGCCATGTTTGTTTTGGTTTGTTCTGCGCTCACTTCTGTCACATTGCTGCTCTGTGATTGGTCAGCTTCACATGTGAAAGCCTCACAAGACAGATTCTTCGTGAGAATTAATCTTACTGGCAAGGTTACTGTTCTTGACTTTTGTGTTGTTGTTCTAGGACAAATAAAGATTCTCTGATCTTCTTTTATAACGACTGCATGGATGACATAATAGTGATTTCTCTAGTATATTTTTTATCCTCTGCCTTTCTATACTTAGCATCAGTGTGTTTTGATAAAAGAGAGAGAAAACAAAGACAGAGAGAGGGAGAGAGAGTTTTGGATTCAGTCAGCGAGGCCTACTCCACGTCACTTGGTGGAGCGGACTGTCTCTATGGCAACTGATGTTTAACAGCATCACACTCACCTTCATCCTCCTCCTCTTCATCAGTCCATCAGCATCATCGTAATGGTCAGGTGGGGGAGAGGGAGTGAGAGATGAAGGAGGGGCGAGGAGGGAAAGCAGTGATGGGCTGATGAGGTGAGAACAGTCAAAATGTTACCTCTGGCTGTGGATGTCAAATTTTTGGTACAAGATTCATAAAATAAAATGTAAAAACCATCTCATTTTTTCTGTTCATGGTCTCTCTGATTACTCACACCGGAGTTATTGATTCATGTTAAAGGTCCAGAAGTTAGATTAAAATCCGATGTTGGTGCATTTGGACATAGCCACATCACCACATGATATTTAGACTTGTTTATTTTGATTATTTATGTGAAATACCTGTCGTCTACATCCATGTTATGTCAATGCACGTTTATAACATGTGCAGAGCAGTAGGCATTGTCCTGAGTGTGGAATAAAATGCTAGTTTTATAGTGATTCAAACTTTCCTCATAGTTCTGCACCCTGTCACCACAATAGGGTTGGCAAGACAACTGCACAGGGCTCAAGGCTGCAGAGCGCTCCACACGACACGACTGACTTCAAGCTCAAATGTTTTGCTTTTGTTTGCTTTTAAAATGTTACATAAGAAGGGCCCTCAGACACTCTCCTGCCTGGGTGCTCATGGTGTCTAGAGACAGTTCTGGGCCGACTATCTATCACCAATCACTCACAAAGGTGGTGAAGTGTCTTGCTCAAGGACACAAGCATGCACTGTATGTTACTTGTAATGCGTTTTGTCATCAACCTGTCCAGGGGCTGCAGGTGGAAATAAGCAGTTTTGTTGGTGATATTGTGCAGGTGATGTCATCAAAATTCCCTGGGGGTGGGATGCTAGCTGTAGGCCCTGCTCTGTCTGAAGGTCTGTTACTCAAGATAGATAGATTAATCTAATTAACTCAATCTGAACATAAAAATTGACTTAGTTTGAACTACAACAGGTGAGATGATTTTTACCATTAAACAAATCTCTCTGAAATAACATTACAGTCACGAGGCAGCATTAGCCTGCAGTTTTTTCAATTTGTCATTATCACTTTTTTGTTGAAAATCAAACACCTAAACAGAACCCTGCGCACAGACTCCTGAAAATGTGTGCTTTAAATCCATTTGTATTTTTTTCTTCTTCTTTTTTTTCTCCTTTCTTTCTTTTTTGGCTGTGGTTGCTAAAGTGTGCATTGTATCACCCTGGTAACTGCTGAACATTCCATCATAGAGATACATGTAGAACACCCCCCAGCGTGATGTCACTGCAAAGTATCAATAACCTAAAAAACATATGACCTGATTTGTGCAGGTCAATGTTTTTATGTGCAACAAACTAAACTGAATCCCGACATGTAATAGTAGTAGTAGTTGCTCTTTCATCCCTCTGAAGTACTCTTTATATGTTGTTGAGGTGTCCAAAGATAAAATGTCCCAGAGCTTTAAATGAAAATGTTCCAAGACGTTGTTCTTTTATTGCATTTGTCCTCAGGCAGCTGCCGTCTGCATGGAAACACTCAACACGTGTGCAATGTTTTTATGACACAGAAAGAGAGAGGGGAGGGAGGGAGAGAGAAGGAAGGACGGACGGGAGGAGAGCAGGAGAGAGGGAGAAGAAGGAAAGGAGGGGAGAAGAAGAGAGAGGAAGAGAGGGAGAAGAGTGGGAAACAGTAAAAAAAAAAGAGAGGTGAGAGAGGAGAGATGAGGGAGGAGAATGTGTGAGAGAGATTGAAAAGGGTGGGTAGAATGAGAGAGTAGAGCAGAGAAAGAAAATAGAAAGGAGAGAGAGACAGAGAGACAGAGAGCGAGAGAGAATGTGTTGTAACCTGCTTTACTCCGGGGGACCGCTCCAAATAAGGAAACAGCCTCGTCACCGATGGCAACAGGCCCACGTCATGGCTTTTCCACTCCCCGCCCCTCGCTACTACTGCTGAGGAGGAAAGACCAAATACGGATGTGTGAACGTCACGGAGAGAGAAAGGAGAGGAGAGAGGGACAATAGAGAGTTTCTGTGTCATATACCTCTGTGTCAGATGCCCTTCCATCCTCCGCTATCCTCTGTGAGTCAGATGCCCTCCCATCCTCCTCACACATAATTATAATATGTGTTAAGATAAACCTTAGACCTACTGTATATTAAAACATGTTGACTAAAAGATATGTTTCTTTTGTTTGAAGAGGCTGTACCTGATTTGCACTGTTTTAAAATCATGAAAAACAGACCTAGTTTATTTTAAATGGTTTGCAGTGCATTCTTCTGATCCTGCAAATTATTCACCACGATGAGTTTGTAAGCAATTTTCACAACTCTCAGAGACCAGAGCAGAGTTTTGCCATGATGGTAATGCAAACAACTCACACACACACACACACACACACACATCAACACATATACACACACACACACACACACACATATAAGACACATGGGTACGGGCTCCTTAAGTCCTGGTTATTTATGTAATGTTTTGTTGTCATAAAAAGAGGGAGGAGGAGAGAAGGAGGGAAAGAAAAGCGAGAGAGGGGGAACAGTACAAACAAAAGCCAAGTGAAAGCAGATCTTGTAGTAGTGTGGCATAGATCAGCTTTGCAGAAATGTCGTCATCTTCAGGGGAATGTAAACACATTTCCTCCTTCCTGTTTCGGAAATGCCGTGTGGCCTGTCATGTGACCTCTGGCTTGCTGGCTTTCCGTACTTTCAGAGAGAACTTCCTCAAAACTTCAGGAGGAGAAAAGGAGGAGGAGGAGGAGCATACATTCTTCACATAACTGAAATGCTTTGTCCATGTAGGGGCTTTAAAGGAGCAGGTAATAGGCAACATGCAGGGAATCATGACTTAAACAACACACTGTCACTTTTCTGACACCACCTGCTTGTTGCCACGACCAGTCAAATGTTTGAGAAAAGTTGTTTGAACACACATTTCCATTCAGACTCAGTGAAGGCATCAAAACTCAAAACAAATATTTGACTTTTTTTTTTCCTTTATTACATAATTCCATACATCTTGCGTCATGTATTTGATGTCTTCTGTATGTATTTAAAAATGTAGAAAGTGGTAGTTGCCTTGAACGTTCCAAAGTATGGCATTAAACTTATCTCCATGGAAACAAGCAGATGAGCAGGCCAAATTACAGTTCCTGCAGTTTCTCATGGTATGTCTTCGTACTAAAAACGCCTGTAATTTGATTCATGCAATTGATATGTTTAATGCCATATTGTGGAACATTCCAGGTAAAGCTGTTGGCAAAGCAGGTTGTAGATCCTCCACTAGAAAAATTAGGTGATGCTATCAGGGCAAGCTACAGGTCAGATCTGTGGATATAGGCGACAGTGCTCGCTATAGAAATGCATGTTTTTCAAGGACTTCTGTAACAATACAAAACACCTGCAGCTGGATACAAGTGAGATGGATATGTTTAATGCCATGCTGAGGCAAAACATGAAACCACCAGAAAAGTTATATGTATCTTTAATTATTATTATTAAAGGCCCCAAACTCCCATATGTCCCATATTACACAAAATCAACTCTTTTGAGCTTTAAGCCAGGTTATAATGTTGTTGCCTCATTAAAAAGTTGTGTTTTGTTTCATTCGCACATGTTTAAGTAACCCCTTATCATTAGTCTGTCCACATCTCCAAAGCTCAAAATGCTCTGTTCCACTTTGTGATGTCATAAAGTGGTAGTTTTTAAATTAACAGCACCTTTTACCTTTTGTTTAGCAGAGATTGGCAATCCCAGGGATGAAATTATCCAAATGATTCTAGTGAAGGTGTATGGATTTTAAAAACATAGGGAAGCACTTCCTGTATTACCACATGACATCACAAGGTGGAACAGAGAACACAGAATGAAGCAAAAGCACAACTCCACGTAACAGATATTGGCAGTAGAAACATGAGTTATATCTGTGCACCATACAATAGTCCTCAACAAAACTTTACAAAGATCTGGAGCTGTAGCCTGTCTCCTCGATTCCAGAGGGTGTGACGGACAGGCGGATTAACCAATCAGAGAGACACATGGTCTGTTTGTGTCAAAATAAACATGGCAGCTTACAAGTAAAAAGGTGTGGGGAAATAAGAGGTTATAGAAGAGGTTTTAAATCTTGTTCTGAATGATACAGAGGAGGTAGCTTTACATTTCAGAGACATGTGATACAAATTTGCGTCTGTGGTTGGACTGTCCCAAGTTAGGAAGGATTTGGAAGTTTGTCACATTGTATGGATCCAGACTCTTTTGGATTCAAACAGAACGTAGAAGAGACTGGCTGCTCAGGCAAATGTTGAAAAGCAAGTGAGGAAGTTACATAGTGCATCTAGTCATGATACTAAGATTTTTAACTTGAATTTGATACTAAGGAATAGACTCAATACTCAATTAATTAAAAACACTCTTCCTTTAGACAATATAATACTTCATTTAGTATTACTCAGCATCTTATTTCTTAAACTTTTGTCAATACTGTTTATTATTACAGAAGAAAAGACCAAAAGATGAATAACATGTTGTACTTTGTCTGTGCTCCTACGGCTACAGTCTGATATTGAAGCGTCCCACATGTTTGTTAAAAGTGATATTATCCAGAGAACGTGAGTCAGTGGTTAGACCAGACCAGGACAAAAACACCTCTCTTATAAATAGCCTTTTGTTTAGTTTTGTTGAAATTCAGGTCCGAGCGGTGCTGACTACTTCCTGGAGCACAGTTTAATCATGTGATCTCTGGCCTCGTCACTGTTTGATACAATAGTCTAAATAATTGAGAGTATTATTGTTAAACAGACTGGACTTGGGTTGTCAAAAGTATGAAAAATAAGATACTAATTGATACTAAAACACAGATATAAGACCACATGGTATAAGGAAAGAAAGTGCTATGATTTAATGTTGAAAGTCACATTCTATTGTCTCATCATTGTGACAGCACTAGACTGGACTCAGGATGAGCCACAGAGAGTGGGCAGCGACATTTGTGAATGAAGAGGCCTGCTTAAAATAACCACAACATGCTTGGCCAATACACCAGATTTATGAGCTACAGCTCAAAGAAATCAGTTCTCTTTTACAATGACACATAGTGAGAATAACTGTCTATAAATGACAAATGATAGATTTTTTGCTTTTGTTAATAGTCAGAGTGGCATTGCTGCTCTATTTTTTTAATCACATATATGGTCTCTTTTGTTGGTCCAAGAAATTACTCAAGTAACAATAAAAAAGCATTTGGGAAAACTACGACTCAAGAAAGAGGAACCTAAAGAGTAACTGTCAGGACATATATATGAAGTGAATGTAATTTGAAGGACAAAATGTTAAATAATGAACTAAATCTGGTGTTTTCAAAGGACAGACACAAAAATGAGACAAACTAAATCACATCTGATGGGGCGGTGAAAGAAACACACATGTTCAGATCATTTCATATTGTCGACATAAGCTTTTGTCACATGTTGATTTACCCCTAGTGGGAAGAGGAACTAAAACTTGTACTCAAGTAAGAGTACTGTTACTTCAATTAAATGTTACTCAAGTAGAAGTAAAAGTATGCTGCAAGAAAAGTACTCAGAAAAGTATTTCTTTAAGAAGTAACTTAAGTAAATACAACTGAGAACTACCTGCCTCTGCTGGTGCCTGTTTAGGAGAGGGTGATATAAGTCCAACACAATTGTTCTAAAGGATGTCTTTAAAACAGTACTATCAGTATTTTAATATTCAGTCGACTTCTATTCACACTCCTGGTTTAGTCCTGGTTTGGTCCTGATATGCCCCTAGTTTGGTCCTCGTTTGATCCTGATTTGGTCCAGCTTGGTCCTGATTTGGTCCTGTTTTGGTCCTGATTTGGTCCTGGTTTGGTCCTGGTTTAATCCCAACTTGGTCCTGGTTTGGTCCTGGTTTAGTCCCAACTTGGTCCTGGTTTGGTACTGGTTTAGTCCCAACTTGGTCCTGGTTTGGTCCTGGTTTAGTCCCAGCTTTGTCCCGGTTTGGCTCTGATGGAAGTGTATGTTCTAACTAATGGTATTGTGGTAATCCAAAAAAACACATTCAAAACACAAGATTCGGCCAAATATTTTAATAACTTCACGTTTTATAAAGTTTCAGAAACAAATTTGAAATAAGTTGGTCTTGTGGCCATTAGTTACCACAGAGCGATTAGCCCTGAGCATTCAAACTGTTTATATTTAGCCACGGAACAATCATTTATGCTTTGTTAATAACAGTCTAATTACACCTGGGTCAGATAAAAATAGGCTGGGTGTGGGCCTATGTTATGTGCTTTCTACTATTGGATCACCCTGACTACAAAACAGCAAACAGCCTTCACCATGTGTCTGCAGCAGGGAGCCTGGAGTCTCCTGAAGTGTTTTTTTTCACGTCAGGGTTTTTTTTTTTTGTCACATCAGGGTCAAGAAATGCTAAGAGTGCAGGAGTGGATATTTTGTTATAATAATAATAAAAATAAATAATAAATAATAAATAATTATAATTATTTTTTTAATTATTATTATCATTATTATTATTATTTCGAGTTTTGATTTATTCGGAGTACAGTTTTTGTGTGCATTCATAGTTTTTTGATGCCTTCAGTGAGAATCTACAAAGCAAATAATCATGGCAACAAAGAAGAAAAATAAATGAAAAGGGATGAGGCTAAACATACTTGACCTTTCTTGACCTTCCTTGACCTTAGATCAGTGAGTAAGAGATGTGATTTGATAATGCTGTGAACCAAAAAAAAAAAAAAAAAAAAAAAAAAAAAACAACAACCAAAAAAAAACACACTGCGATTTAAAAAGAGGATTGGAATTTTAAAATCTCAAAACAACAGACTAGAGAGCTGAAATATCTCAAATACCTTCAGGGACACTGCAGCGGCTCTTTTCAAACCGGAGCCTGATCAAAACCAGCTGAGCACGCGCTTCCCCGAACCCAGAGGTGACCAGAGCGATCCGAGGAGCACGCACGAGTTTACGGAGTTTACGCGGAGGAGGCGGGGCTTGCGCGTACGTCATCGCACGTACAAATACCGCCCTGCCGCTCGTGCCGCGCTCACTCTTCACCGCACGTCACTGTTGGCAGGTCTCACAAACTCAACTGACGACAACACGGCGTAAAAGTGTGTAAAAGTGTTTAAAAGTCAAACATGGAGATGAACGCAGAGGCCAAGCGGATTCTAGCGGTGTCTATCAGTAAACTGTACGCGTCCCGGAGCCAGAGAGGCGGCTTGAGGCTTCACCGGAGCCTTCTCGTGTCGCTCGTCATGAAGTCCGCTCGGGATATCTACCACTCCACAGCTGCGCTCGTGGAGAAAGCCGTTGAAACTAGCGCCAGTACAGAGGAGGCGATGGAAGCTATGGACACGGCGGAAAAACTACCAGAAGCACAGCCGGAGATCATGGACAGCACCGAGGACAAGGAGAACCGGAGGCCCGCGGCGAAAAGACCGAGGAAGCGACCGGGCAAAGTCTCCGCAGTGCCGGACTTCCTCCCCGAGAAAAGGGCGCGACTAGAGCCCGGGGAGGAGCGGCACGACACGGCGCAGAGTCCGAGCGTGTGCCGGAGCTCGGTGGTTACGGAGACTCACAACGCGCTACCGCTCCTGAGCCGAGTCATACCGGCGTTCTGAGCGGATCCGAAGCCGAGTTTAAACTCCGACGTGACTGAATAAAGCTAAACCAGGTCGCCTCCAGTGACCTACATCGGCTGTTTTGTTTCCCTACACGAAGGGATTACGGGGCCGGTCCGAGAGACGAGCTGCCCCCCGGCCTGAGCGCACTCCAGCCCGGCCTCTGGGAGCAAGGAGCCCCCGGGGAGAAGGCGCGGGGACTGGAGTGAAAGAAGATGGCGGCGCTAAAAACGAACAAAAAAAAAAGTTTGAGGAAGAAGAAACTTTTTTGGAGGAACTGACTTTGCCTTAGTTTCACGGTGATTCACGTGTGACTACCGCTGACTCACGGGGACTGTCGTAACCCAGGCTTTGAGTTCACAAAAACAGACTGGCACTGGGTTTTAACAATGGACTCGTGCGTAAAAGTGGACGATTTACGTGGCTCTTTAAGTTTCACACGAGCCTAACTTGATTATTACGAGTTTAAATGTTATTCTGTGTTGTTCTGTTGGTGTCAAACTTTGAAAAAATACTATTACACTTCAAAACCATTATAATGCACTTATTTAAATGGTATCCCAACCCAAGTCTTATCCAAATCTACTTTAAAATGTACTAGTGCTACAATTTGGCTTGGCTATTCAAAATGCTTGTTTAAAATAGTTGACATCTTTGTTCTTTTGACTTTACTGTGTCTGTTATTTTCTGGGATTTTTTGTCAAACTTTTATCTGATATTCATGAGAAGGTTTGGGGGAAGTTTCTGAACTCAAGAGGAACTGGTTTGTCTGCTGTTTCTCGGTTACTCACGGCAACACCACCTAATGACTCAAGGTGACGTACAGCTCTGAGTCATGGGTGTGGGAATCTAACCAACAACCTCACAACATGCGGAAGGCCAAGGAAGGAGGAGGGGAAATTCCTGGAGAAAAATGGGATGGACCAGACCTATAGATCCTGGTCTGGACTCTGGACCGGGACAGATACCGAACTGAACTCTATGCTGGAAAAGTGTGGTGTAAAAAGTATGATCTGAAATACCTCACATTCTAAAGCTGCTATTTTTTAATTTTGTGTAAATATTTTAATGTTGTAAAGTTTTGTAATAAACCAATGTGAAGCTTTTTAAAATATAACATGGTTTTGATTCAGTTAATTCAACACGTTTCACTACTAACACGATAATAACATTTAGGCTACTACTATTACTACTACTACTTCTATTGGGCCTGCTATCTACATCTGTTACTACAATAACATGCCTCTTTTTCTGCTACTAGAATAGCAATACAATGCCTTTCTACTACGACCACTACTACTACTATTACTACTACAATGCCTTCTTTCTACTACTACTATTACAACAACTACTACAATAACAAAAACATGGCTTCTTTCTATTTCTACTACTACAACAACTACCACAATAACAATACCATGCCTCCTTTCAACTATTATTACTACTACTATTACAGTAATAATATAATATAATATTTGGAATTTCCCCACTGTGGGACTAATAAAGGCTTATCTTTTCTTATCTTATAACTTCTAGCTTACACTAATGTTACTTATTTCCGCACACAACTGGAAAACAACAAACACTACTGCATTCGTTCTATCAATACTGCTACTATTAATAACAATACTATTGTGGCTACTACTTCAACATAAATATACTACTGCTAATGCTACTGCTGCTGCTACTACTACAATAAATAACAATATTTAGAACATTTAGTCTACTGCAAAATTTTATTTCTTATGTTTTTTCAGGTTAACTGCGTTACTTACCACTAACCAATACTGCCTTTTTATTACTATTACTACTACTACTACTACTACTACTACTACTACTACCACTACTACTACTACTACTACTACTACTACTACTACTACTACCGCTACTACTACTACCGCTACTACTACTACTACTACTACTACTACTACTACTACTACTACTACTACTACTGCTACTACTCTAATATCATTGCTGCTATCACTTTTTCAGTACAGCTACTATTGCTTAGGCACCACAACTGTTACTCACTGGCTGGTAGCCCACTCAAAGGGCTCGTAGAAAGTCGCGGTCTAGTCTGGACTAAAACAACTGGTCTAGTCCTGGTTTAGTCCTGGTCTTGTCCTAGTTTAGTCCTGGTCTTGTCCTAGTTTAGTCCTGGTCTTGTCCTAGTTTAGTCCTGGTCTTGTCCTAGTTTAGTCCTGAGTTTGTCCACAGTTTATTCCCAATTGTAATAAAGGAGTGTTTGTATCAATTTGGAACAAAACTATTATTAACTCTCAAAAGTAAACCTGGAGTAAACTAGGACTAAACCAGCACTAAAACAAGACTAAAACAGGGCTAAAACAGGACTAAAACAAGACTAAAACAGGGCTAAAACAGGACTAAAACAGGTCTAAAACAGGGGTAAAAAGAGACTAAAACAGGACTAAAACAGGACTAAAACAAGGCTAAAACAGGACTAAAACAGGACTAAAACAGGGCTAAAACAGGGCTAAAACAGGACTAAAACAGGACTAAAACAGGTCTAAAAAAGGACTAAAACAGGGCTAAAACAGGACTAAAACAGGACTAAAACAGGGCTAAAACAGGACTAAAACAGGACTAAAACAGGTCTAAAACAGGGGTAAAAAAGGACTAAAACAGGACTAAAACAGGACTAAAACAAGACTAAAACAGGACTAAAACAGGACTAAAACAGGGCTAAAACAGGACTAAAACAGGACTAAAACAGGTCTAAAAAAGGACTAAAACAGGGCTAAAACAGGGCTAAAACAGGACTAAAACAGGGCTAAAACAGGTCTAAAACAGGACAAAAACAGGGCTAAAACAGGGGTAAAACGGGGGTAAAACAGGACTAAAACAGGTCTAAAACAGGACTTTAACAGGACTAAAACAGGGGTAAAACAGGACTAAAACAGGATTAAAACAGGTCTAAACCAGGACTAAAACAGGTCTAAAACAGAACTAAAACAGGGCTAAAACAGGGGTAAAACAGGGCTAAAACAGGTCTGAAACAGGACTTTAACAGGACTAAAACAGGACTAAAACAGGTCTAAAACAGAACTAAAACAGGGCTAAAACAGGGGTAAAACAGGGCTAAAACAGGTCTGAAACAGGACTTTAACAGGACTAAAACAGGACTAAAACAGGTCTAAAACAGGACTATAACAGGACTAAAACAGGTCTAAAACAGGACTAAAACAGGACTAAAACAGGACTATTACAGGACTAAAACAGGTCTAAAACAGGACTTTAACAGGACTAAAACAGGACTAAAACAGGACTAAAACAGGACTAAAACAGGACTATTACAGGACTAAAACAGGTCTAAAACAGGACTAAACCAGGACTAAACCAGGACTAACACAGGACTAAAAACAGGACTAAAACAGGACTAAAACAGGACTAAAACAGGACTAAAACAGGACTAAAACAGGACTAAAACAGGACTAAAACAGGACTAAAACAGGACTAGACCAGGACCAATAAAAATCCCGTTCGCTCCATGTGCTGCTGTTTCCCTGTGAAGAATGTAAACAGGAAGTACTCGCACACACTCTGACCATAAAAGGAGAATTCAGAATTCAGGTGAAAGAATTCAACACAACTTTGCTACTACTACTACCTACTACTGCTACTGCTACCAGTAGTAGTACTACTATTATTACTACTGACTGTACTCCTCCTTACTACTTTTTTATGGCATATATTTTGTATATATGTATATGTGTGTGCACACGCACATATATATATATATGTATGTAGTATGTATATATATATATATATATATATATATATATATATATATATATATATATATATATATATATATATATATATATATATATATATATATATATATATATATATATATATATATATATATATATATATACATATATATGCATACATACATATATAGAAATAAACAATAAATAATATGATTTTGTCCAAAACCTGATGAGAGTTTTGTAAGTTTGATGGGTTTAGTGAGTATAATCTAAGGTCAGCCAGTACAAAGTGGGGCCTGTTTCTGTAATCCTGCAAAAAAAAACAAAAAAACATGTGAGGCGATTACAATGAGGCCACTTCCTGAGTCCTGACACACTTTCAGAGGGGGCAGAGGGGCTACAACCCACAGAACAGATTTTTATTTTTTTTTATATTATAAATGGTTATTGACTAAAAAACAATGATTGATAAGTGTCTTGCACAAGGGCACATGGAGCTCAACAGCTCACTTCAAAGCCCGCTCTGGATTTGAAAGTGAAATTTCCATTCATTTTTCTCATAAACTATTCGAAACATTCAAATAGTTCAAATAGAGTTCAAAGTCATCGCGGAGGCTAACCAACTATGTGCTGAGTAATATTTATAATGCAGTTTGTCCAAAAAAAACACATTTGAAACTACAGATCTGGCGAAATACTTTTTGGAGGTAAAAAAGTAATCATTTAACTGATCAGTTGTATCACCAGTATCGTTCCCAGTATCATAAATATATAAAAAACAAAAAAAATATCCCCCCGTCAGTGCTGCTCCTCTGAGCGTGTTTACCATTTCTGTTCTGTATCAAAAGTAAATCTGTATTATAACACTGACCTGACGTAAACAGCTTAACACCACCTAAACTGGGTCAGATGCCCTCCCATCCTCCTGCTGTATATATCTTTATGTATCAGATGCTCTCCTGTATCCCTGTGTGTTAGACGGCTGTATCTCCCTGTCGTGTTAGACTGAGATGGAGGCAGGTCAGACGTCTTTTATTATTTATTTAGTCAATCTGCAGATGTTGTGTGGTTGGATAAATGCAGTGGGAGAATGGATCTTGTAACTAATAGAAATGATCAGGGAAAAGGTCTGAAACTGGACTAAACCAGAGCTCTACCAGAAGCAAACCACATTTCACCCATGACCAGACTAGAAATAAACCAGTCCAACAAAGATCTAAAGCAGGACTAAACCAAGACTGAACCAGGACTGAACCAGGACTAATCCAGGACTAAACTAGGAATGAACCAGGTCTCACCCCAGCAGCTCGGGGGTTAAGCTGTGAGGTGCAAACAGGAAGTGATGCATTGGTGACATAAGGCGTGGGAGGAGGAGGAGGTTATTTTTAGCTTAGACTGTGGCTCTGTTTGTCGCTGTTTGTCTCGGTCCTGTCTGCACCTGCCACATCTGTCACATCTGAAGCACCTGTCACATTACAGCTGGAACACGTGTGCAGGGTTTAACATGTGAAATAATGTGATGTTTCTATGACCCAGGACTAAACCAGCACTGAACCAGGGCTATGCCGCTAATGCACTGAAAATACAGTCTGATCTGGTCACTTCCCCCTCCCAAGACACTTCCCCTCTCTTGCAAATGAGTATTATTTCACTTCCTAAATTTAAACTTTAAATCCCAAACAGAGAGTGAGACAGGGAGATAGAGGGAGAGAGAGAAAAGGAGGGAGAAAGGGAAAGACAGACAGAGTGGGGGCATGTGAGGTGTCAATAAAACGTAAACTGAGAAAGCGGAGGAGGGAGAACAGAGAGAGAGGGAGAGAGAGAAAGGACTGATGTAACAGTGACGTAAACGCTAAAGCAATGCATCTTCTTTTATTGATTCATAGTGTGTGGTGTCTTGCAGTGTAGTATCGTGTAGTATCTTAAGGTGTATAATAAGGACATGGATGACACATGTGTTGGTCTATGCATCCTTGTTTATTTGTTCGTTGTGTATAGTGTAGTATTGTGTAGTACTGTGTATAATGAGGACACAGACAGCACACGTTGGTCGATGCCTCTCGTGAATTGGTTTGTATAGTGCAGTATAGTGTAATATAGTGTAGTATTGTGTAGTACATTGTATAATAAGAACACAGATAGCATGTGTTGGTCGATGTATTCTCATTTATTGGTAGGTATGGTGTATAGTATCGTGTAGTATGGTGTAGTATTGTATATAATAAAGACACAGACGACACATATGTTGGTCGATGCATTCTCGTTTATTGGTTCGGGAAGAGTCGTGTCGAGTTACAAAATGCACTGTAAAAACAGCTCTCTGCTCAGTGCCTTTATCCGCACACATTTTTTTACCTTTTATATTTTTTTGGTTTAAATTTTCCTTTTTTTGTTTTTAAAAATAGAAGAAAAAGAAACACATTGCTTTTAAAAACATCTATCTATATATATTTTTACATATATATACTTTATTTTCTTATAGTATTTTTTATTCCTGAAGTTGACTGTTACCCACATAGTGGCATGCACATTGCACATGCAAATCGGTTTGAAATACTTTTTCTTGTGTCGCAGGTTTTCTTCCCCTCAGTGTATGGTTCTGTTATAATGTTCTGTTGGTTCTGATGGTTTTAATGGTTCTGATGGTTTTAATGGCTGTAGTTGTTCTAATGGTTTTAATGTCCAAATGGTTCTGATGGTTTTAATGTTCTAATGACTCTAATTGTTCTGGTGGTTCTAATGTTTTATTGAGTCTAATGTTCAAATGGTTCTAACGGTTCCAGTGTTTTTAATGGTTCTTATGGTTCTAAATGGTCTAGTAGTTCTAGTTGTTCTGGTGGTTCAGATGTTCTAACGGCTGTGATGGTTCTACATGTTCAAATGGTTCTGATGCTTCTAATGTTTCTAAAATAGTTTGGATGGTTCTGATGGTTCTATAATGGTTCTGATGTTCTAATGGTTTTCATGGTTCTGTGGCTCTGGTGGACCGCACTTCACTATGACACATGGTTAGAGATGGAGACATGGAGAAATCAATGTGTCCAAAGGCGGCCATTTTGGATCTCAGCTCCAACAGCCTCTTCTTTTAACCCTTTGAGCGCCTTTTGAACTAATTAGACATGGGACACTGGACCTCACCATAGTTTTATATATTTATTTATTCTCTTTCATCGTTTATTAAACTTGCACAGTGTCGTGTTAAGGTTTATTCTCTCATATTTATTTTTCTTGACTTTTGAATGACTATTTCTGTTCAGTTGCTGTGCGTTGCAACACTGGAATTTCCTTATTGTGGGATAAATAAGAAATTCTACCATTTCTCCACCTCAAAGTCTATCTCTAGATTAGTTGTATTTTTACTTTTCCAGGAACATCAATACTCAAAACTGTATTATTAGGTCAACTGGATTTTGTTTTACTTGAGTGAGAAAGTAAAAAAATCACTTTGACCTAATATGATTGTTTTGAGTATCTAGTTACATTTTTGGGGTCTGGTCCAAAGGGTTAAACAGCGAGGTGGAGTCGTTGGGTGGAGTTGGTGGGTGGAGTTGGTGGAGTAAATTGGTTGTAGCTGCAGATCACAGGGACATGACAAAAGTGTGAAAATGAGTCTTCAAATGAGCAGAGGAACGCAGAGGTTTACTGTAGACCAAAATAAAACTGTACCTAGGCCTGTCACGAATACACATCTTAAAGTACAATACATATACTGAAAGTACTTTATGGCACTGACACAATGACCTGACCCTAAAGCAGGATTATCCCTCAAAAAACTTCATTCAACCGTCTACAGCTCAATCGAAAACGCCTCCATGATAAATACCGACCTCCGAAAATCTGTGTAACTTCTGACATATATGGAAGTAATTCTCATGACAGGCCTTACTACTACTACTACTGCAGGTACTATAAACTTCATATCACTCCTGTACAATCACTCAGCTGTATGTCATAGATAAACTTATGTCACCATTTCATCTCTACACTGTTTCTCCTTACCACAAAACCTCGATTATGTCACCTCGATATACTTTATGTGTACTATCATTCATTTTATATTTCATTCTTCTTACACATTAACATCTGTATATTTGCCTTACCCAACGCAAGTCTTTTGTTATTTTTGGGATTTTTTTTTTTTTTTTTTTGTGGTCCTGTAGTTATTTAGTCCATCAGTCGACCAAAATTTGTAATACTACTTATTTTAAGAATGTGAGTGAATGTATTCAGTTACATTTACTTGAGTAACTTCAGTACGTTTCCAGCTGTATATTTTTACTCGCACTTATTGAAGTAACAGGACATTTAGTTGAGTAAAAGTTGTGGTTCCTCTTCCCGCTGTGACTAAGTTTACAAGTGACAAAAGCTTTGGACCACTATTTTGTACTTCTACTTGTGTAATATTATTTGAAGTAACATTACTCTTACTTAAGTACATTTTTGGCCACTCTACTCTACTGTAAACTAAAAATACATATTATTCAAACAACTGCAGTTATTTCAGTGGCATGTTTTGTAACTGATTAAGTGGCTTTGGAAAAGGTCTAAATATAAATTATACCTTTAGCGATAATCATGTAAATTTGTTAAATAAATATTCAAATGATAGCTCCAGTCTAAATTTAAATCCGAAGTGAAGATGACTCAACTGTCTGAGCCAGAGACACAACACTAAAATTAAATAAATAGCGCCAAAAAAAAAACTCCCACTCACATCTGCGCACAAACCCATTCACCTCACAAAACAGAACAGAACCAACACAAGAGTGATGCACAAACTATGAGACAGCAGGTCAACAGCGCCTCCGGGAGGACAGGGGTGGTAATGCACAATGAGACTGCAGGACAATAGCGCCATCAAGAGGAGGATGGAAGGGTTTTAACATAAAGCAGTGATGACCAAACCACAAGAGCTAAATGACCTGATCTACAGTCCACAGCATGAACTAATCTAGAACTAATCTGGAACTAAACCAGGTCTAACTCAGGTCCAGACAAGGTCTAAGTCAGGTCTAAACCAGAGACTAACAGAACTACGCTGGTCCAATGAGAAATCAGGTTTAGAAAGGACCAAACCAGAACTTAACTGGGACTTAAACAGATATAAACTAGGACTAACCATGGACTGCAAAAAAAAAGTTTGAGAATTGCTGCTTTAGATGCCTGAAACATAAATAAATATGGAATAAAAATTACATAAAGAAGAATTTAACAGGATTTAACCAATATTTAAAGGGCCAGTGTCCAGAAAACAGACTTAAATTGTAATGTTACAATAGTTTCTTAATGTATTCTATCTGGCCTGGGCCATAGCTCAGAGGCGTCGGTGGTTTGACTCCCACTAATATCATCGCTGTATATACTGTCATTGTGTCTTTGGGCAAAACACTTACACTTTAAACTTTATAGTAAATTTTGTGGTCTGAATCATGACAGTTGAAAGCATTACTCAAAAGTGAAAGTGATGAAAAGACTGAAGACACAGAATGAGATGGAGACGAGAGTTTTTCCAAAGTTTATGAAGATTTTACAGAAACAAACAGGAAGTGAGGGTGGAGACAGGAAGTGATGTCAGAGGAGGAGGAAGGCACTGAGGAGGAACCCACGGCGTGAAATGGGACGCGGCCCAGATCCACTTCATTCATTCAATATCGGACAAGACAGACACACACGAAACAACTGCAGCCGGATAATATGGCAATTTTAACGCTAAAATTAACAGCTGAAACCAATTGTCCGTGACACCGTGACACTTTAATCACAATAAAATGTTTAAATGTAGTTTTTTTGTTGATTAATACATATTTTCGAAAGTGCAATTACTGTAATATGGCAAATACAAGGTGTGAAACTTGTGACCCATCCTTCAGTGTCTCTGGGTTAAATCTGTTAGAGCAGTGGACCAGATCTGAGCCAGGATTGTGGTCAGGAGTACCTAGCTGGAGGATTATTTGGCATGTTAAGCTTGTTGGATGAATTTGAAGAACCCCACCTAGATGCAGAGAAAACACAGAAAGGAGCAATAGTCTGGGAATCGAACTAGTGCCTGTGAGAGGTTAGAATATTTTACCAAAACACAGTTAAGATAATTATATAAGATTTTACAAAAAAAAAAACAAACTTTTTTCCAGTTTGCAATTTTCAACTTTTTTTTTTTTTTTTTTTTTTTTTACAAATTGCTTCTTGATTGGTGTACAATTATTATTTATATTCGCAAGAGGTATTGTCCCACTAAATTAAGTAAAAATGAGTGATTTGCACTTTAAATGATAAGCTTGAGCTGTATAGTGATATGCACATTTTCCTCTGGCTGCAGTTGTACACAGTCTCACTCCATTCATACAAATTCACAATCAAAAGTGTCATAGCACTTAACCCTAAACCAGCGTAAATTTCGTCAACTGGAAAAACATTTCTTCATAGTTTTGGTCAACGTCATATTTTTGCTGACTCAAACTAAATAAAAAACTGAACAAAGAGCAATCATGAAGACTCGAACTGACTGCACATTTTCACCGGCTAAAAGTTTTGATATTTTGGTCAAATTATAAAAAACTAAACAATGAAAGGAACAACTGGAGACGAAACCAAATCCAATCTAAAAGTAAAAATTCACATTCAGAGTTTAGCAAAACATTTTGTGAAATAAATAAATGATAAAAACATTTTGTTCTGACAGTAAACCTCTGAGTCTCACTGTAAAATCCACCTTCAAAACCGCGACCAAAAGTGAAATGAGATGAAACCATGGCATCTGACTTAATGAGCTACACCAGTGAGTCCAGTGCCATTGAAATTGTGTTTTCTGTTGTAAATTACGACTTCCGCTGCTGCCCCCGCCCCTTTTAGTTTCATTTTTTATCCATAATCTTCCTCTCTCTCTCTCTTTTCTCCTCTATCCTACTTTTGAAAATTCTGTCTTGGTTTTGGCCTAAACGCACACGCATGCACACACCGATAGTGCTGTACATATGAAGCTACACCTAACCTCAGCACTACTTACTGTACAAGACAACTGTTCAAAATAGAGCCCTTTAAACGTTTATCGACACAATTTCACAGAAGTGGGTGTGGTTGTCCAAAACTCCGCCCCAAACAAAAAAGAATCTCGAAACATGACAAGGCGTTGGAGAAGAAAAGTTTGCTACCAACCCGGGGGAAAAAACTCACACGCAACATGCGACTGCAGTGTTGTGTGGCGGCCATTTTGGATCTGCGTGTCTACATTGTGGGCGAGCGAGTGCGGTTCAGATGGAGGAGGGATGGTGCCGTTTGGACAACACACTTTGAGGTGAGTGTTGGTGCACGACAGGAGCAGTTAGACCGAAGCACTAAAACAAACCTGAGCAGTTTAAGAGGAGAGCTTTTCCGTTGATCAGTGTTTCTCAACCAGGGGTACTTGGACTCCTGGGGGTACGCAGGCACACAGTAGGGGGTATTTGGAATGGTTTCAGGATTTGAAAGAAGTATGGCTGTAGGCCTTTAGACATTTAGTCGAAAAAAATTAAAAGTTTGTATTAGTTGACATACCATTTTATTTAGATTACAAATATTTGTAGGGGACAATGGCAGAAAATAGAAGTTAACGAGGGAGTTAGCTCAAGATTTGTTTTTTTATTTGTAAAAAGTTGAATCTGCCTTTATATAAATATATGTTTCCTAGTTGTTTGCAGGTGTAGCCTTATGAGTGCAGTTTGGGTCAGTTATATCGAGATATGTATTAGTTTTGCAAGCTTTTGCCATGCCCCCTTTTTAGTGATTGGCAGGAGATGTCTTTAGTCCGCCAAGAATTTCTTTAGTCGATTACTGCCCTACAAAGAAATTGAAACTGAACAGTATTTGAATGGATAATGCCAATAATTGACAATAAACCACTGTAGTAAAGAGACGCATTTGCCTAGTGTCTGAGTTAAGGGGGACATGGAGTGTGACACAGATTTTAGGGGTCTAGGGGGTAAGGGTGGGAACCACTGACCTACATAGTATAGTATAGTATAGTATAGTATAGTATAGTATAGTATAGTATAGTATAGTATAAGATAGTTTATCAAACACTGTCCAAGTCATATTCATCAGTCTGCAAGTCTACAGTTACGGGTATTCAGGGCATAGCTGGAAATATGGTAAAGTAATTTTTCAGCAATGAGGTCATCTCGTAACAATACAAAAGACAAAATGAATATACTGTTTGAATTTTGCATGGCCATAGACTAATTTGTTAAGATGTTTTTGTGTTTTCATTGTAATGCTGGAAGAATTCTATTGGTTATCATTTTATTTAAAGCAGACCTATTATGCAAAATTGACTTTTCATAGCTTAACCATGTTATAGATGTTTCTTCTCACCATTTACTCAGTTAAGTTTTTTAACGTGAAAGTCAGCAAACTTGTTTCTGTTCTGTTATCTGTTAGATAAATACTGTGATTATAACTATAAAGCAGACACAACCACATTTTCTTTAACTATTTCCAAGGATTGTCTTGTCTATCTCAGTAAAGGTTTTCTGATTGGGTTTTGGTTTGAACTAAATGTAAAAGTGGAGTCTCTCCTCAAACCCCAGAGGCTTGTTTAGTGTTGGTCTAACACATGGACATGAGTCAATTGGACATTGGTTCAGGTTAAGTCTGATGCCATGCCGTGTAAAACCATACAAGATCTCAGTGTGCAAACCTACTCTGATTCTCTCTTCCTCCTTTTCTTTTTTGCTCTTTATATTCATCCATTTCTTTCTTCTTCTCTTCCTCTTCTCACTTATCTCTCTTTCCCTTTGTCCTCTATTCTCTACCTGGAAAAGGAAGGTATTCTAGTTTTTCTCCCCTCTCTTCCTGCTCTAGCTTTCCTTCTCTTCCTTAATTAACCTCCTTTCCATCTCTTCCCCCTCATCTCTGTTTCCCTCTCTCCCAGGTCTCTCTCTTTCCCTCCATCTTCTCTTCTCTCTCCCTCTTTCTCTCACTCCCTCCCTCTTCTGTGGAGGGCCCTGAGTTGTATTATTTCTGTGCACCTCTGTAAACCTCACACACCTGAAGTTTGTGCCACGCCTCCAAAGTGGGAGGAGCCAGGAGCGTTCACACCGATGGACCGGAGCGATACCTCTTAAAGGAGAAGGAAGGAACTTAACTTATGCCGCTAAAACAACAATTAGAGTTAGAATTTGACCCACGCTTCAGTGTCTCTGGATTAAGCCTGTCAGCAACAGTGAACCAGATCAGAGCTGGAATATTTGCCTCATGCTTGTTTTAGATTTCAGTTTCAAATCTAACTTGAATTTACAAACTTTTTTGTTTTAAGATTACAAATATATTCTTAAGTAAATCTCTGGAACACTAAAACGGTGTTCAATTTACCGTATTTGGGAAATTTCCGTGGGCGCTGCCGTCATCATTCTGGTTGTATTTTATGTGCGGCTGCTGACTACAGAGCCGTTTTAAAGCCTCCCAGAGAATCGGTGCAGATGAATATTAAACATTTTACAAAAATCAGTCTAAGCTTTTCTCAAATTCTCCTTTGAAATGAAAGGAATTCATGCTTAACCAGAAGTGCCACCACAAAGGAACTGTGGTTTAGTCGAAAAAGGACAGGATAAATAAGGTAAAAAAATCGTGCTTACCTACTAAATAATTGGCTCACTATTTTCTAAGCCTGCAGCCTGCCACTGACAATTCTTGCACTCCTTTTGACATAAAAAGTATTTAAAGTTTTACACGTTACAAACTTTAGTAAAATTGACAATTAAAATATCTATAATAACTTTATAAATAGTAAAGGTTTTCCACTTTTTAGTTCAGATTAATCCTCCATTTTGCAACACATAGCCTATCAATATTTGAGCCCCTTCCATCTCCTTCAAGTTCTCTAAATGTGGTATGGGCGCGTCTCTTGGCGTCTCCTCTGTTTTATGTTTAAGGCGTTTCGACCGTGATGAAAACTGATGGTTTGATTCAGAAGGCACTGCTATAGGAGTGTCTCTATAT
Organism: Periophthalmus modestus; assembly: GCA_019594935.1. NCBI lineage: Eukaryota > Metazoa > Chordata > Actinopteri > Gobiiformes > Gobiidae > Periophthalmus > Periophthalmus modestus. The sequence continues at coordinate 7,391,478 of JAIEZT010001373.1, read as the reverse complement.
GCTCCGCGACTCTTTCGACCCAATCGCGTTCGCCTTTACAGCTTTTCTCCTAAATGTGAAGGTATGAAGGACTGGAAAAGAGCAGGGGGTGGGGACAGGTGATTGATACTTTGCAGTGACATGTCTATGGCAGGAAGTTCAGCAGTTACCATGATGACACAATCCACACATTTGCAAACACTGTCAAAACGTTTAGTCCGAAGCTCAACAAGAAATACAAAATTGATTTAAACAACACATTTTCAAAAGTCTGTGATCAATCATGGTCCTGTTTACGTGTTTGATTTTCCCCAAAAAGGTGAGAGTGACTCAAAAACTGTTGGCTAATGCTAGTAAACTAGTGACTGTAATTTGTACTTGAGAGAGAGTTTAAGTTTAACAGCACAAATCAGCTCCCCTGCTCCAGCTAAGTCACTTCTTTATGGTCAAATTGCGTTAAATTAAAGCTCAGATTAAAGTCTAACTTGAGTAACACTGCTTGAGACAGAGCAAAGCCTTCAGTTAACATCTGACACTCACAGGGAATGTTCATCAGCTGCAAAGTATCAATCGAGGGGGAGGGAATTGTTGGCGAGGGGGCGGGGACAAGGGACGAGGGGCAGCCACAGAAAGTTTATATTGTGTGCAAAAAGTGTTTACATTTACTCTGCAGTTACTACCTCAAAAATAACACTGTTCGGCGGCCATGAGGTCTGCATAGGTCTCGCGCATGATCTGGGGTTTGGCAAAATAAATAGAATATTAACCTGTCTATCTATTTCTATGCGTTTATATATAGATATATATTTATTTATGTCATCTCTATAAGTCTATATAATCTCCTATAGAATGTATTGAATAGAACTATATGAATAAAAGTAGCGGCCTTTCTCGTAATGCTGTTTAAAATGGGGGAGATTTGGGTAAGTTTTTGAGCGCTGCTACAAGCTCACTTTGTAAGATCCTGAGGAGTTGGTGATTAGCGGGGTCAGCATTGGCACAGACAGAATAACGGGCAGCAAGCTAAAGGCTAATAGTTAACAGCTACATCCAGGCTACAATAAGATTCAGTTTAAAGCATGGGAGAGATAGCAAAGATAGTAATTTGCAGCAATATGAAAGGAATCTAGTGTAGTGATATAAATTGATGAACCATATCTTGTCTCCCAGATTTCAGAGGGTGTGACTGACAGGCAGGTTAACCAATCAGAGAGACGCACTAAATTCTTATTGATCTCAGGTAAAAGAAATTATATATTCTGTTCTGAATGATTCGAGAATTTTGGAGGAGATGTCTTCCACATTTGAGAGACACGAGATATGTCTGTGGTTGGACCTTTCCAAGTTAGGACGGAGGTTTCTTACTCCTTTATGCTCCAATTCTAGTCCCTTTTGGAACCGAACAGAATGTAGAAGGGACCGGCTGCTCAGGTAAGTAAAATGGAAGCTTTTGTTTGAATGATTTGTAAAATGCATTTGTTTAGACGAATAAATTATATATATAAAAAAAATCCTATTCCAAAATCACTTGCTACTGCTAACTATACTGGATTTGTACAAAAACAAACAACTGTTTATTCATTTGGATCCCCATTAGAGTGTCACAAAATTGGGGTCCTAAGTATAAGTCACCAATTATATTACAAGATCTAAAATTGAAAGTTGAGTTTATGTTGCTACAGTGCTGATCGTTGAATGCTGCTACTTAGCGTTTTGTCTGTTGACTGGTCAATAAAAACTACTGAATTCAAAATGTGGAACTATGCAGAGTTTAAACTAATATTGCAGTCTCTTCCAAAATATGTAAATGAGCCCAAATACTTATGGGCTAGTACATAGTACGTGTGCTAATGCTAGGCTAACCCATGTGTAGCCTGGATGTAACTGTAGCCTGACTTGTCAAAGGGGGAAAAGCATGATGGGAATGTGTGCTAATAACTGCCCTCTAGTGGCAACAGAAAGTGTAACATCACCACTGAAAAATACTGAATGACACCAACACTGTACCACCAAAACTGTGCTGTGACATCGTTCGCCAAAATCCAGGGGAAAGATACTGATTTGTACATGTGTTTTTGGCCTGTAGGTGGCGCTCTTGAGTTCATGTGAATGTAGGATGCACATAACTCTCGCACATTCGCTCCGGGTGGATGGTTTTTTAGCCCTGGCCGTGCTCGGAGATCGATCTTTGGGTTGGCGAGATCGCAGTTCCCTCTCTCCCCTGACCTCCCGCAGCCTTTGCAGAGTGTTAAAATTGCGCCATGCTACAACACACGGCGCTAAAAAGACGCTAAAGATGTTCCTGAAACATTAAGAAGGCCTCAGGAGGGGAGCCCAGAACAGAATGCATGTAAACAAATATGGACGTTAGCATACTCCAGATAGCATGACACAAGTCTACAATAACAGGTCTATCAATCATCAACATTGTCGTTTTGCATTGACACGGATATCATTATTCATAAGACTATCATTAACAATAAGAAATCAAAAGTGGAAAAAGTTCGCCATTCACTCGTCTCTCTCGGTATCAGGTTAAAATGTTAAAAGGTGGAAGAAGTTAAAGAGGGGGTGTTTTACTGCTATGGGGTATTAACTGCTAAGACATAACGTATTTAGATCATCACGTTACCTTTTATTGTTTGAAAATGCTATATTCACTAAAAACAACGTATTAAGTTTAATTTTCTTTTTTGACGCTCTGAGTTCCCCTCCCTCCGCTCCCGCCGTTAAGTCACTCCCCCTTCAGAGCACTGTACACTACACAATCAGTGTGCATCCCGCTAATAAAACTACTGCACTTTGCATCAGGTTTATAAAGTTGCTGTGCACAGTTTTGTATCATGTTTTTGTATATTTATAAAGAACTGTCGTGTGGGAGCATGGGTGACGTAGGCTTGAGTGCTGAGAGTTGCACAGAACCTTACAGCTAACCGTAAGAAGGGTTCGGATAGAATCCGGGAGAGATTGCTGAAATACTCCAACATGCATAGATGACATCTAAAACCTCTTCAGGTATGTTTATAATGAGGGAGCAACATTACAACACGGCAGGAAGCTACAATAAAAAATGTATATATTAAAAAAAATTGCCAAATACCCCCTTTCTAAAAAACGAAACAAAATGGTTGACGTTTGTTGACAGCTTGTGAATCAAATATGGCAGTCGGCATATTGTTGTCCCGTACTGCAAATGGCAACTGGCATCTATATTTGGCAACTTAATGTAAACAAAAGAACTGACGTAGTTTCATATGATTTTCAAAAATTACATTTTGCTACAAATATTTGGCAATTGTTAAATGGCACATGTGACAAACAGGCAGTGAAGTTAATATTTAAAGCAATAAATCGTGACAGTATTGATCTTGTCTAAATGCTAATTGTTTTCATACATGCTAGTTTGAACATTAGCTAGTGTTAGTTAGCCCAAATATTTTTGTTAATTTATGCTAGCTTTGCGACTTTACAAGTATTTGGAAATTTAAATTAGCAAAAGTTGTTGATGTTACTAAGTCGAATAACTGACAAGATTTTGCTTGGTTGCAACTCAATGGAAGATATCTGATTTTAGAGAGAAATCAAGTGAAGGGCGAACATTATTATAAACTTAAACATTTTCCTATTAAAGAAAGCCCCTAGGTCCCACCCACAGCAGAAAACCCTCCTCTCAAATATGTATTTAATCAATCATGCAGGATTCCATCAATTTTTGGACTTGGAAAAAGATCGAAAGGAGGCTGAGCGAATGCAACAGAAGAACCAAGCTCCAGATGTCCCCATAAGAACAAGAAGTAATACAAGAAATCGTGAAGAGAAATCATCTTTTCCCCGTTCACCTCCGCCCTGTCCAGCCGCGTGATGTCACTTCCTGTCAGGTGACCACTCCACATGTGCTGGGGTTGAGTGGCGGAGGAGGCTTTTGTCATGCCCATATTTGGGGCTGCTCAATATTTAAATGAACTGCAAAATCAACAAACTGCAGTCCTCAAGTATCAAAGAAGTTATGGCATTCCATGTATATTTTTTTTTTACCCCAAAGCAATCGACCAATCAGAGCTTTAGTTCACTGAAAATTAGTAAAAGCTGTTAGTGAGAACAGTTTGGCCAGTGCAAGTCTTAATAATAAACTTTCCCTCAAGCAAAACTATTTTAGCATCAGTTGCCATAGTTACCGCATATCACATTTTCGTTTATCGTGCAGCCCTTTGTTCGATTCTCTCGCCCGCCCTCCTCCTGCCACAGACAGGAAGTGATGTCACCACAGCGCTGTCACATTAAAAGTCTTTAACAGTAAACAGAGATGATAAAACTCATCAAATATCAGCCAGCGCTGTGATTGGCTGGTTTTTGCAGTAGTAGGCGGAGCTTCCTGGTTCAGTCTCTTTTGGAAAAGGAAAAGATAAAGTGGTTTTTCTCCCTTTTTTCATGTCAAAGTCTTCACTTCATTGTTCAAGTTTGATTTTCGGAGGCATAGCTTGGCGTTAAGAGAAAGAGGAGTCCTGGCTTTTGAGAAATTATTTTCCTAAATTCTATTTCAATCTTTGCAGCAACACTTGAGTCTCTCAGCACAGCGACGGCCATCTTGACCTCTCTGCGCCGTACTGAGAGCAGAGGACTCTGGGAATTGTAGTTCTGACCCAGGATGTCCCCTTGTACCATCATGTGCTGCTTTTCACTGATTTAAGTCTTTTTAAAAGGCTTGTGGCAGCACCGCGACCCAGCGCCCCCTTCCTCAGCTCTAGAAGAGTTCAAATGAAAAAAGGGGGCGGGTTGTGTAGCACATTAGCACGTTAGCGGTTACTCCGGGGTCAGCACCAGTCGTCCTCATCTGTTTCGCTGTAAGGTTCATGGAGGCCTTTCCTTGGGCCTCTGGGATGGGGTGCCCTGTGATGTGGGGGTCCACCCGGTGGCCCACGCCGGTGCGGGGAGGGCGAGGACGAGCGGTACCCATTTGGGACCCTCCGCGTATGGGGGGGGAGAGGGGGGCCGTGGCGCGAGGTCCTTGGGGAGCGGGGGTGGGGGTTTCCGTGGGACAAGCTCTGTTCGTAGGCAGGGGGCTCATAATCGTGCTCATAAAATGGTCCATCTCCCTCCAGACTGTCCCCCACGGGAGGCCCACTCCAGCGGCCGCGATGGGGCGATCGCGGGGAGCCATGCCTGGATGAGGAACCTCCGTGGTGGGGAGAGGCGTGTCGGGAGGGGGGCCTGTGGTGGTAGGCCCGGTCGTGGTCTGGAGGTGAGAAGTGTCGCGGGGAGGGCGAGCGCAGGCGTCCAGGAGGTGGAGGGCCGTAGCTGGGTTTCCTCACCGCAGGGGAGTAGGTGACGTGTGGGCGTGGCACAGCAGGCGTCTGGGGCAGCTGCCTTCGCCCCCTGCGTGGGGTACTGGTCCCGGAGGTGGACGGGACTGGACTGCCGCTTACGGAACTACTGCCCTACAGCAAAATGTAAACAAGGAAAATCAAACAGCACAGCACCAGCACAGAGCATCAACACCACAAGGCAAAGAATCCACAAGAGAAGCACAGTGCAGGAACAGACAGAACAGACACAAGCATAAAGTGGACAAAAGAGAGTGAAATATGTCATTAAACAGCCTCACAGGGTTAGCTACAGAACATAGAACCCTCACTAAAGATATGATTCCTTAAGCTGCTTCTTATTAGCATTAAACATTATATTTTAGCTGAAAGTTGGAATGCGTATATAAAAACATTCTAAAACTGTTCCTCTCAGTCGCACCTGTCTGTGGCCCCGCCCCTCAGGGCCTTCGCTCGGTGACCTGGACCAGTGGCGGTCGTGGGCATGTCTGTGGGGGTAGTCATGGTAACGGTCTTTATCAAAGGAGCCGTGATGATGGTGGTGATGGTGATGGCGGCGGTCTTTGGTCCTTCCTCGGTCTCTCTCATGCTCTTTGGGAGGCAGGTCTCCGGATTGAGTTGTGGTGCTCAGGTCTGTGCCCAGGCCTGGCAAAACAATCAGCCAGTTCAATCCAGAAATAAAAGGCAGAAAAGTGATACATAACGAAGGTGGAGGATGTACAGAGGTGGGTAGAGTAGCCATAACTTCCACTCAAGTAAGAGCAACGCTACTTCAAAATAAATAGTCAAGATAGTGGTCCAAGAATTTACTCAAGTAAGAGTAAAAAAGTATTAGGGAAAACTACTACTCAAGTAAGAGTAACTTAAAGAGTAACTGTTAGGGTGTTGGATCTGATATATAATTTGAAGTAAATTGTAGGACAAAACAATAAATGCACAAAATCTTGTATTTTCAAAGGACAGGCACAAAATTAGAAACATTACATAAATTTATTGTAGACTGAATGTAGACTTACAGTGGGAAGAATAACCAAAACTTTTACTCAAGTAAGAGTTACTTCAATAAAAACTTCACCCAAGTAGGAGTAAAAGTATGCTGCTAGAAAAGTACTCTGAAAAGTACAAAATGTTACTAAAGTAAATGTAACTGAGTACTACCCACCTCTGGCTATGTACCTGTTATTCCTCTATTGGTCTAAAGGAGGGCTCCTGGAAAGGTAAATTGTTACTTTTCTCATTTAGGCCTGTTGTCCTCATGAAGTGGCACTTACTGTATTATGATACTAACCAGACCCTCACCAGTCTATAGAAGCCTAATGGAGCTGCTCTGCTCTGGGTATTCTCGTCAGCACAGCCTTCTCTATTTGATGACAGAGCTCTTCAGTAACAACAGATTAAATGAGTGTTTGTCTTGGTGAGAGTAGCTGAAGAGGCCGACTCTACTGAAGGAGTCCAGACATGTTATGAATGAAAAGCAACATGGCTGGACGAAAAACAACAACTATGGTTAGTGCTGATGGTCAGGTCTGGAGGGACAGAAGGGCTTCGGATCATGTAGCCCTGGTTGCCACGGTAATGTGGTAGCTTCTGTTTCTTTGAACAGGCCTAAAACGTTATACATATTTGACTGTTTTATGTTTATGGTGGAAGCTGCTGTAGGTGACACATTTGTTAAAAAGTTATTTCTGCCAACATGATAATTACCTAAAAACATTTTCCTAACCCTAAACCTAACCATTTTCCTCACTTTGACATAATCCTGCTCCTAAATAACCAAACCCTAACCTAAACCATAGCCCGTTTCCTATAAAATTCCTACATCATTCTGGACCCATGCATAGTATGTTAATGTTTCTATGAATGTAATATTACTGCCAGAGGGTGGCACTCATGGACAGAAGGGATGAAAAACTCTCATCTATAACTGCATTCAGTTTCACATGTCAGTCTAATTTGACATATTTCTTCTGTAAATAAAATTTTCCAGTGGGAAGAACAGTTATAATTGTAACAATTAGGCTGGGCGATATATCACCCATGCCTAATTGTAACCTAAGCATAATATAAATAGTTGTAAGTCCCAGGGCCGAGCCTCTCACCTGTGTCAACGTCTGTGTATCTAGTGAGTGATCTCTGGCTGGTTCTGTGGCTTCGGTCGCGGTGCCGTCGGCCTCCTCCTCGGTGACCCTCCTCAGACACCTCCCTCTCCAGAGAATAGTCCTCCAGCCGAACGTTCCTCCCGGAGCGACCATGCACCAGGCTGGAAGAGGAGCGTCTCAGAGGGCTCGAATCTGGGATAGACTGTGGAGAGACGCAGGGGTTAAGAAAATTTAAAACAATATTTTTTAACAGAGAACATATCTGCTCCTAAATTTGAGAATACATAACGCCACACAGAAAGACACCCAACTTTAGGCTTTGAGGGAGTGCTAACCACACCTTTTTATGACATTTGTCTAAGACAGAGGGGTCTAAACCTAAACCGGGGGGTGGGGTTTCCAGCATTAGCTACTACTCCTTCAGTAAGGCTTCGATCATTGTCACTGTTGTCTGTATCACAATACAATGTGACATTATGATGGTACAATATTTGCACTACTGTTTATTATAATTTGGGCCTGTTTCCACAGCCCTGATCGACACTACACTACTACGCTACTGATATTTAACATGTTTTACTACATAATTCCAAATATCTTGCTTCATATTTTATGTCTTCTGTATGTATCTAAAAAGTAGAAAGTTAAAAAAAAGAAAAGAAAAAAGAACATTGAACGATGGAGTGTGTCAAAACTTTTCACTGGTCCTGTAAGTTTCTACTCTACATTTCTGAGGTGCCATTTATCTGTAAAAGGTTATTAGGAACAGAGAGGACTTTTATACACGTGCTGACATCAAGCCATTACAAATATGCAAATGGCTTTCCCAAACGTTGGCATTCACTTAAAACATGTACAGTATTTCCTCAAAACCGCAGTTGTTCATATCCAAATGGATTGGCAAACACAGTCCAGAACATCACAGCAGATGATTCTCAAAGCATCAAACTGAACTCATGCTTCTTCAAAAACAGGAGCAGAACCAGCAATACCAGCAGGTGCCAGGAGAGTGCAGAGTCAACCATGCCTCATGCAAACGGCCCTCCACCTTCAACATGAGAGGCTGTATTTAACTGGAAGGACCTTAGCAAAAGTGTTTCCCTTGGAGGCGGTAAGTTAAATATGGGTTAAACATGGGGCTAATTGTGGAGGGGAGGCGCAAGCTTAAAGCTAACAACTCAGGTCCAATTTAGTCTGAGTTCAGTCTGCAGTCAGTTAAAGTGGGACTAAACATTAAAAACTAAAACTCTGCTTTAAATAGAGCTACTAAACTAGGCAGTACCTAGAGGACTAAAGAAGTGAGGGGTAGGAGGAGCAGGGTCTGGGCGTATAAGGAATAGTGTGATTGGTCAAACAGGTATCCACACTTCAAACTCCACCCCTGCAGCCAGGTGTTTGTAATCAGAAACACCTGGCAGTCGCGGCAGTCCTGTGTGATGTCATGTAGTACGTGAAACTGCAATGGTCAGTGGAGACAACACACACTCACTTTTTTTGACCACAAGGCTGCAGATTTACCTACTTTCCACTAATATCACAAAAAATGGACGTGGGACAGGAGACAACGCTATTAAAATACTATATACACAGTTTAGTAGCAAAAAAGTAGATTTTATGTTTAGTTCCACTTCTCTTTTCATTTAGTTAATAGTTCATTCAGTGTTGGTTTATTATTGGTAACACATTTTTCAAGTAGAGACAGTAGATATATAGAAATGGTTGATATGATTTGAGACAAAGACAGAAGCACATTAAAACAGACATGCCATTTACAAAAGCTACTGTACATGTATTTGCTTCGACAAGAGTGCCTTCATTCACAAAGCAGCACCACATCAGACAGAACAGCAGAGGGCGCAAGCCATGCACAGACCAGAACAATCCCCCACACTGCCAAAGTTCAAGTTAATTGTGTTATTAGACCTAATTTTCACAACTGTTAAAATAAGTGAATATCAGTAAAAATAATACTATTGATACTTTGCAGCTGACAGGTGAGCTGATTTGTGCTCGTTAAACAAGTCTCTCTCAAATAACATTACAAGCTATCTAGCATTAGCCAACAGTTTTTCAATAGTTTTTCAACAGTTTTTCTCGCACCTTTTTTGTTGAAAATCAAACACCTAAACAGGACCATGGACGCTTGTATTGATCACAGGCTGCTGAAAATGTGCTTTTAAAATCCATTTTCTATTTTTTTACTAGGGCATAGGACAATCTAAAAACTGATGAGGCCTCTAATGTGTGCATTGTGTCTCCATGGTAACTACTGAACATTCTTCCATAGAGATACATGCCCCCCCAGCAATGTCACTGCAAAGTATCAATACATCATGAGAAGAGAGTTGTGCATTTTCCTTTTAAACATTTCTTTTTTATTTTGTCCTAATCTAAGGGATATCAGCACATTTTGCAACCTGAAAAGTATCTATAAACCAGTATTAAGTAATAGCCATAATTTGTTTCACAATGTCTAATTTTTAAATCTCTGTATTGTCATGCACCACAGCTCATGCCAAACAGGCTCAGATCCCTCTCCATGCTCCATACAGCTGCAGCACAAAACTCATGAAAACTGCATCTCAGAGCCACATAAGACGAACCAAGCAACAACTATATGGACTGCACATGACCAGGCAACATGGAGGAGAGGGAGAGAAGTGATAGAGAGAGGGAGAAGGAGAAGCAGAGCGGAGTAAGGGATGAAAGGATAGAAGGAGACAGACAGATAGAGAGGCAGAGGAGAGAGGGAGAGAAGGAGAGAGAGACAGAAGGATAGGGTTGTTAAGTGTGACTTTCGGGTTTAAGACAACATATCTCACATTAAAACTTATTGCAGTCATTAAACACTACCAAGACTTTAAGTGCGACATAAAGATACATGGTTGAGGTAAGAAATAAGGCTAGGCTAAGCTAGCATTAGCCAAGACAAATAGTGAAAAAAGACACACAGGTAATCCGATATTATGCTAGATAAAGAATACATTTATTTACATATTTGACACAATTTGTGTAAACACACACTTTTGAAGTAATTGTTTCTTGTTTGATGAATAAGGTGCAAAAACAAAGCTAAAAATTAGCTGTGAAGTTGCTGGTTGGATCCGGAAGTAATGTCATCACTTAACAATCCCATAGAGCGAGAGAGAAACAGAGAGACAGAGAGACAAAGAGAAACAGAGAGAAAGCCAAGCAGGTCAGCTGTACTGTACATACACTGTAGTTATTCCCTCTGGGCCTGTGTCTCCTCCGCTGCAGAGCAAAGACAAGATGTGACAAACCAATGCAAAAACACATGGATCCCCAAACACAACCGTAGAAAAAGAGCAAGAGGGGAGAGGGGTTCACACAGAGAGAGAGAGCGAAAGAGAAAAGAAAGAGGACAAAGGAACTGCTGAAGACAGATCTTGGCCTCATCAACATCACACTGATATTTGAAAACCAATATATTTTCCAGAACGTTGCGAGAAAAAAAATGCCATAAAATATTCATATTTATACATTTAAACAGGCAAAGTCAAAGAGACAGTGTCTTGCCTGAAGACACAATGCCAGTATGCAATACAGGAAGCATCAAACTACCATTTTTTCCCCCAAACAACTGAATAAGGTTTTTCTAGCCAAGAATTATATACTAAAGTTCAAGTTAGTTACTGTAATGGAAAAACATAGGTTCATAAAATATCATGTGAATGTCGACTTGGCCGTAGTGTTCAAAGTGTCGGACACTGGACAGTTTAAACAGGAAAAAGGACCAAAGCTGAAGCAGGAGGCAGCGAACACTTGACACAACACTTACCGAGACACGAAGAGCGCTCTGAAAAGCAGCAGTCAGATGATCAGTGAACACACCACTGACCAGAGACAGGACAATACTACTGCAATGTCAGCTACTGTCCACACACCTTTTATTTCAATAATACTACTGCTAGAACGGCTGGGAGTCAACTTCCACTGCTAGAAATTGAATTGTCTTAATCTAATTTAATCTAATCCTGAGGCAACATCTGGAAATGTTGGTCATTATATTGTAGACAAGGCACTTTATTGCTGAACTATTAACATTAGCAGAGTGACATTAGTTGCATTTCCATCACATTATTTTTAATGCACATTTTGATGATTTGCATAAGACATGCATGTGAAACGCACTGAAATTTAGATCGCTTTTACCTTCACTACATCTTAATGCTCTCTCAGAAAACAGCTAACCCTGCGCTACAACTGAGCTAACCACTAACACCGGGTAACAGCTAACACTATGCTAGCAGCTAACATGCAGAAAAGCTAATGACAAAGACTTAATGACGTAAGAATGTTAGAATGATCAGGCAGCAACATGGACAGAGTTAAACAGTGGCCAGAAGTTTCACCGGTGCAAAGACAAGATGGCACAGTTTACAGGTGTTGTTTATGAGAATACAGCAGTACATTATCTGGCTCTGATTGTTTTTTCAACCAATTTCTTTAAAATATTCAAGTCAAATACTAGGCTTAGAAGAAACTGTGCATCACGATGGATCAGGGAAAATTGATTAATGAATGAGTTATATATTTTTTAAATTGACAAAGGCAGGGTCTGGAAACAGGATAACCACTCTGCCACAGTAACACAAGAAGGACATGCGTACTCCACTCACAGAGCTCAGGAGTCTAACCCACAACCCGGGATAATGTCTATGTAATCCCTCAGTCATCCAAATACGATCCATAGTAAAAGAAAAATATCAAATTTGTCAAGTGGACAAAAAGTTATATGCTTCCTCTTCAGTTCTGGTCAGATTATTGGTGGACACTGTCTTATATCTATCTGAAGCTAACTACACTGAAACCAAAAACACCTATTTACAGTTTCTATTTGTAGACAAGGTCTATTGAGCTACACTAAGTGTGAACCTGCTAATACGTGTGAAGGCAGTCATTAGGGGCTTGAATGATTATGCTAAGTATGACTCAGGCACAGTGCTAGTCTGCTAGTCAGTTTTTTCTGCATTTATTTCACTTCTCTCCACCTCTGCACCAGGTTTTAACCTCTCTTTATGTAGTGTATTGGGCTGGGCTTGGCCCATGTTGCACTGGAAATATCAGATTTTTGGTCTTGAGTATGAGTACAGTGCACTGATGAACAGAAACCACCTGTTCCTAATGTGTGATAGCTTTGTTTGGCATTGCGAACCAATGGATACAAGACTTTAGTAAAACATCTGCGGTCCACTCAATAAAATAGGATATTATTTAAGTCAAACCTCTGCAGATCTGCCAAACTGCACCGTGGTCTAACCTCTGGGCACTGTTTATGCAGAAGAGACACACCAAGGACTGAATGAGAATGAGGAGGGGGACAGGAAAGCCTTGCACTAAGCAATTGTGTGTGTGTGTGTGTGTATATATACATACATATATATATATATATATATATACACACACACACACACACACACACAAAACATAGAACATGCAGTCAGAAATAAGAAGGTTCAGAATTGATGAAGGGAACAAGTGAACAAGTGAATGTATAATGCCTCTGGGTTAACTTGCATCCAATAAAATAGTACAGTATAATGCACGGAAATAGCACATAAAGTATTTTTAGACAGTGGAGACTATGTCTAAATTTGGTATCCTGAGTAAAATATGCATAAAGGAATTTATGAATACAAAGAGTTTTGCAATAATATATATCTCTAATATATAGAGTCATCCTTCTCATGACAAAAGATTCATTTGCCCAAAATGGCGTCACAAACAGGATACACTTTTAGAATAATGTTTGTGACGCCATTCAGAACCTGTGAACACACAGAGAGAAACAGCCAGCTGTTAGAAAAGAGGACATTCAAACTCCGGATACATTTAAATATCTTGGTGTGACTTTGGATGTCTTTTAAAAACATGTAAAAGACTTTGTAAGTTTGTAATTTTTAATATTGATAATTTTAAACAAATCAGATCATTATTGCCAGAAAAGTAATGGAGTAACCGAAGCATCTATTTAAGGTGTGCAGTTCCTCTGAGACACACATCCTACAGTCAACAGGTGCTGTCAGTCAAAGGCACAGAGGTTTGGAACAGCATCTCAGCAGCTATCAGAGACAGTCGCACATTAAACACATTTAAAATGAGGAATCAAAAATCAAGAGGAATCAAATCTGTGATCACAGATCCTACGTGTTTTTTTTGTGTTGTTGTTTTTTTTGTGTTTACTGTTTGTCTGTTACTGAACAATATTATCTCTTGTCCTTGCCTGCCAGTGACTACAGATGGAATATGTACATTTTATGTTCATGTATATGCAGCCCTATAAAAAAAAAAAATACAAATTTATAGTGCTGTTAAATGTGTTGTCACTTCCGGGTTTATCATCTTATTGAAAACAATAACATGTTTCACAATTTCCTTTTTTTGTGATATTAAAAAGGGATTGCAGTCGTTTAAAGGTTGTAAGCATGGACCTATGGTTATAACTGTGACAGAAAGTATACAAGGGAGACTGCGGTAAGAGGCTAGGCTAGGCTAAGCTAACGTTACCGGTGACCAGCAGTTAGTGAGATATGCACACTGGTAATTCCATGTTATGCTCAAATATTACTACATTATTTAGGTATTTGATACAATTTGTGGTTCAGCATATACTTTAGAGATCTAAATGTCTCTGGTGTCTTGTCTCTAGCTGAGTAAGGAACAAAAACAAAGCTAGAAATCAGCTGTGAAGTTGTGAAGAGTTGTGTACTAAAAAGTACTATTAAATATTATTAAACTATTAACTGTTAAATATAGCCTTAATATAAAACAGCTGCAATGTGATTCTGATTATATTTTGAGTAAATTTTTGTCATTCCAGGATGCAAGCAGAGGCAGTACACTTCACCCTCTAATCTCCAGTGCAGTATGAGCCCTGTGGAGGGCTGGAAGAGTTTAGGAAAAGGATAGTCGTTATGGAGGTTAAAATTGTGGGTCCGGTTGGGATGGGGGTTGGTTTGGTTGCAATGGAGGTTTAGCTTTGTGTGTTAGGGGGGATGGGTTTGGTTGCGATAGGGGTTGACAGTCATGGGTTTGGTTGGGAGGGGGTGGAGGTGTGTGGCTTTGGTTACAATGACGGTTTAAAGTTTTGGTTTGGTGAGTATGGAGATGGAGGCTTGTGGGTTTGTGTTGCAAAGAGATGGAGGGTTAAAGTTATAGGTTTGGTTGTAATAGGAGTGGATGGTTGTGGTTTTCGATTAAGATGGGGGTGGTTTGTGTGTTTGTTTGGGATGGGGCTTACAACTGTGGGTTCAGTTGCTATGGCATCGAGACTTATGGTTTGGTGGACATGGGGCTGGTGGTTTATGAGTTTGGATATGATGACGGTTTAAAATTTTGATTTGGCGGAGAGGGGAGTTAAGGTTTGTGGGTTTGGCTGCATTGGGATGGTTTGGCTGTGATGAGGGTTTACAGTTATGGGTTTGGTCGGGATGCGGATGGGTTGGATTGGGGTGGGTTCAGTTGCGATGGGGGTTGGTGCTTTGCGATGGGGTGCTCACTTGGTTGTCTGCGGACAGGCGGGGCATTGACACCGTGCGCCCGTGCACGTCCATGTGAAAAGGCTCTGAGTCCGACAACCGGCCCATCTCCCTCATCTCTACTGTCTGCAAAACAAACCACTGTCAAGGCGCGAGAGCGCACTCATGTGGCCAACAACAGGAACTTATGCAAAACGTGCACTTGCATAAATTCACTGTTTTGGTTTAATCATATGGATTTGGGAACTGCTGTGAACAACGTCACAAACCCACCAGTTTGTAAGGATGACTATGTATTTATTTTGTTTTCTATGAGAAGAAATCTTTTACAATGATCATGATTATTTAGAATGAATGATTTAAATGTAATATCTGCGGTCCTACTTGGTTAGAATCACAACTGAATCTGTCAAACTGTGGACATATCACATCACAGAGAACCTAAATGAATTGATTTCAAACTGGTTTTAGATGTAGGATCTGGCAACTGAAAGTAAAGACCTCTATAATAATAATAATGACTCTCTACTACACAGAGACTTGTAGAGTCACATGACAGGACACACTTTAGAGTGCTGTTCATGGCGCCATACATAACCTGCAATTTGCTTTCTGATTGGATACTTAGCTTAAGAAGCAAAACAAAATGTAAACATCTTTTACATTCATGTCAAATGTTTCTGTATTTGATATCAGTAAAATGTGTTTTAATTTATACATATTAAAAAGGGGGTATTTTACTTCTATGGAGTATTAACTGCTAGCACATAACATCAAGATCATCATGTTACCTTTCAATGTTTTGAAAATGCTATATTCGACCTAGTCACTCTCCCATCAGAGTGATATCACAACACAATCGGCGTGCATCCCACTAATGCAACTATCGCATCTAGTTTGTCAAGGCTGAGAATTGGACAAAATCTCATAAACCAACTGTAAGGAGGGTTCAAAAAGTGCCCAGGAGAGATCGCTAAAACACTCAAACGCACGGATAACATCTAAAACCTTTTCCAACATAGAAACCTCAAAAAATAGATTTTGCATAATACCCCCTCTTTAAGTTTGTATCTTCATGTTTCCTGTAATAATTTAAACCACATATTGTTTATTTTTACAATTCTTCCTCTAAAATCATCATAATCATGATTCATTGTAAAAATCGATCGATATCACCAGTCACATGAAAAAGACAACCAATAATTTATGCAAATAGTGCTGTTGCATAAATTAACTATTACTGGAGGTTTTTAGTTAGTTTTTTATTTGTGCAACCTCTGTAAACAAAATGTACATTTACCCCCTCCCCTTTGGCTCCAAACAAGGAGTGTTATTTCCTCATAATGGTCCAATCAGCAGCCGCACTTTGAGGTTGCTCAAACACTGTTTGAGCTGAGATTAGTGATGAAGAATAGAGAGAGGCGGTTTAGCAGCAGCACACAAAACCTGTACTTAACAGTAGCAATACTTCAAAATAATATAATTCAACAATAAGTCCAAAGTAGTGGTCCAAGAAATTACTCAAGTAAGAGTGAAAAAGTATTTCGGAAAAGTACTACTCAAGTAAGAGTAACTTACAGAGTAACTGTCAGGACGTAACATTTGATTTGTATTTTGAAATTAATATAATTGGAAGGACAAAATAAAATCTGAAGAAGTGGTACAAGAAACACAAATCTTCAAATAATTTCATACTACAATAAATTATCGGAAGACCAACTGAACCTCATTTCATTAGCAGTGAAATGGGGGTATAAACGGGGAGTGTCCGATTGTCATAAAATAATATCATCATAAATATTAAAACAAAAATTAAAAAAAAATACTGATCTAAAGCTGAGTGTCCACTGCACAATCTTGAGCTGTAGCTAAAAATCGTGTCATAGGTCTGGCTGGCACAAAGATCAAACTTAGAACCATTATACGACAAAAGATGAGCTGTGACTAATATCAAGCCAGTCTTGGTGCAGAGTGAGCCCTCCTCTCACTGCGTTTGCTGTGAACAATCTCTGTCAAACATGTGCCCAACAGTAAACACAAGCACCCCTCAATAACAGCAGTAACACTGTGAAACATTACTAGCATGTAGCACTAACCTAAGCGAACCAGTACAGTTACAGACCTTTGGTCTTTTCCACGACTGATCGTGTGCATCAAGTGCTGTCATACCATTTAAACTCCTCATCTCGTGTACTGTGATATTTAATAATCTAATAAGATGAAAAACAAAATTGTGCAGTGGACACCAGGCTTTATGGGAACAGAAGATGAAGGAACTTCAGAGTAAAACAATTCTATGTTTTTACTTATTCTTAACTAGTGTTTTCCATTAACTGAAATGACTTTGGTGGCTGCTTATATCCAACTCTTCTCTCCCACAGTCTAAAAACATGCTCAATAATATATGGTACAACAAATCTGTTTCTCTATCATCAAAAAACATGTTTTATTCAGATCGGGACTGCTTAAAGAATAATTATTTCACAAAAAAGAAAGCAACATGAATTACCATTAAACTCAAAATCAATTGACTAGACAATTCAAAAACAAAAAAATCACTTCCTCTCAGTTCAGTCTGCATCGACACATGTCCAGCTTCAATCTTCCCTTCACAAATGGAAACAAATTATAATAGAGTCTACAGCAATGTATTAGAAAACCTACATATTTTAATACCAGTGAAAGCAACCAGTATTTTATTAAACCTGAAATGATCATCTTCAAAGGAGCACTTTAACTCCCACCTGCATCAAAATCATAACCAACAGTGTCATAATACTGAATTTCTTGTTTTATTTTCATTTCCAATCAGTGGGAAATCCATTGTGTACTAAAGTCAGAGTTCCGCTGTGTTACCTGTGGGTTGTGTCTGTTGTCCTGCAGCTCGTCGGGATAGGCCCTCTCCGGGCTCCAGTTTCCTGTTTTCTGGAACATTTCCTGGGCTTTGGCCGTCATCCATGAGGGGCTCTCCGTCATGCCGCCCTCTGGAGGTCTGAGGCAATTAAGTCACATTATCATTAGACATGTAAAGCTATTTAGCTTCTTAATGTTTATTAGAACCTGTAAGAAATAGCACAATTAGGTATTATTTTGTATTCAGCAACAATACAGTACAGCATGTTTTTGCCACTGGGAGAAGAATGAGAGATATGGAGCCTGCGAGAGCTGTTTCTGTGTTAGGCCTACAGTTTATACTAATTTATATTGTACATACTCACAGGCTGCTGAGGTGATCCGGTTTAACTCTTAGTAATTATTATTTATATTAAAGCTGTATATAAACTAGTCTGGCTTAACCATAAAATGCATTATTACATAAACTCGGTTTGTATATATACATGCTGTTGAGGTAGTCTAGTTCAACCCTATCGTTTAGTATCTTTTACAAGTGTATTTAATACTCACATGTTGTTAAGTTGGTTTAGTTTAACCCTATAGTAAATATGTAATATGTTTTATAGATGCATTTAATACTCACATGTTGTTGAGGTGGTCTAGTTTAACCCTATAGTGCATATGTAACAGCATATTGTACTCACATTGTGTTGAGGTGGTCCGGCTGCAGGCTGGGGCCCCCGTTGGGCCCCTGGCCCTCAGGCCCTCCTTCGCTCGGAGGCTCCATGCGCTGAAACATTAAGGGCGGTCGGTTCTGTGGCAGATAAACATGGCCTACAGCTCGAATCAAACACACAGGGACAGATGCACTCACAGCATGCACCCACAGAGGGCGCCAGCATAACAGCCTGGCTTTGGTCTGCACAAGGTGAAGTCCAGAGGAACACTGATCTGAGATCTGCCGTCAGCAAAAGTGTTTGAGAGACTGTAGACCTAAGGACCTTATCTCTATGATGACTAAAATATACTACACATACCAACAGGAGGCGCTAGAGGGCAGGCTCAGAATCTGTAGTTCCAGTGGAATACACAGTAAAATGTGTATTATTTTTTCCTAATCGTTCTCATGCTCCTATTGAAGAGCAGGTATTTGTTGAATTGTAATCCAGGTTTGTGCTTGGTTTCATCTTAAAAAACAGGCAGATTTCAGATCTGTGTCAAACAGAGACTTCTACCTTGGTTTTAAAGATACAGCACATTTCATATAAGTCAACAAACTCAACAGATTCACCACATAAATGACAATAGCATCTCAAATACACCATGCATAAGTCAAACTTTGTGATCTTGTTAACAGTTAAATATAAAACATCTTTAACAACACTCCTCATAACTCCTCAGAGGACTTTGTGTGTGTAATAATGTAACGCCTTATGTGGACAGTTAAACCATTATTACCATGTGGCCTTAATCATATGAAACATTCACAACAGTCCACAGCACACCACATACAGGCGCCCCAAACTGGAGCACAAAGTTTAGGACCAAGAGAAAACTGAACTCTGACCTTTGGCTGGAGAATAAACAGGAAACAAAAACAGAGAACACAGAAAGCAATGAGACCAGAGACTGAACCAAAGCCATAAAACATTGGACAGAATGGGGACTGTACAGCCATATTTGTCACTATATGATAAAAAAACAAACAAACCACATCTTAACAGAAAACCAGAAACACAGAGATTTAACTACATCACAATGGAGGACAAAAGTCTGAAAAAAACTTGAGAAATTTGGAAATAATAATTGGAAGACCCTGTACCTGATTTTTTCACATGTACTTGAGCAAAATTTGTGGTGCCCCAGTACAGACATATTTTATAAGCAGTTCTTGAGGTCAGTATAAGTCAGCTGTATACTGTCAGCATCTAAATAGAAATTATTTTATTGTCTAAGAATCAGGAAGAGCACATTAGCAGGCTAGTTATTGTTAGCGTCAAAGCAAAACTCCGCTCCGGTCTCTGAAAGTTGTGAAAAGCGTTTATAAACTAGTTCTGTTTTTCACATTTTTTAAGACAAAATCAGGTAGAGCACTTTAAATCTTTCATGTTTATACCATGTTTAAATAGTTTTGGTGTACATCTTCAAGAAATATCAACACAGATGGATAAGAAGAATTCAAGTCACCTAACCAGACAAACATACTGTCAATTCACTGAGCTGTTTCAATGCTTTGGTAAAATACAAAAAAACATGAAAATTTAGATTAATTCCTGAGAAGCCCCAATTCCTCCAAACGGTGAATTATGCAAAGTTTTTTAGTACAGATCATATTTATATTGCAGTGTAAATACATGTGTCAGATATCCTCCCATCCTCCTATATCCCCGTAGTGTTAAACTGATGGTGGCAGGTAAAATATCTAGTTAATTTGCAGATGTTGTGGTGTGTTTGGATAAATGTGGCAGGAGAATGGCCCTCTTCACTAAAATAAATTATAAACATTCATTTCTTTTCAATGATCAGCATAGGATTATGGCTCTGGTATGCTTCATATTAAAAATATATTATGCCACTGTCACCTATAACAGGAAGCTTAAAACTCATGTGCAGTACCTTGTACACATGCGTTTGTTATTGGAGGAAAGGAGGCATGGTGAGAGTGAATTGAGAGATGTTCCACACATTCTCAGTGCTGGCGAGTGCATCTCATTCATCCACAGACAGGGGGCAGCACTGACACAGCACACGTGAGGCCATGTTGTATCATCAGTGTCATTCACGACAAAAATACAAACATTCTAAATGACCAAGTATACTTCAGTCAGAGAAACAGTATAAATAACCATTTAAATCCAAATAACATGATCAGGCTATAGACTGTAGGTATAAATGGACATAGCTAACACGCTAGTTACCATGTTCCAAATAGGAAATGAGCATGAGCACAAAGTGGTTCCTTCGAGCTCTGGTTGCAATTGACTTCTACTGAAAAAATGTTGCCCCTCTCTCTAAAACTGCTGCTGTTAGTCATTTTGGTCTTCAAATGTTCATATTAACCTGCTCTACGTGATCATGGGGTTCTTATTTCACTATTTCATCTTTAAATCAAGGTATGGACATTAATAACAGACCAATCTGGTGTCAGCTCTCCCGAGGTCGACCCTGTTAGTGTTAGCAACAGGTTGAATGACAGCCCCGTTGGGCCTCACTCCTGATTGGCGCTTTGGTTTTCCATTTGGATTTCCAAATCTGGGCCTTGGTTGCAGATTAACTGTATAAATGCTAGTGTCATTGAGCTTGCTTTGGTTGCAAATGAACACTGTGGGTGATGTGACACTCCCTCAGTCCACTTCTATTATACGGTCTATGGATCGGGCATACAATTATGATCACTCAAGATTTACCTCCTGTTCATGTGTTATACGTGTCCTAATACTTGAATATCCATTAAAACTGGTGTTAAAAGTTTACCAAGTCAGTGTTATATAGATTTATGGTTCATTTATGTTCAATTTTTATATGTGAACAGATCTGTGTGTAGTAACAATCACTGCATTTATACTTCCAAACATTTCTAATGTCAAATACATATTCTGCTAGCGATTATCAGTTAGAGAATTGATAAAAACAAAAAACAAATAAAAAACAAATCTATGAAAAACATCCAAACCAGTACTTTTAAAATTCAACCATAACAACTACAAAATTGAAGAATAAAGCCACCTTATTCAAATGACACTTGTTAAACCATAGACCCTTTAAAAGCAAAGCTGTAGAAGCAGCTCAGGCACTTTGCCAAAGGAAGTACTTTTCTGGATGATTAATTGGATGGAAAATGCACCATCAAGTTCCACACATATTTTTGAATTGATTCTCATTATTTCTCATTACTTCCATTGCCAAACGGTGTTAATGTTCCCAAAATGTAAAAGGGTTGATTTAAAAGTCCCATATTATGCTTAATTGACTCTAAAAGAAAACTGAAACTGAAAATGGGGAGATCTTAAATTCATACAGTGTCGCCAGACATTCTGAACATTTAAAAGCTTGTATGGTCTTCCTTAATTATCTATACATTATCTACTCCTAATAGTGTCTCCTGTATATCACAATTAGCAATTTATAGTAATTCATTAACAATCGCCATTAGTGAATAGGCTCTGTGCACAGTAGCGCCCAGCAACTTCACTGCCAGCGCCACTACTTCCTGCCCAATTTTATCTCAATGAGGTTTTTGCCTTTTCACTTTAAAAATAATCAATATTTAAAGATAAGGCAGTGGACAGGGAGCTGCAGGTGGATGTCACTGACAACATGTTAAACACTACACAAATAAAATGATTACTTCAGCGGAGGACTCTTCTGTGTTTAGAAAGGGAGACGTGTGTGTCTAAATGCTACTGCTAATGCTAATTTTAAGGCATAATAAATGTTAAAACAAGACCACAAACTGTATTCTACATGTAAACCAAATTGTGTAGTCTTTATTTTAATTAATTTGAATTTTAATACGTTACTTATTTTATGTTTTCCAATGTTAATGAAAGTGACTGCTAGCTTTGAGACACAGTGAGCTAGCTAGCGTGCTGCTGTGCACAGAGCATATTGTCAATTTGAAGAAGTAGAAGGGGTATGAATATTTGAGAAAACACTGGAATCTGCTAAAGAATCCCATGTATTTCAGAATGTTTGTAGAGGTATAAACTGCAGGGTTAGCTGTTTTTTAAACAACTAAATGTTGTTATTTGGAATAATAATTGCAGCCATTGCAATGTTCAGCTCTAGTTTAAATGTGCCTAAAATTATTTCTAAAAGCCTAAAAATCATAATATGGGAACTTTAAACCCCTTTTGTTGTAACTGCTGGGTTTCAGATGATATCACAACATTCTATAGGTCGATATTATTTAATACAGATGGGGGCAGCTAAAATGAATATTGTTAAAATGCTGATTTTTGTTGTAGAGAGTTCTTGGGTCTAGTCAATAACAGAAATGAGCAGGTTCCATTTGCACATTTACCTGTTGGATATTTCGTGGCACAATTTAACCAATAGGAAAAAGTGGCTCCTGCCCCCAATCTGGAAGTATGACATCATCACATACTAGAGTTTGAAAACCACCAATTAATACTTTGCAGCTGATGTCATCACCTGGGGGTGTGATGCTAACTGGAGGCATTGGTCTGTCTGAAGCTCTGTTAGACTAATCTGAGGTTTATTTTAACACAATCTGACCATGAAGAACTGACTTAGCTGGACCTATAACAGAGTTTTACTGTTAAATAAGTCCCCCTCAAATAAGATTACAGTTACAAGGTAGTTTAAGTCAACAGTTTTTTTCAGTTAGTCGCTCTCACCTTTTTTAAAAATTGAAAATCAAACACCTAAACAGGACCACGAACACTCGTATTAATCAGAGGCTTTTAAATTATGTTAGATCCTTAGATGATGTATTTTCTCTTGAGTTTTCAGGCCATCTTAAAAACTTTTTTGGCTGTGTTTGCTAATGTTCGCATTGTGTCATGGTAACTGCAGAACATTCCACCACAGACACATGCATTACACCCCCATCGTGATGTCACTGCAAAGTATCAATAGGAAAAAGTGTCTCATGCCGCCCATCTAGAAGTAGGACATCATCACATTCTAGGATCTGAAAACCCCCAAAAGCAGATGCAGATTGCTCCGGTCCTGATCCGGTCAGTGGTTTCGTGTTGTTGTTCATTTCATACCTGCTCCTCCCTCAGCGTCTGCAACTTCTTCATCTTGCTCTGGCGGTAGTACTCCATAATCATCATGGCGGCGTAGATCTTTCCCACTGTGAGGTCTGTGGCTGCTGAGAAAGTGGAGAGTTACCTGCCCCATTAGACCTTTCGAGTGATGGACCCTCAGCGTGGGGGAGGGGAGGGGGTGGAGGGAAGGGAGGAGGAGACAGAGACAACACAACACCAACAACACAACAACAGCACCAGGAGCCTGAGCAACACTGGGTATTGGACATTTAAAATCACCATTATAAGCTTCTTCTTCTTCTATTTGGGTCCTGGTTAGTTCTGGGATATTAGGTTCTGATCACTCATAGAGCAAAATGGAAAGGAGATGGGTTTTTGCTCATATAAATAAGGGGACACAATAATAAATGTGAAAATGTGTATTGTCTGTAAAACAATGGACCAATAACTCACCTGTGAAAAGTGTTTTTAATCCTTCAACTTGTGTAATTATATATTGATTTTTGAACAATGAAATGTTAGCCAAGTTAGCTGAAATATTTCTACACTGTGATGTAAGAAAACATGCATGAATAGGTTAACAGTAAAGATATTCTGTTAACAAAGTTAACAGAAAATTTAATTTGTGAGGCAACACTATTTTAAACTGCCAAGCCTCTGGTGGGAGGGTAAAGGCTTAACAAAAGGGTCAGAGTTGCCTCTTGGGGAAGAGACCTGTAAAACTAGTCTCAAATCAAAACCCCTTGATAATTTCCTCCAGTAAATGTTAATTAGACAATAATTTAAAATAATAATGTAATAATGACAGAGGTAGAGTTCTTCCATTTTAGAACTTTAGAAACTACTACTTCCTGTAATTCTGTACTTTTCTTCTCAACTTTTTTCCACAAACTGACACATAACTGGTTAAAATTATGAGAAATATAAGTCAGAATTAGAAAGAAAAACATGAAAACCTGTCATATGCACTTTAAAATATTTAATCTAAAGTAGCGTTGCTATGACTCACTGGTGAAAACATTGAAAACACATTTACAATTCCACAGTTTAACACCACAAAGCCGTAGTCTTTTCACAGGCAGCTTCTAGTTTCCATGATGCATTCATCTACACTCAAACTATTACATTGTTGGATATAATTTAACTTTAACTTTACGCTGGGGACTATACTGCCACACAAAGGCTTTATCAACTTTATCAACACGGTGCAAAAAGACTTAAGAACAAGAGCTCAGTATTTTTCTAAAAACTCTGGATTCATCCCCCAAAGTTTGGTGAAACATTTAAACATTTATAATCAGAAAAATATGAGCTTTGTTTTAAAAGAAATATCATGCTATTTATAAAGAAAAGTGGTATTGTCCTCCAGCGTTACCAGTGCATATTAAAATACAGTAATTAATGTTTTCATAATAAGAGCATACTATCTTGATAATCAGAGGTGGGTAGGTAGCAAAAAATATACTCTACTATACTATAACGTGACTTCATTACTCAAGCAGAATTAAGAAGTAGTGGTCCAAGAAATTACTTAAGTAAGAGTAAAAAAGTATTTGGAAAACTAGAACTCAAGTAAAAAGTGACTTAAAGAGTAACTGCCAGAGTAACTGAGTGTGCTGTGCCATCTGCTCTTTATTTAAAGTTAATATAATTGGAAGGGCAAAACCTTAAATAATGGACTAAATCTGTTATTTTCAAAAGATCGACAAACATTAGACAAACTAAATCATATCTGAAGGCACGGTGCAAGAAACACCAATGTTCAAATCATTTCTTGTTGTCAACATAAAGCTTTACTCAAGTAAGAGTACTGTTCCTTCAATAAAATTATTACTCAAGTAGGTAAAAGTATGCTGTTAGAAAAGTACTCTGAAAAGTACAATTTCTTTAAAAAAAAGTTACCAAAGTAAATGTAACTGAGTGAGTGTAACTGAGTACTACCCACCTCTGATGATAATAGATCACTGCCATGCATTGAGCCAATTTATTCTAAAATTCTGCTAAACA
Organism: Periophthalmus modestus; assembly: GCA_019594935.1. Taxonomy (NCBI): domain Eukaryota; kingdom Metazoa; phylum Chordata; class Actinopteri; order Gobiiformes; family Gobiidae; genus Periophthalmus; species Periophthalmus modestus. The sequence continues at coordinate 7,366,003 of JAIEZT010001373.1, read as the reverse complement.
TGCACCATACTTAGTTGTAGCTGGATTAATATTCAATGAATCTAAAATCAGACTGTAGTGAAAAGACTTCTATAGAGGACCTTCTATAGCAGACACCCCCTGATGCAGACTGTGTGCATAGTGATCGGAGAGTGATAGAGTTGCAATTTAGTGGAAAGTATACAAATGTATTTTACTAAGTATTTATTCATGTAAGAATTTTTTTACGGTATATATACAAAGGTACTCTGTAGGCCTACCACTCATTTGTCCTTATACAGTTAACACATTTATCTTTAATGTAGTTTTGTAGCTTTTTCTCATGCATATTCTTTGTATAATTTTTATTGCATTGTATGGTGTCAGTGTCTGGATAAATGTCTCAAATATGATGCATTTTTAATATTAAAATATTTATTTTATTAACCAGGAATGCCCCTCTGATACTTTGAGAATCTACTGGGTTTTTTTATTTGTGTACTTTGATTTGCTTTGTGGACTGAAGATAGAAATGTCTGAAACAAATAAAATTCATTCATCATTATCATTATCATTATCATTACTGTTGACAGTCGTATGCACCTCCATTACCGTTAATACTGCACTAGGCATTTATTAGCTTGCTAGCTAGACTTGGACATTGGAAGACTAAGTACTGAAACCTGGTACCAAACTAATGTGTCCTGTACCTACAAGCAGGGGTGTAAGCACTGAAATCAGGGCCCTGAGTACAAACCAACTTGGCCTTGTGGTAGAAATTTTAGTATTGTGTATTTTTCTGTTGCCTGATATTTGATTTGGTTTTGGTATAATGTTACAGATAATTTCCACCACAGCCCACATGACATCTTCTCTATTTGAAAACTGCACATTGCAAACTTTGTGAGGGCCCCTGCACTGGGCCCTGGCTAAATGAGTACCCTTTATGAAGCTGCCAAATGGATCTTCAGTTTTAGTATCCAGCCCTTCATGTGATAAATAACAAAATATATAGTATGATAACTACAGACTTAATTAGAGTTACAATTTGGATTTGTGCCGTCTTCCGAGATTACTAATATCTAATGAGTTAGGGTCAGGCGATATGACGATAAAAATCTACTTGTGATCTCATCCTTGTGACAATATGCTTTTTTGATCAAATTGCCATATTCTGATTCCCTGTTTTTTGTTAAATGCAGCTCTATGGTCAAAAACAGACCACCAACTCCTGCTATTGGTCAGCCTCTGTTATGCTCTGTGTGAGTCACAGGCCGATATAACCAATTACAGTGAAGAGTAAACTTGCAGAAACAGCAGATAGCTTTAGTTACCTTATTGTATAAAAGATACTAAGAAAACATCATCTGGCTCTAAGAAATGGTGATGTGAATATTTTATCATATCAGCCACCCCTAAAATGTGATGAACTATAGTGTGCTGTGGTGTGGTCTGTGAACATTAATGTTTTAGTAACATAGTGCAGTGTGCAGTAGTCTGATCAGGGGGTGCAGAGCAACAACAGATACTGGTAGAAGCTTTCCTCTGGTGGTGAGTGAAACGCAGCGCCCCCCTTTGTCTCTGTCTGTAACTTACCCTTGTGCGGAGTCACTAGCAGGTCCAGCGTCTTCTGAGACAAGTTCGGCCATATTGCCATCATCTCTTTTCTGAGCTCTGCGTCCATTTGGTGCTTATCTGCCCCTCCTGATACCCCCAAACCCCATAAAACATCATTCATTCACATGGAAGACACAGACAGGAGGACAGACAAACCCAAAGGTGACACATCCAGTCACAGAAAAAAGGCATCATATGGCACCATTTACCAGACATCAACCAAAAACACCATTAAAACAAATATAATATGAAATAAATACACGGAGAGGACGCAAGACATCAGCCAACCAATGACACAACATGTAGTTCCACCATCCGCCCACATTCAGGCAAAACAGAGAGGAAAAGGTTAGCAACTGTCAATAGAAACAACAACAATTATTCTAGTCTAAAGGTGTAACAGTGCAGAGAAACTTAAAGCCTGTATATGATTCCCAGACACTCAATTCTCTGTCATGGTGCATTTTCAAAAGTGATTTAAAAAAAAGCAAATAGAAGGCAGAGATTGAAAACTATAAAGAAACAAGTGCATGAAAGGATACCAGACAGTTGTTTCTGTGTCACGGTGCAATATCACAGTGGCACAAAGGAGATAGTGGACGGTAGGGGTATTGAACAAAATAGATTCTTACAAGGATTCTGCATCCTAATGATTATGGATCGATTCCAAATTCTCAAAAATTCATTTTAAATTAACAGGGAAAATGCCCCCCTTAAATTTCACCTGGCATTGCCTTTGCGGAGTTTACACATGTTTCTCTTTGTCAGTAAACTGGGAATAAGCCTATGCATTGTACTAAATGCGATAAAAAACACATGTTATGTCTCAAATTCATCTAAGCAGTTGTTTTTTAAATCATCATTTGCCGCTGGAGGGGCGCTGTCTCCAAGTGCACATATGCTGCACTTACACACAGAGAGGAGACAGGAGACTGCAGAGAGGCAGAGGAGAGACAAACAGGAAATTAGCCCTGCTTTGAATCACTTTTGCTCCCTGGTTTGTTTGCCATGTTGTTGTTTGCAGCGAAGGAAAGCTAATGCAATAACTATAGCCACAACGTGTTATCGTAAATAGGCTATTAAACTCATTAGAAAATATTTTTCTTTTTTAACTTTGACAAATAGTTCTTTATATTTAAGTTGAATCACTGTAGTATGAATCTAGAGAATGATTGAATAGAGCTATTATTTTATAGAATTAAGAACAGTTCTATTTTATATGTTTATATGGTTTACATAAAAGATTGTTCCCATGGGGAACTTGAAATCTGTAAAATAAATGTTTTTCATTTTTGAATGAAAAATAGCTTCAACTTCAACTTCACTTTATTTGTGTCCCCCATGGGGCAATTAGTTTTGCAGCAAAGAGAAATACAAAAAGACAAACTTCAGAATTGAATTTAGAATCGTTTTTGTATCGAGAATCGTTTTTGAACAGAATAAGGACCCCAATAATCGGAATCAAATTGAATCACCAAGGATTTAAAGATTCATATCCTTAGTGGATGGGGCTGAAAGTTCAATCTAAAACATGTTCCTGACTCATGAGTTAAATGATTTAAATCAATAAATCAATATCAACAAATATGCATTGATGTTGCTCAGTGGCAAGTAAACAAGATTACTGAAACAATTGATTTCAGTAATCTGAAACAATAATTTGATTAACTAGTACCTATTCATGGCTTTCAGTTTCCTGCTATATGCAAAATTTTGAAGACTTTTTCCCATCTCAATATAATATCTTGTTTTTAAATCTTATAGACACAGCCCTAATTTAGTTGGGAAACCCACGGATTTAAACATGTACTTTCCGCTGAAATAAACCATGCACTGTTATACCTTTAAAGATGGTGAAAAAAAACAAAAAACGTTGAACACAGACACAGGATTTGTTGACCACATTTTGGCCCATACCCTTGGCGATCTTGATGTCCAGCGCTGTCCGAATCAGAGCCATGAGTGTGGAGTTAAAGTGCACCGTGTTGTCGTCGGCGACTGGTAAGTCCATCCGGAGCAGCCTCTGTGGAGATGAGCCAGGTACAGGGTGGAGTCAGGGGCGTGGCTTAAGTATGGTACACACCTGAGCACTGGGAGGGGGGAGGAGGGGCGGAGGGGGAGGGGTGGGGGAAGAGAGAGCTCCATAGACTTGTGCCACAGTTTGACCAGATGTTTAGGCTCAATAGGCTGGCTTCATGTGAGGTAACAGCATTCTAAAGGACTTTAATTACAATGAGGTGAAGGGAAGGTAAGATGTAGATATATAAACAAAAGCCTCAACTGAGATGTTAACCATTTCAATCTATAGTCAAAAAGGTTTCAGGTAGTCATTTGGACACCTTTTTTTTTTTTTTTTTGAGATGTATGGCTCCCATCCAGAATCCATTTTTCCATTTTCAATTTCAATTTGATGGTACTGGTCTGAGACACTGCAATTAAATAGTACACCTAAATAAGTCCTGCTTTAAAGGGAGAAGTTTAAAGTGAAGCCCTGCTTTTGTTTACACTCCAGTGTCATTGTTGGTCATTCTACCCCCTACTGTAATCTGCCCTCCTGTTATATCTTAACAAACAATTTCTGAGGGGATTCTCTTTCTACATATAAATAGTTTCCTTCACACCTTTTTCAAAACGTTCTCTTGTTTAAAATATGTAAATTACTGTCTTCATATGAGATGAAGGTGGACAGCTAATGTATGAAATGATTTCTGAATGGGATTCAAAATGTGCTTTCAAAAACAGATGACTACCTTTGAAACCTTTTCTACCTTGAACCATTCCTGGGCGAATGAGGAATTATGGCACCATAAGCCATAGGGCCTGTAAAATGCTGTGGCATCACATTGGAGGCACTATTTAAACTGTATAAAATGCCTCGTCTGTTTCAGAATCTCCTTTTACACGTAAGAGTGAAAGTGTAAGAGCAATGGTAAGAATACTTTTGACATGTATTTAAACATCTACGTCTCCTGCTTTTCCAGTGATACTCTTCAACAGCACAGCTTTCCAATGAGGGCCATTTGCCGCTAAGCAACTGTGAGAGCCGCCAACCACAAGGAGGAACAATCGGAGCCAAAATGGTGTCCGACCCAACCTGTGCCCATGTTCCCTAAATGTGTGAATGCTGTGGCGCATTGACACATCTCGTTTTCTCAACACAAATCTGAGTATCTAGACATACAGCGAGCCCACCCCACACAGACTGCAATTAAAGCGCTTAATTGAAGTCCTTACGAGACAAAGATTTAAAATGGAGAACAAAAAAACGTATCACTGGTGTCTTCTCTTATTACAGGAGACTGTGGTTTGAGCTAAACTGAGGCGTCTGCTATAGAGCTCCCCCTACCTGTAAGGAGGGTCCCTGTCTGTACAAATCTATTCCAGGTAAAACCCATGCATAACTCTTTGGATAGAACAGGGCCGTTCGTATCCGGACGTTTCCATGGGGTTTACCTCCGAACATGAGCGTTGGGCACTCACTATGGCACACGGAGGATGGGGAGGAGAGTGTGGAGATCGTGTTGGGCATGCCCCGAGCCGAGAGTGGGTGGGCACAGGGCATCAGCCAAACATCCAGCGCTTCATGCATCTACAGCCATGCAGCCAATCATGCTCTGCCCACATGCACATGCAGCGCGAGCCAACCCACGAAACAGACACAGCCGAGCACTGCGGAGAGAGAGTATCCTCAATCCACTGGGATTGACCTTAACTCTAACTCTACAACTATACACTATGAAGGCAATTTGTAAAGCAAGACTGATGTATCAAGGTCTCTCTCAATGCCAAACGGCTGCAGCTGCCAAAGTTAGAAAAGACTGTGACAAAAGAAAAGTAGAGCTTGGACACGTTTGAGTGTTCAGACTGTGGGACAGGGGGCGCTGTTAGTGTGAAACTCAATGAGCGATGGCTTCACAGAGAAAAGGGAGTGAGCAGAGAGGGGTAAACAGGTAAAAGAATAAACTTAAGTAAATATTACATCTGAACACATAAAAACTATAGAGACACTGAGTGAGACTTCAGAACAAGACGAGGACTGGACCAACACTGACAGAAGTTACATCAGCTCAGATTAAATTAGCCTTTAATGTCTCTAGTGGAGAAGGACCAGAGCTGTGCTAAAGGGCTATGGACTGGGGATTATACAGGTACAGTTAGGCTGCTTTTTTACAAACTATTGTTGGATAGAGACTATCCGTGTTAGCTAAGATGCTAGCCCAGTAAGTTGACGCTAACACTTTGTAGAGTCATACGATATGACATTTCCTGTTTCAGATCTGGAAGCACCAGGACCTCCTCTGGAGCCATGGGGCAGTGCCACAGGCTAATTACTGGAGGCATCAAAGTGGGTACGGACTAAGGCTGGCTCATATCCAGGGTATAAAAGCCCAGGTAACTACAGAGGCGATTTTGGTCAAGGAGAAGCCCCAAGCAGAAACTTCCATCCTCTAAACAGTCTGCCTCTGAGTAGGGAAGAACATGACTCCTGGTTTCCTCTGGGCCTGGGAGAAGCTCATCTGTAAGACATGTTCCTTTGGACAAAGCTCCGTCTATCTGCTGTTCAAGGACCTCAAGCTAAAGAATGGCATGAGGTCAGTGGGTTACAATGGGATGGACAAACTAATGAGAGAGAGAGGACAGAGGGACGAGGAACTGTGGATGAGAAATAGCGCAGACATGAGAGAGAGGACAGGAGAGGATCAACAAACTGAAAGTGTGGAAAAAAAACACAATGAGAGGAGAAGAGTTGTCTCAGTGCACTGAAGGCAAAGAGACAGAACAGACAGATGAGACAGAGGAGAAGAGGAGGAAATGAGGAGAAAAGGAGGAGGGAATAAGAGGAGAGAGGAGGAGAGGTGGGACAGAGGAGGAGACAGTGAAATGATCTGAGCTGTGATCCTACAGTTACCATGTTTAAAGGTCCCTGTGTTATAGTGTACACAGTGTGTAGAGTGTGTGTTTAGTGAATGTGGAGAGTTGAATATCGAGTCCACAGCAGTGACAGACGGAGGACTGAACTGGACTCTACTGGTGCTCCTGTGCCCACAGCGTTAGCATTAGCTATACAAAGCTAACCTAGATCTACGGCCTGTCCTTGAGCCTATTGCTTTATCACTGGTCCAGGCGCACTTCCCATATATTGCATAATAATATAACCTCATATGTGCTGCGTAAAGCTACAGCCACACTCATGCATGTAAATTATCCTTCTGGTCTTCTTTGAGGGCGTCGAATCCTTATGTTTGTAAGTAAAAGCACAGAAGTGTAGCTGTAGCCTCTGGTGGCCCCGTGTGGCTCACAGGAGAACAGCAGAGCTCTCCCTCTCACTGCTGTGGACAAAAACCACTGTCACTGCACAGAGAAGCCCGGAGCCTCCACCGGCCGGAGAGAGGAGGAGCCAACCAAAACCACCAAAATCACCAGACCACCAGACCACCACACCAGCACACAGACTGGGAGAACTGGAGACGAAGGACAGGGCGGTGCAGCCCCTTTTACACAGTGGGAAACTCCTGTCTCAACATGAGTGGTTAGAGTTAGACTTAAGGTCTGTCTGCTCTTTGAAACTAAGGAGAGAACTAGCAAGCTAACATCTGACCACTGGAGGTACAGACACCAAGAGACTGGTTCTTCTAATACAAAATTATGCTAAAGATTTCTGAACTCTTGACTTTTTATGATTTCTTTATGGGTTGTCTAAAAAGATTTTTTTCTCCAAGTTGTTCCAAGCATTATCTAAGATGGCTTCAGATGCACTATGCCATAAACACAGGCCTACTAAAGGGGACATATTGGTTCTGTTATGTGCAGAATAGGTAATCTATTGATACTTTGCAGCTGATGTCATCAACATTCCCTGGGGGTGTGATGCTAACTGGGGGCACTGCTCTGTCTGAAGCCCTGTTGCTCAAGTTAGACTTTAATCTAAGCTTTATTTTAACACCTGATCAGAAAGTGCAGACTTATTTAGAACTACTACAGGTGAGCCGATTTGTGCTCTTAAACACACACATAATTACAATTACAAGCTAGCTAGCATTAGCCAACAGTTTTTCAGTTAGTCATTCTTAGCTTTTTTGTTGAAAGCCAAACACTTAAACAGCACCATGAACATTCATATTGATCACAGGCTCCTGAACATGTGCACTGTGTCACCATGGTAACGCTGAACATTCCACCACAGACATACATGTAGAACTCCCTCAGTGTGATGTCACTGCAAAGTATCAATAATAAGCTGCACTAAGGTTAGTCCTTTATGATTACATTACATAGTTCTTCTATAGATCCCTGCTCCTGCCTCGGGACAGTGTAAAAGGGGCTGCGTGGGGGGATCGGGGCGAGTCTACCTTGTAGGCGACTCGGGCAGGACACCGCTTGCCCAGGCCGAGCGGAGGACACATGTGCCTTAACATCTGATACATGTCTGAGTAAGTGATCCGACCACTGGGGGGGCGCCGTGACACACACAAACAGGGACAGACAGTGCCCCACACAGCACACAGACACACGAGTTTGGGAAACACGACAGAGACAGAGCCACAGAGGAAAAACACAGTTATTGAGAGAAACATGGGGCTAGTTTCAGGACAGAGGAGAGTTGCAGAGGAGGAGGAGGTTCATGTCACGTTAGTTTAGTATTAGATTAGTCTGTTCTGGGGGGATGCTGCATTCAGGCTCCTCTGAGATAGTGTGGAATTTACAGTGTTTCTTGAGGTTTCTGGTGGTGCTCAAAGGTCAAAATTGACTCTCCTGAGCTTTAAGCTATGAAAAAATGTTCTTACCTCATCAGAAACCTACCTGGAATTGTGTTTTGTTTCATTCACGCGTGTGTGAGTAACCCTTTATTATTGAGCCGTCTACATCTTCAAAGCTCAAAATGCTCTGTTCCACTTTGTGATGTCATATTGAACTTTTAAATATGCAGGGTTTGAGTGTTAAACATGTGTGAATGAAACAAAGGACAAATCCAGGTATGTTTTTAATGATTACAGATCAGAAAACAGTGCAATATGGGCCCTTGCTGTCTGTGAATGTAGTGTATTTTGGTGTTTATCACATTGTGGGGACTAAAATCTGTACACTCTCACATCATGGGGATCTGCCTCCCTTATGGGGACAAAAATCAGATTCATGACATAAATTCTTTATCATTACATCAACAACATGGTTTAAAGTTCAGATATGGGTTAAAATAAGTTAAGGTTAGGGCTTAGCTTGAGGTTAGGCAGGTAGTGATTATGGTTAAGGTTAGGTCAGTCTCCACGAAATGAATGTAAGTCAATGCAATGTCCCCAAAAAGGATGAAACCCCATACGTGTATTCAGTGTGTTGTATTGAGAGCCCTGGTGGATGCAGGTCCTGTGGAAGCCCCTCCATCAAACTTTCCCCAAATCAGAGACACAACCAGAGCGGCTCCAACCACAGAGATTCACTCGTATCTGGGTTTGGACAGTAACACTATGTAAAAGGGTACCATGTATATCTGCATATCATTACCTTGTATATTGAACCGTAGGTATCAAAGCATTTCTGCACTTACACAGACATCCTGAAGTGAATAATCTTTATCTGTTTGAACAAACACATTTGGTAAAACAGCCAATGGCAGATCAGCTGAGAATTTGACCAAAAAATACTATCCATAGGTTTCAGAGTGATGAAAAATTAGCATTGTTGCCATAGCAAATAATTAAAATCTGTCTTTTGAATGGTAAAAAGTCCTTAAATGTCGCCTTTAAACAGGAAGCTGAACCCCATGAATAGTATCAGTATTTCTGAGGGAAGGCCTTGCTCCGTCTGCCTGTGTCTCTGGACTAAACCCACCCAACAGAACAATGCACTCTGTTTCTGCTCAGGCAAAACTAGAGACAGCAAGCAGAACTCGACTGGACTACATCTACCACCAGTCTAATGCTGTGGAGTCCGAGCAGTGCAGACCACCTCATGCTTGTGTCAGTGTGTGGCATCTCTGCATCGTCCCAAACATTCTCAGAATGCATCAACAGAAACTTCAATGGTGAGATGAGAGTGCAAACCTGAACTAAAACCAAAGCAAAAGTAAAACTATCGTCTACGGTGCCACATTCATCAGGCTCTGAGCAGTCTTAGTCTGAGGTCCAAACCTTGCACGCCACCCTATGAGGGCATTTCTTGCCAAGGCCCAGGGGAGGGGAGATAACTCGCAATAAACTGTACATATCCTTATAATGAATGCGCCCGCTGCAAGAAGAATACAAGGAGGGTAGGTTAGGCCACAGACAGGAGAGAGGAGAGGAGGTTTGGCTAAAGAGAGGAGCGGAGGAGGAGAGAAGGAGGGGAGAGAAGCAGAGAAGAGAGAAGGAGAGAGGGGTGGAGAGTAGGGTTAGGCAAAAGACAAGAGAGGAGGAAGTTTGATTATAGAGAGGAGAGGAGAGAGGAAAAAACGAGAGAGGAAGACAGTAGGAGAGAGGAGAAAGGAAAGGAAGTTTGGTTACAGAGAGATAGAGGAGGAGAGAGGAGAAAAGGAGAAGAGGAGACAAGGAGAGAAAGAGAAAGAAGAGGAGGAGAAGAGGAGAGAATAGAAGAGGAAAAAGAGAGAGTAGAGGAGGAGAGAGGAGAAGAGGAGAACAGAGTGGAGCTGGAGACAGGAACACATGTTTAAGCCCAGTTTAAAACGTCCAGCTCTTTGTGATGTTCTGACTTTGCACTGATGGTCTAAGCACTGTCATGGTGGCGATGACCTGAGCACTGGGTCCTGTGAACTTTCACTCGAGAGAGGATGATTTTAAAGGTCCTATATTACACAAAATTTATCATGAGGGCTTTAAGTCATGTTACATTGCAGCAACCTCATCAAAAACATACCTGGAGTTGTGTTTTGTTTTCATTCACACATGCATATTTCAGCCTAAATATGCAGGATTAATGAGTTAAACATGTGTGAATGAAACAAAACTCCAGGTATGTTTGTGATGAGGAAACAACATTATAACAAATCAGAAAACAGCATAATGTGGGCCCTTTAAGTAGACTTCATAGCTTATATGGATTGCATGAAAATGTTTGGGGTTTGTTCCAAAAATCACTTAAATTATAAAGTGTATTTTTGTTTTGTAATACAAGCAAAGTGATTAGATCTTCCAGTGTTAAACAGAGATATCACTTAGTTAGACTATTTTAGACTGGGCTGATTTTGACAAGAGAGAGTAAGATCGAAGTCTGACATATCAGGAGACAGAGGAGAGGCGATTCAGCTGAAGTCACTAAGAGCGTTAGAAAATCATTTATTTGCTTCAGTTTTGAATTTGTCCTGGACCTTTGAGAAAGAGTGAGAGCTGTTATTGTGCATTCAGAAATAAGACACGTAAGTTCTTGCATTTCTATCACGAAGTTTAGATCTATCTGTCTAACACTAATTTCACAGTATGGCCCTTTATGAGGAAACATAATACAATGCAAACAAAAACTTTTCTGTATTCATCACAAGTTATCTGCTTTCCCGTTTCATACTTTCTTGGGTTTTACGTCAGATGATTCCCTTATCCAGGCTTTGAACTGGCACAAAGAGTATACTAACCTCTAATAGCATGAAGTAACTAGCTGGTTGGTTGCTTTGCTTAGTTAGGTTGTGGTCACATTTGTCTTTGTCCTGGTTTAGTCCTGACCTTGTCCTGGTTTAGTCCTGTTTTAGTCCCAATCGTCTCCTGATCTAGCTATGGTTTAGTCCTGGTTTAATCCTGGTCCAGCCCTATTTTAGTCATGATCTAGTCCTGGTTTAGTCCTGGTTTAGTCCTGGTTTAGACCTGATCTAGTCCTGGTTTAGTTCCAGATTTAGTCCCAGTCTCCTTTGTTGCTGGTTAGAGGGACAGATGTTTCTGTTAGTGAAGTTACAGCTGTATTTCACATTGAATCGTATTGGTTTGAGAGAGTGTTGCTTGCAGTCACTCACCAAGCTGCCGGGTCGTACTCAGCCCAGATCCTCACGTACTCATCCAGATGGTGTGGGCCCAAGATGGAGGAGTCTCGGGTCAGATACTCAAAGTTATCCATGATGACAGCCACAAACAGGTTCAGCATCTGTGGAGCAGTGTACACAAGTTTAAAGCAGCGTTTTATGCAAAATCTTTTCAGAGCTTTTAACCATGTTATAGTTGTTACTCACCCAAAGCTGTATTTGGAGTGTTTGTACATGTTTGAACAATCTTTAATTACTTATTTTAAAGGTGCAAAGATATTGCAGACCAGCCTCATTTTCACTGCCACTGGCATATGCCCACTGCTGTGTACTTACGTTGTTCTACAGTTTTATTTTCTTAATCGGTGATACACGTGGGATTCAGCAGCATTGTGTAGTCATTTTGGAACAAAGGAGAACAAAAATCTGCTATTTGCTAGCGTGATCTGCAGTGATCCATAGGAGGTGCTGACAGCTGCACGTCTCTTTTTTGTGATGAAGTTTGCGGCAACGTCAGCTCACATTGGGCACCAGTTTTCTAACGCAGAAGTCAGCAAACTTGTTTCTTTTATTAAGTGATTTTAGGTGAATATAGGGTCACAAAGGTTATTGATAAAATTGTAGCTGAACAAATAATACACCATCTTAACACCTCATCATTCACCCATGATCCAATGCAGTTAGGCATTAACACTTCACCAAAACAGCAACTTGCATCCTCATTGAAAACATAAAAATCATTGCTCGATAGAGGTGGGGTTGTTGGAGCTATATTTCTCGATTTTAAAAGGCCCTTTGACACTATGAATCATGAAGCTCTACTGATGAAACTGCAAAGCTTTAATTTCTTCCATGAGGTTTTAAAATGGGTTGAGTCATATTTGACGAATAGCTTGCAATCTGTAAGAATTAGTAACCATCACTACAGGAGTCCCTCAGGGTTCAATATTGGGGCCTTTATTATTTTTATAACACATCAACATCCTCTGGTCTGTTCAAATATTTACACTCAAATGTATGCAGATGATACGGTCTTGTACACTGCCAATAACTTACACGAGTTTAAAGGAGCAGAATGTGCATGTTTAAAGGTCTTATATTACACAAAATTGACTCTTTTGAGCTTTTAGCCATGTTAGAATGTTGTTACCTCAGAGCACAGGAAGTGGAAGGAACGGAGGAAGATGAAGGAGCAGAGGAAGATGAAGGAGCAGGGGCAGATGAAAGAGCAAAGGAATATGAAGAAGCAGGGCAAGAGAACGGAGAGGCAAAGGAAGGGTATCCAATATCCAATACGTATAGTGATACGTATTGGGTTTATATATGCATTCTCACAAGGAAGGAGCAGAGGAAGATGAAAAAGCAGAGGAAGAAAGAGACAAGGAAGATGAAGGGGCATATGAAGATGAAGGAGTAGAGGGGAAGATGAAGAATCAGAGGAAGATAAAGGTGCAGAGGAAGCAGGGGAAGCAGAGGAAGCAAAAGAAGCAGAGAAAGCAGAAGAAGCAGAAGGAGCAGAGGAAGCAGAAGGAGCAGAGGAAGTAGAAGGATCAGGGGAAACAGAAAGAGCAGAGGAAGCGTAAGGAGCAGAGGAAGCGGAAGGAGCAGAGGAAGCGGAAGGAGCAAAAGAAGATGAAAGAGTAAAGGAATATGAAGAGGAAGAAGACAGAACAATAATATGTATTGGGTTTATATGAGTGTATTTTACCAGAAAGGAGTGGAGGAAGATGAAGAGGCAGAGGAAGAGGCAGAGGAAGATGAAGAGGCAGAGGAAAAGCACTGAAGCACTGATACATATTGGGTTTATATATGCATTCTAACGAGGAAGAAGCAGAGGAAGAAGGAAGAGCAGAGAAAGATGAAAGGGAAGAGGAAGGACAGTGACACATATTGTGTTTATGTATGCATTCTCACCAGGAAGGAGCACAGGAAGATGAAGGAGACAAAGTAGGTGTAGGCGAAGGTGCTTCCACATTCAGGCCCCTGGTTTCCTGAGTCTGGGTCACATTCTTTTCCTCCCAAACATGAGAGCATGATCTCGTGCCACGCTTCGCCCGTCGCACTCCTACAGCAAGCACACAGACAGACACCAGGGAGGGACAAACAGCAGAGAGGGAGAGACAGCAAGAAGGGGCAGACGGCAGGGAGGGACAGAAAAGACAGACATATTAGACTTTTTGACACTTTTTTGTCAACAACAAAACCAGAAACTATTATGGGTTTAGTTGACTAAATTTTTCATTTTTGTAAATTAAAATGAGACAAGGGGTCGGCACCCTTTAACACCCAAAGAGCCTTTTGGACCCAATTTCCACAGAAAAAAAACACTGGGAGCCGCAAATATTTTTGGACATCTAAAATGAAGATAACACTGTATATATTGCTTTTTTACCTTTACCATTTGTATTAACAACTATAGTGTGTTGCCAATGAATTCCATGAAGTGCTACAGAGAAAATACTATTTTATTTATGTAATGAGCACATTTTGAACATTTTGAACTCTTAAAAAAATATTAACAAAAAACAACACGCTGAGTTGAGGGTAAATATTAAATATAAATATTTGCTAAATATCTGCATTAATATTAATTTAACCTGATTAATGGAACTGCTCCTGAACCTCCGGGCTGTATGAAGTCACTTTCATCTTTAAGCAGGACTACAAGCTCACATACATATGTGGATCCGAAGATCAACAGGACTCCAAATGCATATTTCTTCATGTTTATGTAGGTGTTGGGGATGGCATTCCGTTGTGTTTCAAACACAAGTTGTCTGGTCTCAATAGCATGTCATTTGTGATTTTGTGATTTCTTCAAGATCCTCTGTCAAGTGTTTGAATTTGGACACTCACATATTTTGGTCAGCTATGTGAGCCAGCTCCAGCTCCAAATCAGCTTGACTAACACCTGCAAATACATTTTGGCTTCCGCGACTGTGGCACTTATTTTGCGTGACAAAAAATAATAAATTATAATATTATTTTTATATTTCAAGATCACAATAGTCTTCCAATTTAGAAGAATTACAATAAAAAAGGACTTACACAAATAAAATACACTTGAATGAAATACTTATCATTTATTTTCCAAAGCCACGCAGAGCCGCAGTATAAGGGTGAAAGAGCTGTGACCCAAAGAAAGAAAAAGAAAAAAAGACTCAAACCTGAAGAGCAGCATGAGCGCCATGATGAAGGTTCTGAAGTTATTATGTTCGCTGATGGCGCTGTCTCCGTCCTCCTCCAAAGCCAGGTTGCCAAACAGCTGCAGCACAGGTTGACATAGGGTCACATAGGGTCACACAGGTGAATCAGGGTTATACAATAAATATTCAGTAATTAGATCTCAAACTCTATTCACGTCACTGTTAAAACCTCATCTGTGAGAGAGTGTCTGACCTGCATCCCGATGATGGCATAGATGAAGAAAAGCATGGCGATGAGCAGGCACACGTAGGGCAGAGCCTGAGGACAAAGGACAGAGGGTTAATGAGTATTTGTAGTCTGTCACATTTTACCTTTACTGGGCATTTGGAATAATATTATATAGAGCCTTTCAAGACACCTAAAGCACTTTACAATGCCTTATTCATTCATTCCACACTTGGTGGTAGTAAGCTACTATTGTAGCCACAGCTGCCCTGGGGCAGACTGACGGAGAGCAAGGTTGCCTATCTGCACCACTGACCGCTCCCACCACCAACACTCATACACACCACTTTCTTTTAATTAAATCCAGGATATTACTTATCATAATAGTTTAATTAGATTTAGTGCTTTGCTGCAGTTCATTCCATCCTCACAGAGTGATGAGTGAATCCAGGTTAAGATTCTAGTAGTAGTAGTAGCAGTAGTGGTATTAGTAACAGTAGTAGTAGTGGCAGTGGTAGTAGTAATATTAATAGTAGTAGCGGTAGCAGTAGTGGTTGTAGTACCTTGAAGGACTGCACAAATGTCCAGAGCAGGATGCGAATGGTCTCTCCTTGTCGCAGCAGTTTGATGAGTCGAGCCGCTCGGAACAGCCTCAGGAAGCTCAGGTTTATGAAGTTATTCTGAACACAGACAGGACCTTTAATATGTGTACTGTACTACTGTAGTACTGTCCTACTGTAGTACTGCCCAACGGTCCTACTGTACTACTGTAGTACTGTACTACTGCAAAACTGAATGTGAGAAAACAATTTAAAACTGAAGTACTGCAAAACTGAGGCAAAGAAACCAACTGAAACAAGAGCGCTCTGCAGAGGAGGGTCTGCATGGTTCAAATAACATCAACTCACAATGTTACACTTGATTTAATATCGACTTGATGAAGGGACTTGACTAGTTTAGATGTATTTATAATTACTACACACACACACACACACACACACACACACACACACACACACACACACACACACACACACACACACACACACACACACACACACACACACACACACACACACACATATCTAGATAGATAGATAGACAGATACCAAATCTTCCCTTTCTGCTGTTGTCATTAGTCAACTGATACAAATACAAGACTCATCGACTGATTAATCCACTAATGTCCTACCTACTGTCCATCAACATAATAATTCTCAGTGAATCAATAGTGAAATAAAAAGCTAAGCCACATCACTTGAGTAAAAGTGACTGACCACTCAGCTCCTGTGAAAACCGTTTGTCAGTGATTGAAGGTAATTTCTGTTCAGAATTTATTTATGGAAAGAATATATCTAATCCGCATAAACTGGTGTGTTACAATAATTAAAATATTTTTTTTCTAGACTTTCTTAGATTTCGTTAGTAAGGAATAGACTCGATACTCAATACAGATTGCGATACCATGATCGCACTAAAAAAACTCTCTTCAGGAATGATTCATTTCTGTCCCGTTTACTTTTTTAGAATTGACACTATTCATTAGTATCTGATTTTCGATTTTTACACCCATATTTAGTGCAACATAGTGGCAAAAATACTGTTTTGGTCCACAATAAAACTGCTTAAAAAGTTCATTTAGTTCATCCAAAATGCATATATGAAGAGAATTATGTACTCAATACAATAAATACAATAAACAATAATAAATACAAGTAAACAAATTAAACCCCTCAAATCAAGAAAAAATATTATGAATTGAAGTAATTTTAACCCATGTAGACATTCCTTTTTGCAGTGCAGAAGAGAGAGTCAAACCAACAGAACCCTAGACTCAGGGTGTAGTAAAGAATAAAACAGAAACAGAGACGAGAGGAGAAACAGAGGAAACCAAAAGAAATCATTAAATCAAATTCAGTCAGAAGTCGTCATCCAATCTTGTTTTGACGAGTCTTTTTAAAGAGGAAAATGCACTGATCTTTGGGGACGAGCAGGCCACACAAGATGGAGGATCGCTCTGTCTGCCAACCACGGACAAACGCACAATCGAAATACTACTGTATCCTGTACACGCGGCTGTTATTTTATGTCTTAAAGTACATATGACACGTCACAGAACTCATTTCTCTTAAATGTGGTCAACACAATTGTTTTTAAGATTTGACTAAAAATCTTCCATAGTTTTCTCTACTTTGATCATTTTGGTGAAGTTTATTATTTGACTTCCTGGTTAGACATGGGCAACAGATATGACATACATAGAGCTAATTCCATAGCTGTTATCTAGCAACCATAATATCTTTAAGTGCATTAGTTGCACCAAAGTATTCAGTTTTGCATGTCCTTGAAAAGTATTCCTTTTTTGGGAAGCAAAATAACCGAAAGTCTTATTTGCCATTTCAATTCTAGTGTGGCCAGGTTTTATACACAGACAATCATGAAATACATTTTATACAGTGTTGTTCTCTTACATGGCGATGGCCAGCCTACTTTTTCATGTAGTGTACAGTAATGTGGTTTAAATTCATCACCTGTAGAGGTACTGTGTTTTAGAACTCAGCACCACTTCCTGTATTGCCACTTAACGTGAGTTGATGTAAGTCTATGATAAATATTTACCACAGGTACTACCCCACAATACCAAGAAATGACTAAAGAAACATGAAAACATGTCATATGCACTTTAATGTAAGTTTATTATAGATGTTTATAATAGATGTTTATAATCGAGATGTTTGACTGATTATGGTTAATCATATCTCTATAATTACTGGGCCTATATTCATGAAATAAAAACTGGCCTGTAGCGGAACAATGCTGTATCACTGTCAACTAGTCAATCACTATATAAAAGCTGCTATATTGAAAATGTTTGTGGGCATAATAAATTGTGGGTTTGTATTGTGTTTGGAGTTTTCTTTCAATACTAGTGAGGCATCTAATGTAACAAATTAACTTTTAATTGAAGTATTTACAGATAAAAGTTTTCTTAAAAGGTGACATTTTGAGCAGGTTGTTGTGGTTTGTCGGTGGTGGGCAGGCAGAGCTGGAGGGCATGAGAGAGAGGGAGGGAGAGGGGCAGGCAGTTTCAGGCACAGCTCCAACAGATATCAGGGTAATAACAGGGTCATTTTGGGGTAATTTCGGGGTAAAAGGGTCTGGTCCTCTCCATGCAGAGACTGAGCATTCACTGCTACAGAGATAAGGATTTATAAGTCCTATATTACACAAACTTAATTCTTGTGAGCTTTAAGCCATGTTAGAATGTTGTTACCTCATCAACAACATACTTGGAGCTGTGTTTCGTTTTATTCACAAATGTTTGAGTAACCCTTTATTATTAAACGGTAAAGCTCAAAATACTTAAAATACCTTATGATGTCATGTAGTGGTAATTTTCAAGTTAACAGCCACTCTTTACCTTTGTTTAGAAGTGAGGCTGAAATGATCCAAACGATTCTAGTGAAGGTGTATGGAGTTTAAAAACACAGTGGAGCGCTTCCTGTATTACCACATGACATCACAAGGTGGAGCAGAGTGTTTTCTGTTTGAAAGAAGAACTCAGCCTAAATATGCAGTTTGTGCGTTAAACATGTGTGAATGAAACAAAACACAACTCCAGGTCTGTTTGTAACGAGGAAACAACATCATAGCATAGATCAGAAAATAGCATAATATGGGCCATTTAATGTAGTTTATATTTACACATGATAATTTATGTCTGGTCTTTTAATAATAATGGACAATGACAGAATTTAAGCGATTTTTTTTTTATGAAATAAAAAATATATTAATTATTAATTTTAAAAATAATTATTATTCTAAAAACTATTATTTATTTATTTTTATTAAATTCTATATGTTTTAATAATTTAAGGCATCCAGTTGCAAATCTGAAACAAACACCAGTGAAAATTCAAAACATTCATTTGAATTTAAGAAAGAAAGATATCTGGCACAAAGTATGATTTTTGTGAAGAAGGTTTGAGTGTATTTCAGATTAAAGAGGGGTTATTACACTTCTATGGGGTATTAACCGCTAACACATAACTTTTTTTTTTTTGTTTTTTGCCGAAAACAATGTATTAACATGTTTTACAATTTTCAGTTTGTTTTTGCATGGATGACATATAAAACCACTTCAGACATGTTTTTGATGAGGGAATATTATAACATGGTTGAGGTTGCATAATACTCTCTCTTTAAGATATGTTTGAATTCACTTGATCTAAATGACATTGGAATTATAGTATCAATGGATTTTATTGTAGTATATAAAGGTATAGTACATATTTTTGGTTATAGAAGTCAACAGTCAATATGAGGATCGATAATATTACTTTGGGGCAGCATTGTCACACTATTTAGAACTGGATTTTGATACTATGGAAATTAACAAGATTATAAAGACACTATATTTACATGACCAGACAAAAGTTTGGACACACCTTCTTTTTCTTTATGTTTACTACTTTCTAAGGGTAATATATATAATATATGTCTGTGTGTATGTGTGTGTGTGTGTGTGTGTGTGTGTATATATATATATATATGTATATATAGATATATATATATATATATATATATATATATATATATATATATATATATATATATATATATATATATATATATATATATATATATATATATATATATATATATATATATATATATATTTTTTTTTTTTTTTTTTTTTTTTTTTTTTTTTTTTTTTGACAAAAAGAACAAAAACATTTAATAAATAATATTGTTTTATATTTTATATTCAAATCCTCAGAGTAGCCACCTTTTGCTTGGCCCTCTCTGTGAGCACCATGATGAAGTCTCCTGAAATAATTTCCACGTCATAGCTGTGCCTTGTCAGGGTCAAGAAATGCCAAAGTGCAAACCAGGGTTCAAGCAAAGGGTGGCTACTTTTAGTTATTTTGAGTACATTTTTTTTTCTTCACTACATTACACACATGTGTTTAGCCATAGTTGTTTTGATGCCTTCTTTAAGAATCTACATTGTAAATAATCATGGA
The DNA here is from genome assembly GCA_019594935.1 of Periophthalmus modestus. Taxonomy (NCBI): domain Eukaryota; kingdom Metazoa; phylum Chordata; class Actinopteri; order Gobiiformes; family Gobiidae; genus Periophthalmus; species Periophthalmus modestus. The sequence continues at coordinate 7,346,092 of JAIEZT010001373.1, read as the reverse complement.
AATAAAGAAGAAACATGAAAAGTGTGTCCAAACTTGTGACTAGTAGTTTACATAATAGAATGAAATTTTCAACATACAATTCTATGTGGTCTTATACTAGTTTTATAGGTCAAGATCATTCTAAGTGAAAGTAAGAAATAGCTTTTACTTTTTAAACATCGATACTTCAAATGAGTATTTAGTTTCAATACTAGTTTTTGACAATTTTTGACAACCCTAATAGTGAGCATTCAGGAAGCACATGCACTTGGACAGGGGACGGGCATAGGGGGAAGATGACCAATGAGGATGCAGCATTGAGCTTTGAGAGAGAAATTACAAACCAACCAGATTCTACATGTGCCAGTATGTAGAAGGATGGGTGGGTGGAGTGGGTGACAGAGACACAGTTTGAGTGGGGGGAGTTTGAATTGAATTATTGTTTTTGGTTTTTGGTCGTGGGTCATGGGGCGAAAACCACAGCACCATCACACGGCATGGCGCGGCACGGATGGGCGGAGCACACGATGTGGGAGGAGTCATAGTGCATTTCGATTGGATGGATTTGTCAAAGGGGAGGGGCCAAAGAAGAGGGATTAAAGAAAGCATGTAAAGAGACAGAGAGAGGATCATTACTGCAGCTGTGAACAGGGCCAGTTTAACACAACAAAATGGGCACACAAAGTCAGCCTCTCTGTGGTGGCAACCCCTATAGTTCATATTCTGCTGTGTTGTCACACTACTAAAACTTCAAGCTTGATTTCATTACTAAAGAATAGACTTCATACTCACCACTGATTACCATACCACAATGATAATAAAAAAAACACTCTTTATTTAAACAGTAGAATGTGATAACATTAAATCATTGTATTTTTTTTTTAATCACAGGTAGGTTCCATAGTGGTCCATGGGCATAAACTAGTCTATGTGTCTTATACTTGTTCTGATGTAGCTCAAGATCGCTCTAAAGCTATTCAGGAAACGTTAATTTCTGTCCCATGAAAGGGGCTTTTTTAGTATTGATACCTGCTCAAATGTGTATCTAGATTTAATGCTAGTTTTTGTATAGATTAGTATCTGGTTTTCAATATTTTTAAGGATTTATAAGGATTTTATAAATTACTTTTTTTTGGCTAAGAATATGCCCAAATACTCTCTACTTACTGTAGAGGATTTTAACATTCACGTGTGCTGTCCGGAATAAACATGGTTCAGGATTTCCAGGACCTCACTGATTCTTTTAACAGTTCAGTCTGTGTCTGCCCCAAAACGAGAAAAAGAGCATATACACTTGATTTGGTTTTATCATATGCTTTGCCTGTTCTTAATCTGGAGGTTTTTGACGCTGTTTTCTCTGATCATATGCCTGTGGTATTTGATGTGACTTTGCCTTGTAACACTGTTGAAACTCATGCTCCTGCTCAGTGCTCTTGGGTTATTAACCCGTACACTGCCATGCAGTTCTTTGCCTGTTTCACTGACTGTACTTTCCCTCCATAGCACATAATCTTCAAGTTTTTAATGATATTCTTTTGGCTACTAAGTTTGGTGACTCTGTGATCCATGTTCTGCTTAATCTTAGAGTTGCGTTTGATACCACGGATCATGACATTTTAATAACATGATTGGAGCAATGGGAGGTGTAAAAGGTGCTACTTTGGGTTGGTTTAGGTCCTAGTTAAAAGGGAGAACTTTTTGTGTCCGGTTAGGAGATTCTGAATCTTCCTATGCTCCTTTGATGTACAGAGTACCATAGGGATCTATTTTAGGCCCTATTATTAATTTTATTTGCTACCCTTGCATTCACTTTATCTGTGGTGAGTGGTAGTGGTTCTAAATGGCTTTAATCTTAAACTCATAGAAGTTAGTCACCATTGTTCAGACTACACACGGCTAGACCCAGGATTAAAGCAGGTCTAACCCAGAATTAAACCAGGTCTAACCCAGAACTAAACATGTCTAACCCTGGACTAAACGAAGTCTAAAGCAGGGCTAAAACACAGCAAATGTGTGTTGTCAGTGGGTGTGTAGAGAAGATTATTATTATTTTTTTTTTAATGATAACTCTCCTTGACATATACTAAAGTTGATCACCAAAGAGAGGCTGAAATATATCAATATAATATTGGGACAATGTAAAAAGTATACAGACACATAGGTAGTACTAATCAAATGTTGCTACTGTCAGACAAACCTTGTTAATCATTCTAATCATTACAAAAAAACAAATATTCTGAATACAAGATTTTGACAGGAGCAATATTCTGAGGTTTACAGGAGGGGTACACTGTAAAAAGAGATAAATTAAATGTTAAAACAACCAAACAGAATCGGACTTACCCCTAACTCTGTGACCAATATGTCGGTGATGGAGCCGAGGACCGAGACAAAGTCAAAGATGTTCCAGGCGTCTCGGAAGTAATTCTGACCAGACACAAGTTACAGGAATACTTTTAGAGCAGTGCTATACCAGTGCATTTAACCAGCGACTGTTATTGGAAAGGCACCTCAGAATATCTACAAAAAAGTCCTATATTAAAAAAGTCCTATATTGTGGAAAATTGCCTCTTGTGAGCTATAAACCATGTTAGAATGTTGTTACCTCATCAAAAACTAACACAGATTGGGGTTTGGTCTCATTCACACATGTCTGAGAAATTGTTTATTTATTACTCTGTCTATGTCTGTAAAGCTCAAAATGCTTCAATGTTCCACCTTGTAATGTAGTTTAGCAACGGTGTCAATCAAACCTGTTGCTAATACGAGTGGGAGCAACATCGGGGAAAGAGGGTGCCTGATTTGTCTTTGTTAGTTGTTATGAATTTAAAAAAACAAAACTGGATCATGTAGAGCAGGTTAAAGTTAACATTATAAGAATTGGAGCCAGTGAATGAAACAAAACACAACTCCAGATTTGTTTCTGATGAGGAAATAACATTATTACATAGATCAGAAAATAGAGGAATATGGGCCATTTAATTGGTCAAAACATGAGCCAGTGCAAGTGTTTACAACCCAAACTCCCTTCTCTTACTGACAATCAATATAAAAATCAATAATTAAAAATATACAGCATAGAGTAAACAACAATAAACCCTCAATTTTATGCATATTGCCTTGTGGAATAAATAAGAAGCTTATGTCTGCACTGTAAACTAGATAAGCAATTTTTCTAAGCCATATTTTCAAGGTGTAGTCCCACCTTGTGACTGCTTCTGACCCATGCTTCAATTGTGGTTGGAAGAAGAATTCAAACCAGTTTAGAGGAAAATTGCATCTTTTACACATTTCAGTCTGGCTTTAAAACTCATCACAGCACTGAAACTGCACTTTTAAGAGTTTTTAATGACTATAACTGTTGATTTTGGTTTCTCCACTATTTTACTGCTTTTAGATTTGACTGCAGCATTCGACACTGTGGATCAACAAATTTTGGTTTACCGTCTTGACAATTGTGTTGGCATCAAAGGTGTGGCCCTTAAGTGGTTCAGATCATAGCTTGAAGAAATATCATTCTCTTACGTTCCCGTATTTCAGGAATGGCCCAACTTAGGTTGGGAACATTTGTATTGTATTGTGTTTTTCATGTTTAGATGTATAAGACTGCACATTATATGCAGCTTTGGGCTGACTTGAATTGATTTGTGTCAGATGTTCATTGTGCATGAGCACCAACACGTCAAAACTGCACCCTTTCTCTGGGAGGCCTGAAAACTATTTTGTGGTCCGTATAAAACTTCTGGTTTGTTTAGATTTAGTTAGAGACAGTACTTCAAAATGGAGGGCTATGACAGAAAAAAGTTTTCTGAACATCAAACATAGGAAATAGATGTAAATATGGGATTAGGAGCTTGAACCTGCAAACCCTTTTGAGCTACACTCGGTGTTATATGCATGTGCATATTATACCCACTGAGCTGCAGCCACCAGTACACAACCCTTTTGAATCTCACCAGAGGCCCAAAGGCGATGATTTTCAGAATCGACTCCATGAAGAAAAAGGTGGTGAAGACAATGTTGAGGTTTTTCAGAACGTTATCATAGGTTTCAGATGCACCGTCAAACTGAGGAACACAAGAACATATCAAGAACAGGTCAAGAACACACTAAGAACATGAAAGGAACATAAAAAGAACATGTCAGGAATATACTAAGAAAATATCACAGTGTTTCCCATAGATTTTTTTATGATTATGTCAGCGGAAAATATTTGTATTTGAATAATTCCATCTCATTCAATTTGTGGAGTAAGTATCACTTATTGCATATATTCAATTAGTTACTTTAAACTTTAGTTTAATACTTTTATGATAATACAAAGAGTAACAAAGTCAAATTTTGTTACGCCAATATATAATCCAGTTTATTTTAGACTGTGGGGGACAATTTTAGAGGGGGAAGAACCATAGTCTCCTGTATTCAGGGGAAACATATCAAGAACGTATAAAGGACACATGACGAACATACATAGGTCACATTCTAACAGGACACAAACATGCTATCAAATGCTTCTTCTATTATTCGTCTCCATAGTCAGTTTTTTGCCCCAGTACAGATATATTATATAAGCAGTTTGTTTTTTAAGTTTTAAAATGTCACTTGTATATCACAGTCAGATACAAACCTGATTACACATATGCAGTATGCAAAAAATAAATAAATAAATACATAAATAATGCTGGGATAATAGAGAAAACATGTGACTCTTAATGAAGAGCTCTCTCTGACATTTCAAAGAATAAGTAATTTCCTTCAGTCTCTCTCACTTTCTCACTCCAAATTTTATAAGTGGGTGGATCAGGACTCAACCATTTAATGGTAATAGACTTAATAGCAGCAGTCAGTAAAATTCTTAAGAGGTCTTTTCTACCATTTCCTCCAAAACCATTTGTATAGTACATTTTAAACTGCCCTATATTTTTTCCAGTAATCAAGATGTCAGATTGTTAAGCGCAATAAGCACATCAGCTGTTTGAGCCTTTTTAATGTTTATGCTCTAACTCTTTAATTTTAACCTCCAGTTCAAACTGTCTAGACTTTTTTCTTTTTCTTAGCACTAGAAAATGATATAATGATATAAGCCTTGACACAGTGTGATGGGTGATATCTCAGGAGGAGAATTTAGTTCCAAGTAAATGTCCAATTCAGTATTTATAAAACTGCTAAATTCTCTATCATTTAAGAGTGACAATTCAGTCTACATTTTACAATTTCAACATTCTCTATTCTATGCTTCTCAGTTTTAGAGGTGAAGAAGAAATCTATTCTAGAGTAATCAGGATGTCTATGAGAAGAAGAGGGTGAAATCTCTGACCCTGGAGAATCTATTCCTCCATACATCAAACCCAGTTCTGTTGTTAGATGCTTCAGAGCTTTACTCATTTGAAAGACTGGGCTTTAAAGCTTGGCTGTCTGTCCAAATGTTATGACATAACACAATTAAAGCCCTCCAAGGAGTAAGATACCAGCACACCGTTAAAGCACTAAGTCAAAAATCGCATGCGTAAAGTTTGGTTCATTCTCATTTATCTATCAATTTTTCAATTAACCATAATATTCTTTCCATCAGGGTCTTTGCGAATGGCAAGTGGGGTAAAATTCACCTGTTTATTAGGATAGCCACACCTCTTTTCTTGCCAGACCACTCCTCAAGTGTGCACAGTCTTGTGGAAATTTGATTTTGTGAAATCTTGTGTCATGAGATCTTGTTCCCTCCCAATTAGTTATTATAAAGTCTTACCCAGTTTAATGGTAGGTGGATAGGAGTGTGTGTGTTACCTTCATCATGAGGACGATGGTGTTGAGCGCGATCAGAGCCATGATGCTGTACTCAAAGGGAGGAGATACTACAAACTGCCACATCCGGTACTGGAAACTCAGCTTGTTCTTTGGCATGTGGCGCGTCAGTGGCCGGGCGTTTATGGCAAAGTCTATACAAGCTCTCTGCAACAGGGAGAGCACATAAGGTAGTGAGTTAGACTCCTGAGCTCTCTGAATGGAGTGTGCATGTCCTCCCTGTGTTACTGTGGCAGTGGTGAACCTGTCCCTTCCTCTCAGTAAGGAGGTCGTGGGTTAGATTCCTCACCTCATTCTTCTCGAGGCTATAGTCCTCCATCATCTTGTCTCCTTGCTCTTGGAAGGTGATGATGATGAGAGCCACAAAGATGTTTACGAAGAAGAAGGGGAAGACAACGAAGTACACCACGTAAAAGATGGACATCTCCATCCTGTATCCCGGGCTGGGGCCCTGGTTCTCATAAGTGGCATCCACCGAGTGTTTTAACACCCTGTCAAAAGTAGGAGCATGAGTTAGAACAGCCTTTCACAATAACAGCATGAGTAAAACTTGCATTTCACAATAAAACTCTGTGTGAACACATTTAATTCACTGTCAGTCACTATAAAAGGCTCTGTTTGTTAGTACTAATACTAGTACTAGACTATAAGTCACATTTTTGTCATAGTTTGGCCGAGGGTGTGACTTATACTCAGATGCGACTTGTATGTGAAATTATTATTGTCACACTGACAACCACACGAGGGCACTCAAGGCTTGTCTACCAGTATGACAGCGGAGCAGGAGCAGGCGGAGTTGTTCAGAAGCGACACAGAGGATTCACCAACAGTTCAACAGATTTAGTGATTTGGAGTGAGACTGAGAGTAAACTTGTTAACTTGTTTTTTATGCTTTAATTATCTGTTCAGCCTATTGTTATTATTATAACTTGTCTTTAAAGATAAAATGGTTGTTCTTGGTCTCGGATTTTGTAAAATAAATTTCCCCCAAAAATATGACTTATAATATGACTTATAGTCCAGTGCGACTTATATATGTTTTTTCTTCATTATTATGCATTTTTTCGCTGGTGGGACTACTCCTGAGTACCTTTTAGTCCGGATACGGTACTCCTGGATGGGTTTACAATGTGCACTCTGAACAGAACTTTTTAAACATACATCACAAATCAAATGTCAGTCTCAATGCTGGTCAGAGACATTGCGATCAGATTATTGTATTAATTTTTTGTGCAATATTACAATTATTTAGTTATCATGTATAAATCTGTAGTTTGGTCACTCTCCAGTGGACACAGTGAGGAGGATGAGCATAAGTCTGATAGTAGTAGTAATAGCAGCAGAAGTAGTAGTAGTAGTAGTACTCACTGGGGCCAGACCCTCTTGGGTGGACACAGTGAACAGAGAGAGCATAAGTCTGATACTAGTAGTAGTAGTAGTAGTAGTAGTAGTAGTAGTAGCAGCAGTAGTAGTAGTAGGTGTGATAGTAATAGTAGTAGTAGTAGTAGTAGTAGTAGTAGTAATAGTAGTACTCACTGGGGCCACCCCTCTCCAGTGGACACAGTGAAGAGGGTGAGCAGGGCCCAAGCCACATTGTCGTAGTGGAAATCGTACTTCTTCCACTCCCGCTTCTGAGCTTTCACCTCGTCTCTATCATACACTAGGTACTCGCCCCTGGGACACAGACACAGCAGTGCTTAATAACATCTTATAAACATTATATAAACCTACTGATCAGGGCTGAGGCTCTACCTGCCACCACAAGATGGCAGTGCAGGCACAGAAAAATTCTACAGCGATTCTATGAAGACTTCTTCTCAGTGTAAAATGTGTTTACAGTGAAGCAGATTAGCATAAGTGTCTTTTTACAGATATGAACTATTGGCACTAAATATCTCAGAAATTCACAGAATGTAACACATTTAACTAGGCTGCATTCACATCCTATAATTTGATGCCATAATTTCAGATGGAGGACAGGGACCTGTATTTGAACGAAATGCCCAAATGCTGAACCTTATCATTCATTGTTTAGGATGGACTCCACAAATATATCACTTTCTGAAGCCATCGTGAAAAAAAACAAAACAATTGAATGACTATGGAGAAATGTTCAGCCATTACCAAGATGACACAATGCACACATTAGCAAACACAGCCAAAAGCCAGTCTGAAAATTCGAGAAAAAAATACAAAATGTATTTTAACAACACATTTTCAGGAGCCTGTGATCAATGTGAGTGTTCATGGTTCTGTTTAGTTGAGAGTCACTTCCTGAAAAACTGTTGGCTAGTGCCAGCTAGCTCGTGACTGTAATGTTATTTGAGAGGGACTTAGCCTAACCTTAGCCTTAAAGCCTAACTTAAGTAACAAAGCTTTAGACAGAGTAGTGCCTCTAGTTAACATATCCATTGGGAATGTTGATGACATGAGCTGCAAAGTACAAATACATTTTATCGATTAGGTGCAGGCTAGTGTTAAAGTGTCATGTTTGAGACCAGTAGATCAGGTCTAACAGTACTTTAGTGTTTTTCAGACCTGCAGTCGCGCTCAAACTCCTTGGACTCGTCAGTGCAGTAGAAGAATCTTCCTTTAAACAGCTGCACGGCCACAACAGCAAAGATGAACATGAAGAGCATGTACACGATCAGGATGTTCAGAACGTTCTTCAGAGAGTTCACCACACAGTCAAATACAGCCTGAAGAGAGAGAGGAAGAGGGAGAGAGTCAAACACAGTGTGAAGAGAGAGAAAGAGAGAAAGAGAGAGTCACCACATAGCCAAATACAGGCTAAACAGAGAGGGAGGGGCAGAAAGAAAAAAAAAAAAAACACCTAAAAACAAAGCAACAGAGAGGGTCAAGCACTGCCTAAAGTCTGGTGTCCACAACAGTTTTTTTTCCATCTTATAAGATTGTTGGATGTCACACTACACAACATGAGGAGTTTAAATGGTACAACAGAACACAGTCGCACTGTATGATGTTGCTCACAGTCAGTCGAGGAAAAGACCAAAGTCTGTCTGAGTGAGTCTCTGTAATTGTACTGGTTAGCTAAGGCAAGTGCTACATGCTATTGATGTTGCTGCATTTGTAGAAGTTAGAAAAAAAAGGGGGAAAAGGGAGCTCATGACGGTTTTACTGAGAGTCACTGGTGTTTGCTGTTGGTCACAAAGATGAAGTGAGAGGCAGGCATACGCTGCACTAAGACTCTAAAATATCAGGCTTGATATCAGCTCATCTTTGGTCATAGGCCGGTTCTAAGTTCCAGTCTCACTCTGAGAGCAATGAGCCAACTAGTTCTGTTTTTCATGTTTTTAAGACAGTACAAATTTTCTGACCTTGAGTTTGGGCAGCCTCTTGATGGTCTTGAGCGGACGCAGCACCCTCAGCACTCGCAGAGACTTGATCGTACTGATGTCTTTGCCTTTGCTGCTCCCCCTGCAGGCCAGGCGAGGAATAACAGCATACAGATTAGATAGAGCAGATTTCCACAGCAAAGCATCTTTGGGCCCTCGGCACATCCTCTACAGGTCAGAGAGGGTCTCACATGAAGCCCGCATGTGGTTTCATGGACCGGTGCAGCGTTCAGGTTAAAGCGGTGCTGATCATTCACATGGACAGGCAGCTCATGGAGAGTGCCCAGCCAAACCTCTTTCTTTCTTTAAATCGTGTTCGCTTCGGTTTCAGACATGGCTGGATTATATCGGGATAATCCTGTGTTTTTCAGTAAAAACACCATTCAAACTTTCGCATAGTTTACACCAGTCTCATGTTTCTGCTGATGAGTGTTATGCTAATATGCTAAATCTATTCAACTGAATGTTAGAAAAAATACCTATCTGTATGTCATAAATTTATAAATTAGAAATCTTCCACTAACCTGTTTTTACATGTCCCTAAAATTTTCTCTTCTCTTTTTGAACCTTTTCCTAATTTTGCCTTCACGATTTATATCAGCACTAGAATAAAACCATAAAGTTAGTTAATATACTATAGTATGACTACTATTATTTTATGTAGATGATTACATTCTGTTTAAAGCTCCTATATTACACAAAATTTACTCTTGTGGGCTTTAAGCAATATTACAATGTTGTTACCTCCTTAAAACATAGTTATCTTTTGTTTGACATGTTTCAGTCACCCTTTATTATTAGTCTATCTACATCTCCAAAGCTCAAAATACTCTGTTCCACCTTGTGATGTTATGAAGTGATAGTTTTCAAGTTAAAAGCTACTTTCTACCTTAAGTACACCAGAGAGTGGCAATTCCAGGCTGAAATTATCCAAATCATTCTAATGAATGTGTAAATTAAAAACACAGCGGAGCACTTCCTGTATTACACATGACATCACAAGGTGAAACAGAGTGTTTACTATTTGAGAGAAGAACTCAGCCTAAATATGCAGGGTTTGCATGTTAAACATGTGTGAATGAAACAAAATACTACTCCAGGTATGTTTGTGATGAGGAAACAACATTACAACATAGATCAGTAAATAGAGTAATATGGGCCCTTTTTTTCCATTGTCTTTGTGGTATCACAAATACTATAGCAGATAAACAGCCTAAAAGTAATTTTTTCAAACCAATTTTATACTATTATTCTGTGGCCTTTCTAAATGTCCCTTTGTTAACTTTTACTACTACTACTACTACGTTTCATCTACCATTTTAAATTGTCACATTTTTGTCAGCAGAAACGTCCACATTATAACGTTAAGACCACATTTGCAGACTTGAGTGTTAGTTGAGTGGACTTTGGTGAAAACTATAGGAAAGACAGTGACCATGCGATGCCTCTGGAGCAGACATCACATGTTTAGACCGGAACTATTCAAACAGGCCATAGAGGAGTTTAAACCACGAGAACTATTCAAACAGCCCATGTAGGAGCGGTGTGAGAAGTGCTCGTATGCAGATCGTGTGATGGGTTAGCGGCTGCAGATGTGTCACGCTGAGTTATCGTCAGTGCAAAGTGGTGCCTCTGCTAAGGACACTATAATTGAGTGTGGATGGATTGATCAGGTCTTGGCAGCCAAGCGTAGATTGATAGATTAAGACTTGGCAGGTGGAGGAGAGTTGGTTGGGGGCATTGATTTTCTATAGAGTGGCGTGCCCTGGTTGAGCTGGGGGACACCACGAGAGAGACTCCAACGAGTTAGGAGTAAAGCCCGGGCAGGTCAAAGGTCACAGACTGGGACTTAGGAGACTAGGGAGAAGAGGAAGGGAGCTACACGAAGCACAGTTCTTAATGTATCGTAAGGTTATGTACTACTGTATTGTTTATATGCTTGTATCAATTTTCTGAATATTTATACTAGTTATGTTATGTCAGGTGTCCTCCCATCCTCCTATATCCCTGTAGTGTTAGACTGAGATGGGAGCCAGTCAAATATCTCTAGTTAATCTGCAGATGTTGTGGTGTGGTGGGATAAATATAGTGGGAGAGTGGACTTTTTCACTGATAGAAATGATAAGGGATCTGTTAATAAATATATATTTTTTTTCCTTTGTGACAGCTGCACATTAACTCAGGTAGGCACTGTTATAATTACTATCTAAAGAGATGTAATAATTTATAATGTGTTAGTTTTTCCAGAATCGGTGGATGGTGTGAAAGGACGGCACGGCGTGAACGAGTACGAACGAACAAAGAAAGAAAGAGAGAGAAGCCATTTTGTTCTGTATCTGGAGGTGAAGAGCAGATTGGGAGGAAGAAGAGGAGGAGAGGGACTTTACCGAGTACTGCTCCTGTGGAGAGGCAGCCACAAAAATATGTGTACAGAAGAGTATATGACAATATAGAGAGGGAGAGAAAGAGAGAGGAGAGGAGAAGAGAGAGATGAGAGAAAGAGGAAGTGAGAGCGAGAGAGGCAGAGAGATAGGGAGAGCATGGATGAGAAAAATGAGAGAGGGGGTGAAAGAAGGGGAGAGAGACGGAGAGAGATAAAGGGAAGATAAAAGAAAAAAAGGAAAGAGAGGAGAGTGGCAGCAGAGATGACAGAATAGGAGAGAAAGAGATTGAGAGAGAAGGGAAAAAGGATAATGATGAAGAGAGAAGGGGATTAGAGAGAAAGGGAGAAAAAGGAGAGAGAGAGGTATAAATGTACAAGTGCATGGAGAGAAGAGAGAAAAGCAGGAAAGAGAGAGAGGGTATGGAGAGGAGAGAAAGGAGGGAAAGAAACAGAGAGAAAGAAGTGGGAGACAGAGAGCAAGAAAAGGAGGGAGAAGAAGTAAGAGAAAGGTGAGGTGAGAAAGAGAGTGAAGGAGAGATGATGAGAGAGGGGGGAGAAAGAGGAGAAAAAGACAGATATAGAGTGGAAGTAGACAGAAAGAAGGAAGTGAAAGGAGGGAGAGAGAAAGAAGGAGAGATGATGGGAGAGAAGGGAGAGAGGGAGAGAGAGAGGACACGTGGAGCAGACAGACAAACATTGACAAAGAGAGAGTTGAACAAAAAAAAAAAGACATCGATGAGACAGAAATGGACCAAACCAGAACCACAAACGTCTGGAACTTTACATGTGAAGAGTGAACCTGGACAAGCCAATGGAGATTTAACACCAGAGATTAAACACCAGAGATTAAACAGAGCAGGGTAGGATTTTCTAGCCTCTCAATTGTGTTTGAGCTTCACTAAAAGTACAATTTGTAGGGCTACAGCCGACTAAAGAAGATTCTTGTTGGACTAAAGGCACATCCTGCTGATCAGTTAGTCGATTAAAAAGGATGCGTGGCAAAAGCTTTCAAAACTATTACAGAGATCTATGTATCTGACCCAAACTGCACCTGCAAATATTTATGCAAGAAAAAAGTAGTAAGACACACTGTATTTATATAAAGACAGATTAAACTTGTGAGTCATGAGTTTAATTTGCCTTTTTACATAGATTTACCAAAAAAATACCAAATCCTTAAAATCTAAATAAATGATTAGTTGACGAATACAATTTTTTTCTGTATATATAATGAAAATCTATTGTGGGGTCAACCTTTTCTGAAGGTATATGGTTAGAGCTAGATAGTTGGGTCAGGAGAGACAGGAGTGATCACATAGCTCTGGTTGCCACAGTAATCTGTAGCTTTAAACAACCCTAAAATATCACTTGAGAATTATGTTAACTACCTCAAAACATTTTTCTAACCATAACCATTTTCCATTATCCATTCCATTACCAAACCTTAACCTAAACCAACCCCTAGTCTTAACATAATCCTGTTCCGAACCTTAACCAAACCATAACCTTAACCATAACCCACTTCCAAACTTAAAAAAATAACCCTGGTCCTTAACTTCACCAATAAAACATATATCTTCAAAAATACAAAGTGAATGTATTTTACATTATTATGATGAATAATAATGTAAAATATAATAAGTGTTGAGTGAGAGTTTAATAATATTAATATTAAAAGGTGCATTATGTAACATCTCTGTTGGAGGGTTTGCAATCTGCTCGTCTCCATGGAGATGTTACTGTTTTGCCAGTAATGTTTCACAGTATGGCATTAAACTTATATTTCTCAATGGAGACAAGCAGGTCACATCACCAGGTCAGATCTGTTGAGAGGCGAGCCCACAAAACAAGTGCATGTTTTTAAAGTTATTTTTGAACAAGAAAAACTTATGATTTATGATTAATTAAATATATATGTTTAAAGTGGGACTAAACAGATAACAACATTTCAAATACAGCAGCTGAACTGGGCAGTGCCTGGAGGACTAAAGGGGAGAGTGAGGCGGAGGAAGGGCGGGGTCTGGGGATATAAGGCACAGTGTGACTGGTCTAACAGGTACCTACAGTTCCAACTCTGCCCCTGCAGCCAGGTGTTTGTAATCAGAAACATCTGTCTGTAATCAGAGCATATGTGATGTCATGTAGTACTTGAAATTGCTGAAGCCAAAGAAGGCAGCAAAAAGTTAGATTTAGATGTTTTTGACCAGAAAGTTGCAAATGCCTAGGAACAGCAGATAATACTTTTAAAACACCATATTCACAGTTTAGGATTTATTGTGTAATTCCACATTAATGCCATATTGTGACACCTTCCAGGCAAAGCAATGTGATTGGCCCAAGTTACATAATCAAAATACATAATAACACTAAGTTAAAAATCCTAAAGTAAAGCACATTTTCAGTCTCACAGCCCTAGCCTGGTGCTTTGAGGCTTCAGTGAGGCAGCTGTGTCCATTCACTGAAACTGCTCCTCACACTGATCCTGATCTCTGTAATCACCATTAAACCAATCGGATGCTTTTCATCACAATCACTCCATAATCTGAGCTCGCCTCTAACATGAAGCACCGCAGACAAATTATACAATTGTTTTGTACACATAGAAATAAGCAGCTTTTTAAGAGTTCAGATATTTTCTCAGCTTGCATGCCTTTTTATGAAAGTGAAAGAAAATATCTTTTGAAGTATGTTTATCTAAAGATTTTTTCTACGAATGACAGATGATTTTTTAGAAATGAAGAGTAGTAAAAAACAGCCAGTGGTGCAGTGGTATTGGCAAGTGAATTAGGAGGTGTAACAGAGGCGGGGCCAGGGGTCAGGGGCCATGCCATGGAAAGGGTCAAAGGGCATTTGGAAGTGACTTTGGCGATTTTGATGGAAACTCAGTGAATAAACTATTGAGTTAAATATTGTTCATTTACGTCCCATGCAATGTCATGCTAAAAATACCATGGATATATGGGGAGTATTTATAAGGGTAACTTATCTTGTAAATGTAAAATGGCCATAGCAAGATCAGTTTCATAAACTGATGAGTTATATGTGATACAATCTCCTCCCCCTTGGGCCCAGCAGCATGCCCCCCCCCCATCTCCTCTCCCCTCCCCCCTCTTCATGCAGAAGGACAGAGAGAAGTACCTGCATCTTCAGAACCTTCACAACATTTAGTTTAGTTAAATCTGAGCTACAGCCGGTCCTGGGCTGTTAAAGGGTTACAGGTGTCTGGGGCCGACCCGCACGGACTGAGGGAGGGCGTCGGGGTGTGGGTGTGGGGGTGGGAAAGGGAGGGAAGGGGGGGTGAGGGAGGATTGCTCAACAGATCCAGGGAGGAAGGGGGGAGGAAGGGGGAGAACCCTGACCGAGCGAGGCCAGGGAGATGAGGAGGGTCAGACAGAGGAGAAGGGAGAGACGGAGACCTCCACTGTGAAGACACCTTTGAGATGGGAAAAATACTTTGAAAATGTATTTATTTTATTAGTACCCGGAAATACTGAATACCTGTATTAATATAGCTAAAACAGAGTACTGTAGAACTGTATTCCAAAGACTTTAAACACTTAATCTAATAGTGTGGCCACAGAGGAGGTCTACGGCCGGTCTCGGTTCTGTACTGGATTAGGGGTGAACCCAGAGACTGGAGATGACTCAGGAGTAGGGACCAGGGACCAGAGACCAGGGATCAAGGACCATGAACCAGGGACAGGAACCAGGGACAGGGTCCGAGGAGGTGGAGTGTGGGTTTGAGACGAGATGAAGATAACTTTGAATAATGGCCGTGGGAATCTAATGTTTCACCAATGAGTTCAATAACTTTTGGGTCAGTTTCAGGGAGGTTATTGTCCAAACTGACACATGGATATAACAATTTTCTTTGAGATAATTATCTGATCATAATATGAGCTGAACTCAACAACTAGTCAAACTCAGTGAATGCATAGAGAAGAGCTACTGTAGAATACCAATTGAAAAATGTCTGCAAAATTAGATGAAATGAGGATTTATATTGTGACTAAATAAAATATACTTGTGAACGTAAATCATAGACTGTATATATAAATGGACATAGCTAACCCAAATTGGAAGTGAGCATTGGCACGCTTCAGCTCCATCGACTCTAGCTCCAATTCACTTTCCTTTCGTCATTCTCTCTATAAGTGCTGATGTTAGGCTCATTTTGCTCTTAAAATGTTCATATTAACCCACTCTACATAATCATGGCATTTTTACTTGGCTATTATGTCCCTAAATCAGGATATGAACATTAATAACAGACCAATGAGGCGCCTTCTTTCCCTGAGGTTGATTTCGCTAATGTTAGCAACAAGTTTGATTTCCCGCTATAACTGCTCGATTAGCTTCATTTGGCTGGAGCCGAACACTATATGTGACGTCACACTCCCTTAGTCCACTTCTTTATACAGTCTATGGCAGGGTCATTGTACATGACTACAAAACGATAAATGTATCCAGGTCTACCCACTATAAATACACTGTAACCACGAGGATGACAGAGATGTGGGAGGAGGGAGACTTACGTGAAGGCGAAGGCCACCAGAGCACCACTAACCACTATAAAGTCCAGGATGTTCCACAGGTCTCGAAAGTACGAGCCCTGGTGCAGGAACAGGCCCAGCACCACCATCTGGAAAACAGGCAAATATATAAATATACAAATGTGTAAAAATGTGTGAAAATAACCAGGAGAAAGCAGCGACAGAGCAGAGTAGGGCTGCAACAAGTTAATCGGTTAATCGCACCTAATCAGTTATTTAAATAATCGACAACTAATTTCATAATTGAATAATCATTAAGTGGTCTATACACAGGCTCCAAAACCATCAATCTAAGCCATATGCTGAGAGTAGAGGTTTTAGGGACTAGATTGAACAGTAATTACATGCAAATGACTATCACGTGTCCTCAAGAGGCTTCAGAATAACTTTGTTTGAATGAAATTGAGTAAAAATATATTCACAGTAGTGTTGTTAAAAGTGTTAAAAATCAGATAGTAATCCATACTAAAACTAGTACTGAAACTAGATTACACAGATATAAGGCCACATGGTAATATAAGAAAAGTAATGTTGAAAATGACATTCTATTGTCTAAAGAAAGAGTGTTTTTAATAATCATCATGGTATCACAACCAGTATCATAACAGCACTAATTCACAAGCCTATTATGTTATAAACAAATCGATTAATTGGAAGAATCATCACTAGTTTAATTGATTAGCAAAATAAAATAACGGTTAGTTGCAGCCCTTAAGCAAAGTAAAACATTTAAAATCCAGACAGAGGAGACAAAGCAGGTTGACAGAGCACAGACACAGCCCTCTGAGCGTTACCTTAATCAGCATTTCAAAAGTGAACACTCCTGTGAAAACGTAGTCAAAATATCGCAGCACCTGGAATACACAGCACAGCAGGAAGTTTCAGTGGGTTGTTATACAAAAATCATCGTTTATGCAAAGGGATAAGGGCACATGACTGACATGTAAATCTTTATTCCATCGTACAAACAAAATGAGATCACATTCAAGAAATATTTTAATTTTTCTTTAAGAGCCTATAGCACACCATTTTCTGATATATGTTATAATGTTATTTTCTCATCAAAACATACCTGGAGTTGTGTTTTTTTCATTCACACATATTTAACACACAAATCCTGAATATTTACTAAAGGTAAAACGTAGCTGTCAATTTAAAAACTACCACTTCAGGTGGAATGGAGAATTTTGAGCTTGGATATGTAGACAAAGGATTACTCAAACATGTGAACGAAACACAACTCCAGGTATATTTTTGAGGCGCTAACAACATTATAACCTGACTTAAAAGCTAACAAGAGTCAATTTTGAGTGATATAGGACCTTTTAAGTGCATATGGCAGGTTAGAGTACTTATTCACTACAACATAATTAACATTTAAAATTTTAAACAAAATTGAAAAGTGAAAGTTATAATTTTATTTCCTGGTTGGACATAGGCAACAGATGTGACAAACACAGAGGTAATTCCAGTTCTGTTCCCTAGCAATCTAGTAATGTTAACAAGGGTCAAAATTTGTCTGCTTTACACAATAGTTATGATTAGACCATGGACTGTACATATAAATGGATGTATGTTGAAAAATTGTCACCCTCTTGTCACCCTGTGTCTCTCTCTGTAACTGCTGCAGTGACCCTCATCATTTTGGTCTTAAAAAGTCCATATACCCACTCTACATGATCCTGGTATTTTTGTTTTGCTATTGTGACCATTAATCGAGATATGAACATTAATAACAGACAAATCAGGAGCCTTATTTCCCCAAGCACCAGGTTTGATTGACAGTGCTGCTAAGCACCCGCTCTGTGCTAAACCAGCAGTGCGGGCGGAAAGGGGAGTTACCTTCAGCAGCCTCACTCCAGATTGGCTCTTTGGTTGCTATGATACTTGCGGTTGGAATTCCAAATATGGATGCTGCAAATTTGCCCCATAACTGCTAGCCTCGATGAGCTTGATTTGACTGGAGCTGAAAGCTATGGGTGACGTCACAATCACTTTGTCCACTACTTTATACAGTCAATGGAATAGACTAATAAAAATAAATGACACCACCTTTATTTTTATTTTATTCAGTGTTGCTCTTGTCCCTGCATTTTAGATACAATTTTCCGTGTTGATAATATACTGTTATGTGATATTCTGTTGTCTGTAGAACTCATTGCTACTTTCTGTACGTTAGTACTTTAATTCTTAACTTTTCTTTCCCCACAAACTGCCATGTAACTGATATAAAAC
This sequence comes from Periophthalmus modestus, assembly GCA_019594935.1. Classification (NCBI taxonomy): domain Eukaryota; kingdom Metazoa; phylum Chordata; class Actinopteri; order Gobiiformes; family Gobiidae; genus Periophthalmus; species Periophthalmus modestus. The sequence continues at coordinate 7,327,787 of JAIEZT010001373.1, read as the reverse complement.
TATGAAAATATTTACCACAGGTACTATCTCACCAAACCAGGTCTTAATTAGAAAAACATGGAAATCTGTCATATGCACTTTAAAGATGGCAAATAAGCAATTTTTTATCATTATTAACAAAGCATTAATGGCTAGCAATTTCAAGCCATTTCCAAAACAAAGACATGTATGGTTGCAAATCTCCACTATTTCTGAAATGAATTTGCAATATTTTGGAAAAAGATTATTGATAATTATAGAACTCACTTTGGTCTAAAATGACACGCCCTTTGATGGGATTAGAATGTATAGAAAATAAGTAGATTTGAGTTAAATTTCTGTGTGCTTTTAAAGCCATACTAAACACAGATTTCTCACATTATTCCTGGGTGAGTCAGGCCACACCGGATCCTCTGCGGCCAAAGCGATGCTGCTCATGGCAATCACAGACAAAATACTGAACTCAAAGTACTTCAGCGTCAGGATATAGTGGCAGCATTTACGGAACCTAAACAAAAGAATACACAAACATCAAGATTATTTAATGTTAAAGTAGACCTATGTTGCAAAATTTACTTTTCAAAGCTTTTAATTTATTTAGCAAGTTCAGTGAAGTTTAAGCTTTTAATGCAATTCTAAGTTGTAATTACTTAAACATGCATGAATCACGACGTATGTTTAAGTAATCTTCATTCTCCTGTATTCAAGAAGTAGTAATAGCAGTCTTGTATTGAAGCAGTAGTTATAGTAGTAGCAGTATCAGATATAGTAGTAGCAGTAGTAGTAATAGTAGTAGTAGTGTCATGAGTGTAGTATTCTTACGGGTTGGTGGTGGACATGATGAAACAGGAGCTGTATGGGGGAATACGTTTAGGTCCATCTCCATCGTCTCCCTCGTCCTCCTCCTCTTTCTCCTCAGGTTTCTTCTGGTCTGTGTTTGCATTTTTGTTCACTGCAAAATTACAGTAAAAGTGAAATTTTATGCTACAGAGTATGAGTGCATATAAGAGTTTATTTTATTTCATTTATTTCATTTAATTTCAATTTATTTTATTACATTTAATTTATTTTTTAAGGCTTTTTTGTGCAACTGAGATGTTAACCAAGAAGGCATACTCCAGGCACAAAAAGCTCCTGTTCCATCTCAAGATGGTGTCCACCAAGTGGTTTTTACCCAAATAAGCTCTATTTGGGTAAAAACCCTAGGGCTAGTTTGTTAAAATATTTGGTGAGAATAATCCGCTCTGGATTTTCTGTCCAATATGGCCAACTCCCTACTTGTTTGGGCATTAAAAATCATATATAATATAAAAATACCATTAAGGTTAACTTCCAGGAGGCTCCATCAAGCAATTTTAATTTGGAAATGTCCAATTCACCCACACAAGCGAGATTTTCCCCAGTGCTTAATCCAGTTTTCTTAAAAATCTGTTTGCGAGAAAGTATTGAAATTTGCAATAGTAAAAAATCACATAATTTCTATGGCCTCTGCCTGTTCCTGGTATGGTCCTAATAACCACAGACATGTTTTACCTTGGCTGCTCAAGCTTAGATGGTGCTTGCAGTGGAGCAGGATTAACCCAGGACTATCTCAGGACTAAACCAGGTCTAACTTGTGTCTTACCCTGCAAGATGGCGTTGGTGGAGGGATAGGGGTAGACAGGAGGCATATCTATGGCGGTGTACTCGGGTTTGGCCAGGCTGGTGAGGATCAGACTGTCCATGCTGTGGAGGAGGGTGTGGGTGTCGGAGTCGCGGGCATTTAGGAGGTTGTTGATGTGGTCTGGGTGGTCTGGGTGGTCTGGGTGGTCTGGGGGTAACGTGTATGGGAGCTCGCACAGTTTGCTGTTGTTTCTCAGGTTGTCCAGGGACTCATTGTACTGCTGAATGGGCCGTGTGGTGGACAGGCTGGGGCCCAGGCTATGATGCTCTCTGGAGGAAGGATACAGGGGTTAGGGGGAATAAGTAAGGTTCACAGCGAAGGGGGTAGGTAATATTTGTGTTTAAATAGTCATAGTGAGGTGAAATAGTCACATTTTTATAAAATGTTTTTTCCACCTTCAAGGCACTCAAAATATAAAGGAACCACTCACCCATTCACACACATTCATACATCAGTGTACGCAGACACTGGGGGCGAGGTTGGTTGAGTGTCTTGCCCAAGGACACAACAACAGTATTCATCTGTGGGAGCTGGAATCCTATGGGTCAGTCGATCTGATCACTTTACCAATGATGTTTATGTTGAGAGCGGGGTTTGAACCAAACAAATCTTTTTTTTTTTTTTTTAGTTATTAACTTAAAGAATACATATTATGCAAATTTTACTTTGCATTATGTGCAGGCAGCACATAACCTGCTGCCTGCATATAGACCCATACATGTAATACTGGTTGCATTACAGGTTCTCTTGTGGCTCTTCTTCTGGCTTCTCCTGTGCAGTTTATTAAACTATCGCCAGACTATGGTCTAGATTCTGCGCTCACATTGTGTTCACAATGAACGTATGGCTCTATTAGTGTAGGATTCATGGAAGAATGGAGGAACCTGAATTGATTAAATGCGCCTAGGAAGCTCCTTTCCTTATCACTGACCTCGACGTACATCATCGTCAACCATGACAAGAGTCATCCAAATTGATCAGTGAAGTTAGGAAGGAGTAAGGAAAGGAGCAGTTATGCTTCTGTGCATAACTCCTTTAGTGCAAGAGCCTAAGGTTCCTATCCTAAAGAGCATATTATAATCTGCAGCGCGCCTGTGCTTATATCATGTTGAACGTGGTTCAAGTTAAACTTTCAAGTTAAACGTGTGCAGGCTCTTTATTTAACAGCAGTCATTTCACTCATGTATAGTCTATTGACTTTCTAAATGTTCTAAAAATTCCTATTGCTGACAGCAGAGGGAACTCGAACATGTAAATGCCTTATTAGAAACAGAAGTGTAGTGTGTGTAGTGTGTAACAGAAGTTTATAAAGTATATTTTCCAAACAGACAACAGCTATTATTTTAAGTTAGAAAATGTGGAATACTTATCCTAAGGTGACCAAAAGCATGTTTGAAAGATAATTAAAGCCAAAAGAATGCATACAATGTGATCATTTGACTAAAGTTCTGTACTTGAATGTTTCCTCTCACCTTTTGCGGTGCCTGTGTCTGCGCCCTCTCCGCCCCTCTCTCTCTCCCTCCTTCTCCCCCTCTCCCTCGCCGCACTTGGACCGGTGTCTCCTGCTCCCCTCCTCTGGGTCTCTGGATCTTCGGTGCTGCCGGGACCGTCTGTGCTCGTGCTGCCCGTCTCTGGGCACTTCGCTGTGGGGAGAGACACTTCGGGCCTCCCTGCCCTCACGGTTCTTGTGCCTGCATTTTTATTAGTTTAATCAATACTGGGCACTTCTAAGCACTTGGGTCTCATGCAGTCTTTTCAGTAAAGCTCTAGGAGCCTTACTCATGCTTAATATTATTTTAAGGTAAAGCCTGTATGTTAACTTGAAATACTATGTAACTTTCTGGAGGTGGATCATCAAAGTTAAAACTATATTGTGGAACATTCTCCACAGAGACAGATGAGATGCCATAGTAGCAATATTTGCAACAGAATAAGTCCAATAATTGAAACTATTTGCTCATATCTGTCTCCTGTACCCACCTCTGCCTGTGTCTGTGATGCCCGCGGTGGCTGTGGCGCTCCTCGCTGACCTCCGCATGTGGCAGTGAGGAGCAGCTGAGGCCATGCCCAATGACAGTGTCTCCCTCTGGTACAGGCTCAGTGCTGGGTCTGGGGTGGTGGTGGTGATGATGATGATGATGGTGGTGATGGTGGTGAGAGGAAGGCCCCAGGCGTCTCTGGTGCTCCAGGTCCTGATGCCTGTACTCCTGCTCCAGAGGCACCTCTCCAGGAGGAGTCTTGTTTGTGTTGTTGTTACGGTTGTCCTGCAGATAACATCATGTAAGTGTTAATAGACTTATACAGTTAATAATGAGGACTTCTGTTTGGAAAACCTATCCTGATTTGAGTGGCTTTAAAGAAACTCTATGTAGCCTGCACTCTTACTGTTTTTTTAAGGTACACTACATTCACAACTGAACCTGGGTTGCCAGTGCAACCTGCTGCCTGCATATAGACCCATACACATACAAATTTTTCTTATTCTTAGGACTGTATATGAACAGGCCATGCCTCATGTGAAAGCTCAGAACCTCCAGAATTCACTCACTGAGTTGCAGAGGCTGCACTAGCACTGATTAATGATTGGCTGCAGGTGCTGGGGTTTAGGTGGAGGATTGAGATCAGAGAGTGTCCTTTTAGGTTTAAACCAACTGGATTTATATGCTTTGAAACTGGCAGCCCAAATGTGAGACTTGTGTGAGGTTAATTTTGTAATTAAGAATAAATCAGCATTATAAGTGTTATCAGTAGGTTATATATTTATACCTTAAATCTTAAATACAGTTACATGTATATAGAACACATAATACATACTCAGATGAGATTATTTTTAATCAAGAAAAATAATGTAGTTTAGAAGTCACTGCAGAGATGCCTACCTGTGGGTTGACCACTAGGGGGCGGTCCAGGTGCGTTTTCATGTCACCTTTTCTTGGGTAGGACACCTGGGCGGGTTTAAGGTTGTATTCACAATGTGTTAATAAAATGTAGACCATTTTACATCAGTGAAAAAGCATTTAAAATACCTGCACATGGTTTTTCATTTGAAACTTAAATTAATCAAAAAATATATAAAACTATCTACACTTTGTATGGACAATACTACACAATATTATTAAATCTGTTCAATGGTTTCAAAGGAGGTCAAGTTTTTAAGCTCAAGATATTCTAACTCCGGTCCAGAAGCCAAATCTGAAGGAACTGAAACTAACTGCCTTAAATAGAGGAGTTTAAACCAAGAATTTGTGATTATTTTTATCAGACAGGAGCATTTCTTCACCTGCTTTACAAGTTTCAGCTAATTCCTGTAGCCTTCCTAAGAAGGGTCATGTGATGGTGTAGGGATGTGTCTTGTAGACTTTACTTTACTTTTGTCAAACAGTAGGGGAAGCTACTGGGGGGGTGCGTACTGTCTGACACCTTCTCTAAAACTGCATCCTGTGTGCGATAAGGTGTATGCTCCCTTGTCATGATTTATGCTCCCTGGAGCTTGTTTGTGGATCTTGATAGCCTCTCTGATCCAGCTGTGGTATTTGTTGTTTTTAGGTTTTGTCTCTTGCAGTGTCAGATAGGACTGATTTAAGATTTTCTCTCTCTGGTTGTTCTTTTATTACTCTTGTTTGTCTGTTTCTTTTTCACACACTTTTTCATGTTATTTTTTTTCTGTGTTGCAAATAGTCTTCCTGTTTCCCCTACATATGTTTTGTTGCTTGATAGACTTGATATCTCATACATTGTGTTGCATTTGTGTTGTGTGTCAGGTTGTATTCTGTCCATTCTGAATTTCATGTGTGGTTTGGCCGGTGTATTGATGTTGTGTTCCCTCATGGCTCTCTGTTTGCGTTCTGTGTACACATGTAAAGCAGGTTAACAAACTCGCTCCTGTTTGACAAAAAGAATCTTTAATTCTAGATTTAAAACTGAAAATAGAATGAACCGTTACCAAAGGGAGTTTAAACTACATTGATAGGGTCAGTTTGAGGTTTAGAAGCTGAAACTGGAGGGAGTGGGGACCAGACTGATATCCCTCTGCGCAAGAAAATACAGAGAGATATCAGTATGGACATGCCAGGCAGAGTTCATCTAACCTTTGAACCCTTTGTCAACATGCTATCTAAAGGTGTCCAAAGATGCATTCAGTTATGGATTTAGTGACGCTATCAAGCTTAGCATTAGCATAGGGTGCCATTGCCTGATTTGGTACCTTACCTGATATGACACAACTTTTCAAACTGAGCATGCCAACATACAGATGCACAAATGCAAGCACTGAAGTTGCTACAGTAATCGTACTTTGGACAAATCTCACTTTTGAGATTTGTTCGATCAAATTTACTCTCGGAATATAAACTGTTCAAAGTCAATGAAAATTGTGTATTTAAACTGTTAAACATGAAGCTGAGCTGATTTAAGTGTGACATCATAAGTAAAATAGCGAACTTTGAGGATTATGGTCAAATGCAATTGTTTGTTTTTGTTTTTTGTTTTTTTTTCTATTCCTATATATAAACTTTGTAAATGGTCAAACTTTAATAAATATATATTTAAGCTGAGCAAAATGTGTGTCTACAGCAGACTGAACACATAATAAACATGTTTAAAAGAGCTAAATGAGGTGAATTGGAAAGGTGTCAAATCGGGCAATAACACAGCCCCCCAGGACACACCCCTGAGCCACAGATATCCACTCCTCTGCAAACTCCACCTCCGTCTTTGGTTCCACATGAACAATTTGACTTATAAATAAATTGTCATGTTTTTTTGAACTTCTGGATGCAAACGTGGTGGAGTTTGTTGAGTCATATCCAGTCGCCTCCTGGTTCTTTCTCTTTTTTTGTTACAGTTTTGTCTAAGTTTTAGGTTTGGTTGCCGCTGCCATCTTTCGGTGCATTTTCCACATTAATGCAGCAGCAGCAGCAGCAGCTTCACCTTCCCGCTTAAAGTGCATAAGACAGGTTAGACTTCAGAAAAACATAGTTAACATCCCGTGATTCTATTCTGTCCAGCAACCATAATGATATGGAAAACTGCACAATAGTTATGATTAAGCTAATGAAAATAAATCACAACACCTTTTTTATTAAAATAAGATTTAAACCTTGGTAAAATGTCTTCCTTGCTCGTAAATTGTCTCTGCATTTTGGAGGGAGTTTTCCTTGTTGATGACATAGGAACAAGGATTCCATTTTAGAAGTGGTACTTCCTGTATTTTTGTACTTTTCTTCTCAACTTTTTTCCACAACTGCCACTTAACTGGTGTAAAACTGTGACAAATATTTGCCAGGTACTAGGGGTGTGCTAAAATATCGATACACCGATATATATTGATACTATTAAGATCAATATGATATCGATTCTCCGTTTTCTAGTATCGATATTCCCCCAGATGTTACTCTTTACGGGTGAAGAGAAGCGAGAAGTGTGCAAGAGAAGCGAAAATGTCAGAAAAAATGTTTCAACCGCCTTCCTCCCTTTCTAGTTAGAAACATGCATTAATTAAAAAGCACTTTATTGTGTTCTTTAAGCTTCAATAAATGGAAGATAAATGCACTATTTAATGTTTTTGGGTTTTTTTTGTGAAAATTGGGTTGACCATTAAAGTAAGGCTGAAGGCCTTTATTTTTTTCTGAAACGTATCATATCGATTTGAAATATATCGAATCGTATAGTATCGAAAAGGCACTGTATCGAGATACGTATCGTATCGTGGACTGTGTATCGAGGTACGTTTCGTATCGGCAACTTCTTGGTGATCAGCCCTAACAGGTACTATCCCACCAAACCAAGTAATGATTAGAAAAACGTGAAAACCTGTCATATGCACTTTAAAAGACTTAAAGGGACATCACACTAAAACTTGCTCCAGAGGTAGTATGGCGCTGGCAAAAGCAGGCCTTATGCGTTCTAATGTGCTGCGGAGGATCTGTAAGCGTGTTTCTTTTATAAACTTTGTGTTTTTGAGTAAGACGTCAAAACATGTTTGACAGATATCCAAACATGTGCAACACTCAAAATCAGTTTATAAAGAGCTTCAAATGGTGAATATTTGGTCATAAAATCTGGGGAGGAAAAACAGTTTAAACATGCTCATGCACAGATAAATCATCATTTTACAAAGTATTTCAATTACAAGTGTTGGCCTTTAGCCTTTGTCTGGCATGAGGTAATTTGACTTAATATGCTAAATGTGAGAGTGGATTTTAAAGTCTGTTCCAGTTACAAAAGTATGTAGTACTTTGGGCTGGAAAAAAAATGTGCCAATGAAACACAATCTTTTGACCACTTGGTAAAGTGCAGTGTTTTGGTTGGTCCCTGTACGAGATCTCAGGAGCAGACTGGACTTGTGCACTGCAAAAGTACAACATCTCTTCAGGAGTTAAAATGACTTGACTTCGGAATTTGTGTTTGCATGTTTTAAGTAGTTTGGACAATATTAGGTTCATTTAGTTTAGTTTGGATTAGATTTGGGTTTTCCTTTCGTTTCCTGTGTTTCTGACAGTTTTAGGAAAATTTAAGAGTGGTGTAGGATTTGGGGTTTTTTATTTAAAGGTTCTATATTGCACAAAATTGACTCTTGTGAGCTTTAAGTCATGCTAAAATCTACCTGGAGCTCTGTTTTGTTTCATTCACACATGTTTGAGTAGCCCTGAATTTGTTGTCTGTCTACATCTCCAAAGCTCAAAATGCTCTGTTCCACCTTGTGATGTCATAAAGTGCTCGTTTTCAAGTTAAGAGCTACATTTTATGTTTTGTTCAGTACCGACTGGCGGTCCCATTATTGTAATGTTGTTTGTAAAGCACTTTTTAATTTTTAAAGGTTCTATAACATAAAGTGCATTTAGCTTTAAGATAATTACACATAGTTGACTTAGAAATTTTCTTAATCCATGGGCAGATTCCCGTTTGTTAAAATTGGAAGAAAAATGTTGAAACCTGTTTGTGATTATTGATATTTTACAGTGACATCACACTGGCGGGGTTCTACATGTATGTCTATGTTGGAATGTTCAGCAGTTACCATGGGAGCACGATGCACACATTAGCAAAAACCTTAAGCCTTAAGATCATCTGAAAACCTAAACAGGACGATGAATGCTTTAGCTTTCAGACAGTCTTAAAACACTTTCTGGTAATTACTTGCTAATGCATGCACTGTGTCACCATGGTAACTGCTGAACATTTCACCATAAGTATACAGGAAGAACTCCCCCAGCATGATGTCACTGCAAACTATCAATTTTAGAGAGTTTCATTTTGATGGCATTGCACTAGGGAGAATTCTATCCAAAAGTTAGGCACAATTTATGCGTGAGAAATTTTTTTTGATACTTTAAACATAATTTCTGCATAATACATTTGTTTTCTTATATTTACATTTGTCAAATAATAATCTTACATAGAGGAATTTTGGCCCAGTGTACGGCATGTTTGCCAGGTAACAGTTATAGAATAGATGTCATGATTCCCAACCAGGAAGTAAAAACTGAAATGGCATAAAATCTTAAATATAATGATCTTCACCGTGTTTTCTTTTCAAATTATTTGTTTGACCTGTCATAGGCACTTTGAATATCATCGACCGAAACAACAAGTGGAGTGAGAGTGAGGTTTAGAAGAGACCTTTCCTGTTGTGTCTCTAGAGTTCACCTGACTCCCCATGGAGGTTGATTGTGATGCTGTAGGACAGAGAGCAAGGGCAGTTTTGTTTTGAGCTTTTCTATTATTATTGTATTCTACTGCTGAATGTGCTTAAATTGCCCCTCAGGGACAAATAAAGTGATATTGATTGATTGTGAGTCTGAATCCAAGTCCTTTTTCCTCCCTTAGAAACATTCCTTTTTGCAGCAGTGTACCTGTGCTTGGGGGGTGGTCCTCACCTGCTCCCCCTCCCCTCCCACCTTCCAGTCCTCCTGTTCCAGTTCATTGTACAGCGCCTCACGACTGGTCATCAGGTTCTGTCTTCGGATCTCACTTGTGCGTTGCTCCCACACAGATTTGTTCCCCTTGGCATGGTTCTTCTGCTGCTCCTTACTGTGGATTTAAATAAAGAATAATCAGAAATATGTATTTGTGTTAAAGTGCATTATAGTGTTAGGGTTAGACTCACGCAGTGATGGATTTATTTAAAAGAGGGGGTATTACACTTCTAAGGGATATTAACTGCTAACACATACTATACCATGTCACCTTTTATTGTTTTGAAAATACTATAGTCACAGAAAACAATGCACTAAGTTACTCAACCTTCACAACGCTATCACAGCACAATCAATGTGCATAGAGCTAATGAAACTACTGCACATCCCGTCAGGTTTGGGAAGTTGCTGTGTACAGTTTTGTATCATACTTTTGTATATATATGGAGATTTGTTGTTTGGGAGCAGGGATGGCTCTGCCAGAGGAGCAGAGCCAGCGGAGCAGAGTCTTGTGGGATGACCAAATCTCCCTGCTAATGATATGGAGGGTCCCAATAGGGCGAGATAGGGAGAGATCACCTGATTACTCAAACATGCATGGATGACATCTAAAACCTCTTTATGCATGTGGAGAAACAACGTAATAAAATGGTAGAAAGATCGAAAAAGCTTATTTTGCATAATACCCCCTTTTTAAAAAACACTTATTTATTTAAGTATTGTGTTAAAGTGTATTAAAGCGTTAGACTCACGCAGCAATGGACAGGTTGGCCGCTGATAGAGGGCTGACCTCTGCGACCTCTTTGGCTTTTTGCAGAGCCGTCTTCTGACTTGCAGCCTCCTCCTGCTCCTCCTCATCCTGAAACACACAATACAGGGGTTTATAAAAGATAATACAACATTTTACTATGTGAAATTGAGCAAAAGAGCAGATTAGGTGATATGGAGCATTAGCATGTATGTAGGCTAACTTAGTGGTCAGTTTAAAAGGGGCAGTGAGGTGAATGTGGTCAGTTTTAAAGGAACAGTGAGGTGAGTATGGTGGGTCTGTAATTTTAAAGGCACAGGTGAATGTGATGTGGTGTGTACCTTAGTGAGCTCCTGAGCGTTGGCCAGATTGTCCACAGCGATGGCCAAGAACACATTGAGCAGAGTGTCTGAGGTTCAACAGTCAAGGACAAATGCACAGGCAAAAGGCAGAAAATACTAAAATATTATCTAGTATCATGGCTAAACTTAAATTTAAACATATGGGTCAGGATCACATATCACATTTTGCGTTACATGTAATAATCAATATATTGCATTCTGTAATATATCACTATTTATTTAACACATTTTAACAACTGTGTTTTTGCTTAACTAGTACCTGCACAAACTAGCATCAAAAGTTTAGCATTGTCAGAAAATAATTTAGTAAAACTATAAACAAAAAAATGCCCATGACAATAGAGCAGCCCACGATATTACCAAATTTAATATTACAAATATATCGATATTTCAGCACACTCCTATAGAGCAGGGAGTTTGTGAGAAAAGTATATGAGCTATCTGAACCATTTTTATTACATTACAGTGAGGTTAGAATACAGAGTAGAAAAGACTGTGTGAATGGATGCTGGCTGACCATTTGAAATTCCTCAAATCTATATATCTTTTAAAGACCTTATATTCAGCAAAAACAAACAAAGTCACTGTAAGCCACGTTAGAATGTTGTTATCTCATCAAAAACATGTCTGGAGATGTGGTTTGTTTCATTTGAGTAATCTTTTTGTGTTCCACGGCTGAAATCATCCAAATGATTCTAGTGAAGGTGTATGGAGTTTAAAAACACGGTGATGCACCATTTGAAGAACCATTTGAGAGGATACAGTTCCCAAAGAGTGTGAGCACGATGAAGAAGATGGAGAAGATCATTCCTTTGTCATTGACTCCTCCCTGAGACTCGATGCCGTCATACATTACCACGTTCCAGTCCTCTCCGGTCAGGATCTGTACACATGGAAAAACAGAATATTTTAGATCAAAGAATGTTCATCTCGACTACTAACAATTTGAAAGTCTAAGTACGCAGGTTGTCAGAAGTATTGAAAATCAGATACTAATTGATCGAAACTAGCATTGGAACTAGATACTCATTTGAGCAAGCATCGATACTAAAAAAGTCACATTCACAGGACAGAGATGAACCTTTGAATAGTTTTAGAATGATCTTGAGCTGTATCAGAACAAGTATAAGACACATAGACTATTATACACCCATGGACCACTGAGGGATTACACAGATATAAGGCCACATGGGAATATAAAAGAAAGTACTACGATTTAGCTATAAAAATGTCATTCATCATAGTATCGGTATCGGTTTTGAATATTGAGTCTATTCCTTAGTATTGAAATCGAGTTTGAAATTATAATATCATGACAACACTACTAAGTACAACATGTGATAGCATACCTGAAAGACTGTCATAATGGCTGCTGCAAATGTGTCGAAATTGGTCGGTGGAGTCCCGGCTTCAAAATTAAACCTAGAAAACACAAATGCAACAGAGTTAAAACAATACATATTATTTGGATCAAGGAGTAGTTTTCAGATTCTAGAGTGTGATGATACTCCCGGATGGGGACAATAGACAGTTTTCCCTATTGACTGCATTGTAATTTGTCATGAAATATCTAAAATGTTAAAACAGATCTGTTAGTGACAAGCTTCAAGAACTCACTGTTTAGAAGCTTAAACAAAGCATTTAATTTATGTCCTAATGGAAGATAAGGGTGGGATTTAATAAGTTTTCTTCCCACTCCTTTTCGAGCTTATATAAGAATAAATTTGTGAAATGCGCTGTAAATGTACCGTGATGTGCTCGAAATAAATACATAAAATGAAAAATAAAATGAAAAAAACTGGATTACAACATAAATCTGAGTTTAGCGAATATTCATTGTAGCTGCACCCATCTGTATTAAATATTACTGACAATGTGGGTAAAGGACACAAGTATGTACAAAACCACACTGTTGTTTTTTGTAGTTTTCCTTATCTGTTTGATTATTTTCTGTGACGTTAGCTGTTGGGATCTTGTGGTGTCATCTGAACCCTTAGCAACAGGTTGGGTTCATGTGGTGTCATAATATTAAAAACTGCCTATAGATTAAAACGTAATTGATTTTATGGAAGGAGTTGCATAGAGAATAGTAAATGTACATACTGTCCCCCGAAGAGCTGCATCCCCAACAGAGCGAAGACGACGATGAAGAGGAAGAGCAGGAATAGCAGAGAAACAATGGATTTCATGGAGTTTAATAGAGACACCACCAGGTTCCTCAAAGGAGCCCAATATCTGAAAGAGAGAGGAGCAGAGTCAGATGAGAAGAGTCAGAGGAGCAGAGCAGAGGAGCAGAGCCAGAGGAGCAGAGTCAGATGAGCAGAGCCAGAGGAGCTGAGCCAGAGGAGCAGAGCCAGAGGAGCAGAGCCAGAGGAGCAGAGTCAGAGGAGTAGAGTCAGAGGAGAGCCAGAGGAGCAGAGTCAGAGGAGCCAAGCCTGACGAGCAGAGTCAGAGGAGCAGGGGAGCAGAGGGGAGCAGAGTCAGAGGAGCAGAGTCAGAGGAGCAGAGCCAGGAGGAGCAGAGTCAGGGGAACAGAGTCAGAGGAGCAGAGTCAGTCAGAGAGAGGAGCAGAGCCAGAGGAGCAGAGCCAGGGGAGCAGAGTCAGAGGAGCAGAGTCAGAGGAGCAGCAGAGGAGCAGAGAGGGAGCAGAGTCAGAGGAGCCAGAGAGCAGAGGGAGTAGAGTCAGAGGAGTAGAGCCAGAGGAGCAGAGTCAGAGGAGCCAAGCCTGACGAGCAGAGTCAGAGGAGCAGAGCCAGGGGAGCAGAGTCAGAGGAGCAGAGTCAGAGGAGCAGAGCCAGAGGAGCAGAGTCAGGGGAACAGAGTCAGAGGAGCAGAGTCAGAGGAGCAGAGCCAGAGGAGCAGAGCCAGAGGAGCAGAGTCAGAGGAGCAGAGTCAGAGGAGCAGAGCCAGAGGAGCAGAGCCAGAGGAGCAGAGCCAGAGGAGCAGAGTCAGAGGAGCAGAGTCAGAGGAGGAGTCAGAGGAGCAGTCAGAGGAGTAGAGCCAGGAGCAGAGTCAGAGGAGCAGAGTCAGAGGAGCAGAGTCAGAGGAGCCGAGTCAGAGGAGTAGAGCCAGAGGAGCAGAGTCAGAGGAGCAGAGTAAGAGGAGCAGAGTCAGAGGAGTAGAGCCAGAGGAGCAAAGCCAGAGGAGCAGAGTCAGAGGAGCAGAGTCAGAGGAGCGGAGTCAGAGGAGTAGAGCCAGAGGAGCAGAGTCAGAGGAGCAGAGTCAGAGGAGCAGAGTCAGATGAGCCAAGCCTGACGAGCAGAGTCAGATGAGCAGGCAGGAGCACTTACTTGGTGACTTTAAATATTCGCAGCAGTCTCAGAGCTCGAAGGACACTGATTCCAAATGATGTTCCTGGTTTGATGGTTGCCCAAACGACCTCAAATATACTGCCCACTATCACCTGCAAAGAGACACAACAGGTTAGTACCAAGAATTATTTCCTTATTTTGGTATATCTCGTACAAAAATTTTAAATGGTGTTGATTTTGCCATTGATTTGATATTCATTGATTGATTTTGCCATTTAACTTAAAGGGCCCATATTACTCTATTTTCTGATCTCTGTTATAATTTTGTTTCCTCATCACAAACATACCTGGAGCTGTGTTTTCTTTCAGTCACACATGTTTAACACAAACTAAAACCTCTCTGTTCCACCTTGTAATGTGATATGGTAATACAGGAAGTGCTCCACTGTGTTTTTAAACTCCATACACCTTCAGTAGAATCATTTGGATGATTTCAATCCTGGAATTGACAATCTCTACTGAACTAAAGGTAAAAGGTAGCTGTAAACTTGAATACCACTACATTTTAACTTTGGAGATATAGACAGGCTAATAATAAAGAGTTAGTTGTGTGGATGAAACAACACACCGGTATGTTTTTGATGACATAACATGATTATAACATGGCTTAGAGCTCACAAGAGTCAATTGTGTAATATAAGAACTTTAAAAAACAGCTGATCATTAGACATGACTGAATCTCGATAAAATTTGACAAATCATAGCTTAAAACAATACATTTGAAAGTACACTGAAAATACACTACAGTGAATCAATTCATTCTGTTTTAATAATGGTATAGCAGTGGCATTAAAAGAGGAACTAGTTATGTGTTTTGTTTTGTTTTGTTTTAGTTTAGGGGGGTAAAAATTAGAGGAGAATGGCCAGAAATCTTATGCAAGAGTAATTACAACAACAAAAACTAAACTAAATGTTTTTATTAGTGCCTTGAATTTAAATAGTGACTTTTAGGATACCCAGAGCATTGGTGGAATGTTACTTAAATAGCCACAGCTGTCTTTAGACAAAGTGACACCATCAGCCCCTCCAACCACTCACACACCACATTCATACTAGGCAATGTGTGTCAAGTGTCTTGTCTAAGGACGCAAAAAGTATGCACTACACCACACTTTGGTTCTTAAGAGTTTTCCTTGACATGAAGGAGGGTTTAAAGATAGTTATCTATTTGATTATTTCCTGTGACGCTTCTGATAGGTGCTATAGTACACAAAATTGACTCTTTTTAGCTTTAAGCCATGTTATAATGCTTACCTCCTCAGAAACATACCTGAAGTTGTATTTTGTTTCATTCATACATGTTATGTAACCCTTTATTATTAGTCTGTCTACAGGAGCATGTCTTGGGGAGACAGTAGCTCAGTTGGTTTGTCAGAGTGTTAGTCCACTGATTAGAAGGTTGGCGGTTGACATAAACATCGTTGGTAGAGCGGTAGTGCCACAGGCTGGCGGTGCAACAAGGTTATCATTTTCCATTTACATCTCAAAAGTTCAAAATGCTCTGTTCTACCTAATGATGTCATGACGCAGTAGTTTTCAGGTCAACAACTACCTTTTACCTTTTGTTTAGTAGAGATGTGATATTCCAGGGTTGAAATTATTCAAATGATTCTGGTGAAGATGTATGGAGTTTAAAAACACAGTGGAGCAAATGACATTTCAAGGTGGAAGAGAGTGATTTCATTTTGAATGAAGAATAAATATGCAGTGTTTGTGTGTTAAATATGGGTGAATGAAACATTCTCATACTATGACAGGTCCCTCTGACCTGATGAAGTTCAGATGGATCTGTACTAATAAAAGTCAACCAAGAGTGAGGCAGTGTGCAGGAGTCTCCTTAAAACCTTTTTAGCTAAGTGCCTTGCTCAGTCAGGTGTGCAGACAGGCACATGTCGCCCAGTCAGGTGTGCAGAGTCTACACAGAAATTAGTACTGTTTTTAAAAGAACCAAATACATTTTAGCAATAATATTGTGAAAAGTTAATCATCAGAACATACAATACTGCAGCTAACAGTACCAATACTGTATAACCAAATTTAGTATCACGAGATATCAGTAATTCAGTATTTAAATTAATGTAATTTTCACAGATGACAAACTAAAGACGGATGGTAGGTGTTGATAAATGATGAGAATTTCATTGTGTTGTTGTTATGTAACACTGTTCTAATGAATTCAGAGCGAGTGTGTTCGGCTGTGCGTCAGTTCATCTGCCCCTCACTCATCAAGGGCTGTAGTTTTACAGTAGTTTAGTCGATTAATCGGTTGATGGAGTCTTAGTCAGCCAAAATATGTCTTAGAACATACTCACACAAGGCTGTGCTCCAGCACAACTCCCACCTGCACAACCAACAGCCACGGTGACGTCATCACAAGCGCTGTTTGTTCATATCTCCTCTTAACGAGTTTGTGTAAAGAAATTCAAACTGGACAGGTTCTAGAGGTGACTGTTATACTTATATGTATAGTAAGTGTGTTGTGTCTGTTGACTTTGACACTAACATGCCGAGGGACTGAAGTTGAAATTAGCCACATTGGCTATAATCTCTACATATTCACATTTTAAATGGTCATTAGTACGTGCTGTCTCTTTAGAAAAAAATAAAATAAGACATGTCGGGCAGCGGTGCTGGCACCTTACCAGAGAAAATAAGTCCAGTGGCATGAAGTATGTATTGATGCAGATATGAGTCCTACTCCTTCCTAATACATGCCCCTCTGTGATTTATGGATTTAGCAACAGTGTGGATCAGTGAGGATGACGGGAGACAATGCTTCAGAACTTGTCTCTGTCCATAGAGAGAAAGTTAAGTTTTTCCTGTTATTCTCTATCCTCTCCACGTACAAGACATGGCTTGCAAACAAAAATTGTGCATGTGCATGTACATGAGCAACCATACTCAGCTTTGGCCCGCCTTCTCCAACCGTGCCTTGCCTGGGCACGGTTCATTTACACTCACACTGGACAAACGTACTGCACTTTAAGAGCTATCCGTGCTTGGGCACAGTTCAATTAGGCTACTATGAGTGCACCCTTAGTCGACTAATCAATTTATTAAGATTATAATGATCTATATGAAACAACAGCAGATTAGAGGAGTTAGTGACTGAATGAGTTAGCTGAAGATTCAGTAATTATTGGCATTTAAATGTAAAAAGGGAGATTAAACTCATAATTCACAAGTTTAATCTTTTTAGTGTTTGACCAGACAATTGTGACTTACCACACAGTCGAAACAGTTGAAGGAGGAGTGGAAATATGGCTGGATGCCCAAACCGTACATTTTAATCAACATCTCTGACATGAAGAGACCCAGGAAAATGAACTCTGCATAGACTGTAGGAAGAGAGAAAGAGGGGATGGAAGGAGGGGGAGAAGGAGAGAGGGAGAGAGAGGGACATAGAGAAGGAGGAAGGAGGGAGGGAGAGGGAGGGATAAATGGAGAAAAGAAAGAAGAAAAAGGGAGAGGAGAAGGAAGGAAGGTGAGATAGAGAAAAAGAGAGAGAGGAAGCGGTAGGAGATAGGTAGGAAATAGAGGAGAGGGGAAAAGAAGGCAAGGTAAAAGAAAAAAGAGAGAGAGAAGATGAGAAAAAGAGAGAGGAAACACATAGAGAAAGAGAGGAAGACATGAGAGAAAAGAGAGGAGAAGGACAGAGATAGAATGTGAAGGGAGAGAGTGGGATAGAGAGACAGAGAGAGAGGAGAGAGGAGCGAGAGGAGAGAGCGTGAGGATAGAAAGAGGAGGGAGAGAGACAGTGAGAAAGAGAGAGGAGGGAGAGAGAGAGTGCGAGGGAAACAGAGAGAGAGGGAGGAGAGGTGTTTAGCAGACAGTTAGCACACAGTGATTCAACAGAGCTATTTAAAAGCTACAATTACCAATGCTGCGTGTGTGTGAGTGGGAGGAGACGTGTAAAGACATGAGTCATGAGTCCAGTCCTGGAGACACAGACGCTGACACAGAGAGACACGAGGGGGCGCTATAGGGCGGGTATGAGTGTGTTTCTCTGTGTGTGTGTGTGTGTGCGTGTACGTGGAGGTAAAGAGTGTTAGAGACAGCAGGGGGCTCTATGGGACATATGTGTGAGGGAGGGGTATGTCATTTACCAAATTTGCATCAATCATGCTAGTTGTACCTTGACTACATTTTACTCACGAGAAGCTGTTACAAATGTTATCTCTCAGTTGTCATCTTAGTTTGTCTTTCATTTAAAAAGGGGGTATTATGTATTTTTGGAGGTTTCTACCATGTTATAACATTCCCTCACTGCAAACATGCCTGAAGAGGTTTCAGATGTCATCCGTGCATGTTTGAGTATCTCTCCTATTCAAACCCTCCTTACAGTTGGCAGCACAATCCTGTACACAAATCTATGTCACCCATTCTATCGCACTGCAATTGTCCATAAATATACAAAAGTAGGAAACAAAACTGCAGACTACAACTTGACAAATCTGATGCAATGTGCAGTAGTTTCATTAGTGGGAATGCAGGCTGAATGGGAGGCATCGTGAAATAATTCAAACAGGCATGGATAAAATCTAAAACCTCTTCAAGAATGTTTTTGATGAGGGAACAATGTTATAATTAATGTTACTATTAATGATTAATTGCATAATTAACCTCCACAGCTTCTCCACCCCCTCCTCTTCACCTCCACCAGAGTCTCACTTCATCACTGACCTCTCTCGTGCATCTGTCTAAGCACCAAAGTCTGTTTGTGGTACCTGGCTCCTTTGTCTGCATCTTCCCTGGAAATCATGATTATCTTTGACCCCACCTTCTCATTTAAACCCCACAGCCTTTTTCCAAAAGTAACATTGCTCACCTCCTCCCCACCCTCACTTCATCTGCTTCTGAAACCCACATCCATGCCATCATTTCATTCAGACTGGACTGAAATAGCCTGCTGTACAGTCTCCCATCTACTGATCTCCAAAAACTACAATATGTTCAGAACTCTACTGTCCGCCTCCCCATCCAACAGTGCCATTGACTTCAAGATCCTCCTCATTACGAACAAAGCCCTCCATAACTAGATTTGTCCATACCTCTTTGACCTCCTCCAGCCCCACCCCACTCCCGCCGCCTCCGATCAGCTGACTCAAACCTCCTCCTGTTAAAAACCCATCTGTTCCACATTGTATACAATCTGCAATAATGTCTCTGCTATTTGTAGTTTATTTTGCAGTAGTCTAGTATTCTTCTGTAAAGGGTCTTTTTATTTATAGGTTTTTATAAAAAGATATAAATAATACTAAACCTTTAAATGACACATTACTAGAAAGTGATAATCTTAATCTTTTGACAGCTTAAACATCAACAAAAAGTCCGATTGGCCAGACAAAAAAGTGGGCATCGCAACAAAGCCTGATAAAAGACCTCTATTTCAAACGAAAGGTGCTCTATCACTGCTCAACAAAATTTGGAGCAGTGACAAAGGACAATGAGACGAGCCAAAAATGTAATTGTGATGAACAGGAAGTCGCCCATACTGAATTGAATTTCCGACGTCACTTCGACTGCAATTTTAACGAACGTTAACAAAGTAGCCCTAGGTCTTTGGACTGACTGAGCTCAGAATTGACGTGCTGTATTTCAAGATACTGAAATTAAATAATCAGCAAAAAAATGTTTATACTCCTCACAGTTTACCCGCAGCATTCACTATTCAGTTCACCTGTAGTTCGTTCATTGCTATTCACATGTTGTTCCCTGTCCCACACCCCTCGGGGGAGTGCAACTGTTTCAGATACCTGGCTGCTGACCACCCAGTGATGACTGGACCGTAGATGCCCTGATTCTGTTCTGTGGACCTGGAGCCTCCTCTTCTCTCACCTACCTGGATGACCCAGTACCTGGCTAGGATGACCCTTACCCTACCGTGGATAAGCCTCCCTCTGTCCCTTAGTCTTGAGTGGGCTCTGGCCCTACTGACTTGAACTTTATCTGCAAATGGCCTGCCTGTCCATAACAGTGAATCTCTACTTCACTGTGGTTCTCCATGAGGTTTCTTTTTTTCTGGGACAGTTTTCCATTTGCTTGTTTTGTGTGGGTTAATCTGTTTGTCTGTTATTGACCAAGGTCTGTTTCATTGTTGATTTTTTTTTACTTTCTTAGTTAAATCAATTGTCATGTTCAGCCCTAAGAGGCGACAGCTGTTGTGATTTTGGGCTAAACAAAAATAAATTGAATTAAATTGAACATGCCAGCAAAAAATGCCTTCATTTCTTGTTTCTTCGATGGCTTCTCACAGCCACGAGAACTGATTTACAGAGCTCAAATTTCAATCATAAGTGCGTGATCTTTAAATCTTACACACACATGCTCAGTCCAACTCTGTTGAAATTTGAATCACTTACACAGTGACTGCCACTGATTACGTTGATATTTCAAACACAATGATCAGAGCTAGACCACCACCTATAGGACCACACAAAGCCATCTTGGCAGGGGCGAAACTCTTAGTTTGGTCTAAAGAGGACAATAAATTGATGGAAATTCGAACTATCTTTCAAGGTCATTGTAACGATACTTAACTTACGATCATAAATTCAAAAAACATGTTATTATGATAAGACTATTATTAGCCTACTAGTGGATATTTCCCATTTGAACAATGAAAAGGTATTCAGTAAACAGTTTCATTTATTTTCAAATAAGCTATGTGTGCAACTGTACAAAATACTGTTGAACAATGTGAAAATATGGAAACCAATTCAACATTCTCTAACAACTCCACATACGCCTTTCTATTATTATTATTTATTTATTTATTTATTTTTATAAGATTTAGAAAAAAAAATCTTTTATCAAAGTGGTAAATGTTTTAAACACACTTTAACAGAACACAAAACCCAGTGTGTCCCATTAATAGAGGAGATTCTGGAGTCCCCCATAATCCAGATTTCTCCCCACAGATATTAGTCTAAAAATAAGATGAAGAAGAGATGTTTAACATTCACAATAACATATAAAAGTAACTATTGTTGAAAAGAACCATTGAAAGATTAAATAGAAGCACTACATCTCATTTCTACTCCAACTACTTTTTTGAAGTGCAAATGAATAGAAAATATTATTCAAGCTTTAATCACATTATGACTATAATTTCTTTATTAAAATACGTGACTATGTGAAGTGTGTTTAGTTATAATTAATAACGCACAAATGAACGAGCGCGCGCACAGCTGAAGCTCACGTGGACACACTTAAGTTTCACTTTTGTTTTTTCTCTTCTGGGGATTAATAACAAATGCAGCGCTGCGGAGCATGTGCTTTTTGTTTTGATTTAGATTTTCCTGTGGGATTACCTGAGTGAAGGAGCACGTGCTCCACATGGATATACTACACCAAATTTACCTGGAATTACACCTTTACCTAAAGACCGAGGAGGAGTTTTTTGGGGAGTTTGTTTCATATTATCTGTTTGGTTTCAACTTTACGAGCGGAGGCTGCAGTTAAGAAAATACACTGCGCTTGGCACAAACGTTAAACCCAGTGGTAAAACGTGGGTGGTGCTGGTGTTGGTGCAGGGACAGTTGTGTCTTGTGTTGTGACCTGAGCTGCTGCTCATTCAGTTGCAGTATTTGTTTTTTTCTCAGAACAGTCACTCTGACTGTCCAGAAGCATCAGTTCAGATGTTGTTCGTATCAAGCGTAAACTCATCGTTTCCCTCTGGTTTTGTCCTAAGCTTCTAAACCAAAACTTGTGACTTACGTGAGACGGAATGTCATTAAAGTTTTGTAAAGGTCTGCTTCTCTTTCCTTTTCAGAGTCCCGTGCCTACGACATTAACTTATATATATTCACTCTTTAAAGTCTTTAAAATTATATTCGGCAAACCGTAAGTTTAGTAACTTACTCTGTGTTTGGCGAATACGACCTAATCTCCATTCTCCTTTTCTCCGTGTTTGGACATTACTGTGACACGTGACGTTTTTTGCATAAATTGAATTTCTGAATGATACAATGAGGCTTTATTGGCATTAGCGAAACATTTTCGCAACAGGGAGGGGTGGGTCGATTTTTCATTTTCAGACTTATTTAATGTCATAAAGCCTTAATGCAAGGGCAGGGGGGGGCAGTAAGAGGGGAGAGGGGAACACTAATCGACCCACAGGTTAAACTGTCCACACTATACTTTTACCAATCTAGCCAGCCTAGAAAAAAAAGGGACGATTAGGGGGGGATTAGAACATTAGAACCCTCTGTGAGTACTCCGGGTGGAGACGGGTGAGGGCCGATCATTGCCGCTTGGAGCTACATTTATTATTATTATTGAATATTTGTTATAGATAGATACATTTATCAATAAATAAAATAGTACTCACAGAGGAAGTCAGAGAGCAGTTCAGGCTGGTCGTAGTGCACTGCAGCCACACACACCGTATTCAGCCCCACAAGGCAGAGCACGGTCCAGTAAAACGCTTGAGTCTTCACAATCTTTCTGATGAAGAACCGGAGTCGCCGCTCTTTCTTACTGTAGTTAGAGCCCTCCATCCCATTCTTTATACTCGAACGCGCAAAACCTGAGACACACAAGACCAGTCACAAAGTTATGTTTATATACACAACAGAGATATATTTGGTGTTAACACATTTTATCTACATGAAAATGGGTATTGGTGATTTTCAGATTCTTTAATATGATGATGATGACGATGCTTCAGACAGAGCAGTGCCTACAGAATTGATATCTTATGTTTGCTTGTTGGATTGCATTCATAAACATTTTAGTTATGCCCAATTATGGCTAGGTAGTGTTTTGACGATACCTGTTTTTGGATACCAGTTCTTGAACGGTTCTTTTTTCAGATTTAAAACGTTAATGCTGTTTGTGCCACTCATTCGTGCAGAGTGCAGTCATGATGTGTGAGCACCTGTGCTGCTGGTAAATAAACCACTGTATGGAGCCTATTGGTTCATTGATGGAACTGAAAGTTGGCATTCAAAGAACCTCAGTTTTTTGGTGCTGGTACCTATGAGGTCTTTTCGGTGATCTTTTTCAGCTACTCAACACTTCAGCAGATTTTTTGGCAAAAATACCTTTATACCTAGTATTGGTATTGTTGGGTTTCAGATTACATCACAACATTCCATAGGCCAATAATATTTAATACCGATGGAGGCAGTGAAAATGAATATTTCTATAATGCAATTTTTTCTTGTCATAAACACTTCCTGGGGATCTGATGCTAACTGTAGACACTGGTCTGGCTTGATCTTAGCGTTATCTTAACTCAGTCTGACCAGAAAGAGTTGGTTTAGTTGGGACTACAACAGGCAAGCTAATTTGTGCTATTAAACAAGTCTCTCACACATAAAATTACAGTCACAAGCAAACATTAGCTAGCAGTTAGTCACTCTCACAAAATCACCTAAATAGGAGCATGAATGCTCATATTGATCACAGGCTCCTGACAATGTATTGTTTAAATCAATTTTGCATTTTTTTTTGAGTTTTCAGATTATTTTAAAACTTTGTTGACAGTGTTTGCTAATGTATGTGTTGGGTCACCATGGTAACTGCTGAACATTCCACCATAGACGCAGAACACCCCCAGTGTGATCTCACTGTAAAGTAACAATAGGGAAATCTGGATCCTGTCCCCATCTGGGTGTAACACATTATAGAATCTGAAAACCACCAATAAACTAGATGATTGTAAGGTGCCATGTAAATCCATCTCCTTATAGTGATTTCTAGTTTGTAGGAATATTTTATCTCTAGTGTCCTCACCGACTGCGTCCCCCATATTGTCCTCTCCCTCCTCCGTGTTCAGCAGCTCTGTTTTGTTGTTTTTGGTTTTGATCGTAGGCCTCCGTCTGGAACCTGGACAAACCATGATAAAAGTAGATCATTTATTTATTATTCAAAATATGTAAGTAAGCCATATTCAAGCAGACCTATACCAGGACTAAACTAGCAACAAGCACATTAAACAAGGATTACAGCAGGACTAAACCCAAACTTAAACAAGGAATAAAACTAGGAATGACCCATACTAAATCAGCTCTAAAATCAGGACTAAACTAAGACTAAACCAGGACTAAACCAGAACTAAAATCACATATATCACATTATATATATTCGGTACACTGTTGATGGCTTACTTCCAAGAGATAAACTCTAAATATATGTACTATGTAACTTTTCTGGTGACGTATAGTATAGACAGAAGTTTAACGTCATACTGTGGAACATTCCAAGCAAAGCAATACAATCTCCATGGAGAAAATCAGGCGGTAGCCCCTTGATCAGAAAAGTTACACAGTGCACCTTTAATTCACACCAATATCACATCCACTCACGTTAGAATAATAAAAATAGGTAATAAGTTTGTATGTCTAAAATCCACACATCCAAATGGGAGCTGGCCGTGACTCGATTGTTTGAGGAAATCTTTGGCAAAAATCACAAAGAAAAAAATAAAAAGTGTGGCGTCAGAACTCACAGGAAGAGTTCTGTCCATGCTCCATCTGTCGGAGATCCGATTGTCTTTTCCAATCGGCCAAGGACATTTCAGAACAGTCCAGTTTCATTTTTATGCTCAGAAGACAGTTACAGGGCCTATACCCAATTTTTCCCCTCTATTTGAGCAAAATGTGTCTTGCTCCAGTGCAGATTAGGGCTGCACAATTTTGGAAAATAATCTAATTGCGATTGAGATTAGACTTGTGATACATGTTTAAAAAGTAGGATTCTATTCAGAGTGAAGGTTGTAAACAACATCAACATTTGAGAAAAGACTGAAATATGAAGTGATAAACTAACACAGTATCCATGCATTTCTGTACATGTTTGTAGAGGTGTAAATTACAGGGTTAGTACCTTTTACTCAGAATAAGACTCCATAGAGACACAAGGATATTTCAGTGTGTAGAGGTCTGAACTACAGGTATAACAAGATTTTTTTTTATAATACAGATATACTGTAAAAGCAGATCTTTAAAAAGTTGAGTAAATCTTTTCTAACAATTGTAAATCCACAGAGCAAAACTACAAACAGACTCACCATCAAAGTTCCCTGTTCCATCTTCAGCCAGAATCACCTCCTCTGTTAAAACAACACATGTGTGAGTCAGGTATTATTATTATTGTTATTATTATTATTATTATTATCATTATTATGATTATTAACTAATACTCATAATAATAATAATAATAATAATAATGATAGAAAATGTAAAATGTATGTTTAAACAATTTGCAAAGTAAAATTAACTGTCTGTTCTTTTCAACTAAACAACAAAATGGTGATAAAAACAATTCTAAACTATTTGTGGACTAATGTAATGGTTAGGAGGTTTTTGCCGAGTCATACTAAAATAACTAAATACAGACAGATCAGGCAATGGACAAGGAGCTGCGGGTGGATGTCACTTACAACATGTTAAACACTTGTGGGACAACTTCAGTGGAAGACACTTCTTTGTTTACAAAGGTATGTCATTGTGTCGGTGCTAATGTTAACTTCTATCTAACCAACAATAACATTAAATTTGCAGTGCAGATGACCCGATTATTTTTAAGTGTAGATGATTTCAGTCAGTGGTGTTATTTAAATAATTATTAGACTCCAAAATGAGCATTAGCATTAGCATTGAGACATTTAGTTCCGCGTGACATTCTCATCATCATACCCACACAGACCTGCTTTATAGACTGACACACCTGCTTTACAGATCCACTCCAGGTACCCATTGAGCTCTCTCTCAATCTGCTGCTGCCTCCGGAGCTTTAGAAACTCACTCCTGTTCTCCACTCGCTCCCTCTCTTTGGCAAACTCCCTGTGGGACACAGCACACGTACAACATGTGAGTTATTATTACCTGTGATATTTATATTAAAGGGGGCACAGTTCTTGGGGGGACGTACCCGGAGAGCACACCCAGCACCAGGTTGAGCATGAAGAAGGAGCCGATGATGATGAGGGGAATGTAGTACATCCAGTTCCATGCGCTGCCCTCCACGTCATTACTCTGATAACACACATACACATACACATTTAAACATAAAGGAAGCATAAACTGGAGATGGTGACCACTGATATGGGTTTTCTCATGGCTGATGCCGATTGTTTAGAATCCAAAGAAACCGATGGCTGAAGATCTGTCGATTATTGTTATTTTCACCAAATTATATAATTTTAATTTACTACAAACTACACAAGCCTGTTTTACTACAAACTGTCTGTGTAGTTATCTCTTGGCACTAAATGTTCAAACAAAGCTTTATGCATATTCTTCAGACGTCTCGTTGGCCCAAACTAAATATCGACCTTTGCTGAAGATCTAAGGTGGACAGCTGCTACACCAAAAGTGCAAATATCAGTCTAAATTTGTATCCAGTCTAGTATAAACTAAAGTCTATGTCTATAATACCAAGCATGTCGTTACTATGGGAACACATGGGGTTATAAGCAAAATGGAAGTGTGAAATCATTTTAGGACCTTATGTCTAAAATCAATTTTTTTATCGTATGAAAAACTAATATTAATTCTGCGAACATGAGCAATACTTTTAATCAGTGCCATTTAACACATAAAATAGTCAAATATCTTCCATCTTCCATCTGCTCCAGACTTCATGCTTTTAATGACCTCTTCATTAAGAACACCCAAACTGATAGACCTGAATCTGGATTAAAATGTGATAAATTGCACTGCCTAATCAACAAATGTAACGTCACTTTATCTACACAAATGTTCCAATAATAAACATTTGTAGCAAGCTCTGCATCCAGTACAGTACGGAAAACTACACTCTTATAACTAAAATACCAGATTACATTACTGAGGCCAAGCTAGCAAAAACAGCTGCAGTTTACTTACTTCAGTTAGCTTAATGATGCTACAACAAATGCTTTTTTGTCCAAGCTATGTACTCACCCAGTGGATATATATACATATATATATATTTTTTTTTTAAATAAAATCTAGTTTGACTTCTGAGCAAACTAGCTCTAAACTAACAACATCCTTTCCAGCTACTTTAACAGAGCCATGCTAACCTCCTGTCTTGTCTGTAGTAGCAGTGGCTGTTAGCTAAAGTTCAGTGTTAGTTAATTACAGTTAGCATAGCCCTTTTAGCTTGTCCTTAAGACTTAAAGCTACAGTAACATGTTGGGCATAGGGTTGATACTAAAATTACTATCAGAACTGGATACTCATTTGAGCAAGTATCAATACTAAAAAAGTCACATTCACAGGACAGAAATGAACTTTTCCTGAATATCTTTAGAATGATCTTGAGCTGTATCAGAACAAGTATAAGACACATAGACTAGTATACACCCAGGACCACTATGAACCTACGACTCAGGGATTACATAGATATAAGACCACATGGGAATATAAAAGAAAGTACTATGATTTAATATTGAAAATCACATTCTACTCTCTCAAGAAAGAGTGTTTTTGTTATAATCATGGTATTGGAATTAGATCTATTCCTTAGTATCAAAATAAAGTTTGTCATTTTAGTATCGTGACAGCACTATCTGAGCGCCTTTTTGATTGGTTGGAGTGAAACTTTCTTGTCCATTTGAATGTTTTCTTGATGACACATTGTAAAAATAGAAATACATTTTGTACTAGCAAATTTAAAATAGATCAACTGCCATATGTTTGTGTAACAATACTTCCTCTCACCTCTCTCCCTCCCCCCTAACTCCTTCTCTCTCTCCTTCCCCCTTCTTCCCTCACTGCACTCCCTCTTTCTCTTCTCTCCCCTCGTCTTTCTCCCCCATTTGCTTCTCGTACTGACTATTTCTTTGTTTTTTTTCCATAGCTCCCCTCTCCCTCTCTCCTTCTCTCTCTTTCCTCTTCTCTATCCCTCTATCTTTCCTGTTCTGCCTGCCTCTTTTCTCTCACTCTTCATTTCTCCCTTCTTTTGTACCTTCTACTTTCTTTCCCTACCTCTCTTGTCTCTCTCACTCTCCCTCTCTCACCTCTCTTTCATCTGTTCTTTCTGTCTCTCACTCCCTCTCCATCCCTCCATCCTCCCTCTACCTCCTTCTCTCCACTTCCATCTTGTCTCCACCTCCCTCCCCCTCTCCTTCCTGCTCTTCCCCTCCTCTCTTCTCTCTCTCTCCTTCCCTTTGTCTTCTGTCCTTCTCTCTCACACTCCCTCTCTCTACCTCTCTCTCCCTCCTTCCCTCTCCCTTTCACTCTCTCCCTCCTCCTCTCTTCTCTCTATTCTGGTCTCAGGTCTATTTTTAACCTGTTGTGATGGATGGAGCCCGACTTTACTCAGAACCAGCGAAGAGGAAACGATCAAACTTTAATACAGAGACCACACTGTAAAACTACAAGTCTACTGTACTAAAAAAACAACTCGACTGTCCTCAGATTAACTGGTTTAATACAGAGGGTGCACTGTCAAACTGAAAATTCTGTTTTAGTCTTGGTTCAGTCCTTGTTCAATCCTGTTTTTTTTGTTTTAGTCTTGGTTTAATCCTGGTTTCACTCACATAGTATAACATATCGGTCCATCCCTCCATAGTGATGCATTGAAACACGGTCAGAACAGCAAACAGGATATTGTCAAACTGCGTGATGCCGTAGTTTGGTCCCAGCCAGCCACCTTTACAGGAAGTTCCGTTTGGACAGAGCCGAGACGGGAGCTCTGTGCCACAGGGGAGCTCGTCCACTGTCTCATCTGCATAAAGAGAGGGACGGAGAGAGAGAGAGAGGGGGGGAGTTAATGTAGGGCAGCATCTACAGTCACAAATGAGTTGGTTGCCAGTGTCATAACCTGCACACATACATGTTTTTTTCATTCTCTAGCTGGCTCCAATTCACTTTCTATTGAAAAATTGTCATCGCTCTCTGTAATTTTTGCTGTCAGGCTCATGATTATGACCTTAAAATCCCACTCTACATTATCCTGGGGTTTTTATGTAATGATTTTGTCCATAGATGAAGATATGAACATAAATAATAGACCAATCAGGATCCTTTCTCTCCCACTAGTGTTAGCAACAGGTTTGATCAACAGCTAGTGTGTCTCGTTGCTAAACTCTGCCACACCAAGTACCTTCAATAACCTTGCCCCTGAATGGCTCTTTGGCATGCAGATTTACAAACTCAGCACCAAATTAAACACTATAACTTTCATTTGGAGCCAAACACTATGGATGACGTCACAGTCCCTCAGTCCACTTCTATAGAGATCTCCACTGGTCTAACGTTAGACCAATGGAGATTTTAAGATGCTAAAAATTAAACTCAGCATTGATTCAAGAGTATTCTGACACTATAGAGTGATGTGGTGCAGTGAGGTTCATCAGGTCTTTAATTTATTTTAATAGATTATTTTTTCAGACCGAAGGTTTAGTGACAAGTTTGACTCCTGGTCTGAGGAAGACCGCTAGTGAACAGTCCAAACTTTCAGGTATGAGAACAAACTAAACCTTGGTCTGAAAAAAGAAGCTATAAAAATAAATATATAGTCGTAGCCCAGCAGTTTATTGTGTTGTTCTACCACACTTTTGTTTACTTTTTAACACTGTTTTGGTTAATACATCTCCACGAGAGTTTTGCACTACTGCCACAAACAGTGCGAATTACCACTATAACGGTCATTCCATTCTGAACTGGTCTTTGGTCTCATGTGAGGCTCATTTTACTTTCTGATTGGATAATTGCCCTGAGAACCAAAACACCAAACTATAACGTAGACAACTATCTCCTTATGTTATTAGCAAAAGCCTAAAACTAAAACTACACTGTTATTCCCACAGGAGAGATGTGTGTCACTGGAACCTTACTCGATTTGACAGTTTTTCAACTGACATGCCGAGATACTTTGGCTCACGTGCTGATGTTGCTTTAGTAACCGTCAAGAAATTTCATGAAGTGGGATTTGGTATGAATATGTTTAAACTTGCCAATACTGACAGAGCACATAATAAACATGTTTAAAAGAGTTACGCCTGAACTTAAAAGGCACCAAATAGGACTGGGCGCCAAATTGGTCAATGACAAGGTGAATAGTTGAACTTTGCGTGCGTTTTTGTTGATGTTTCTCTTCCTGGTTCTTGTCCTGATCGTCAGTCGACAGAGGTTACTTACGAGTGATGTCATCATAGCAGGTGGTGTGGAACTTCCCCATGTAGAACTCGAGCCCGATGATGGCGAACATGAGGATGGCCACGAACAAGAGCAACCCGATCTGAAGTAGAGGGATCATCGCCTTCATTATGGACTTCAACACGACCTGCAGGCCTAGTGGACAAACACAGAACAGTCAGAACAGTCCACATTATGGTTAAAGGTCCTGGATTACGCAAAATAGACACTTGTGACTTTAAGCTATGTTATAATGTAATGTTACCTTTAATATAATATAGCTGTTAACCTGAAAACTACCGCTACTTAAACACTGAAAAGCTTTGTAGATATACCAGCTAATAACATTCAAACAAGGTGAACATGTGTGAAACAAAACACAATTCCAGGTACGTTTTGATGAAGTTACAACATTCTAATATGACTTAAAGCTCACAAGAGTCAAATATATGCTGTTTAAATGTGAGAATGGGAGATTTTGCACTGACTGGGGATGCCAGAGACGAGTTTGAGCGGCCGCAGCACTCGCACAGCTCGGAGAGTACGCAGGTCCAACTGAGAGCCCACTGAAGACAGGATACTGAAAAAA
This sequence comes from Periophthalmus modestus, assembly GCA_019594935.1. Lineage (NCBI taxonomy): Eukaryota > Metazoa > Chordata > Actinopteri > Gobiiformes > Gobiidae > Periophthalmus > Periophthalmus modestus. The sequence continues at coordinate 7,297,143 of JAIEZT010001373.1, read as the reverse complement.
AGAAAGAAACAATTATTTGCAAGTAGAAACATAAATGAAAGAGGGAGAGAGGGGAGAGAGGGGCATATTAACAAAAAATAAATAAAAATATGTACAAAAGGAAAAAAGACTTGTCGTGCTATAGAGTTATAATCTATGAGACCCGGGGATCATTATGTTATAATTTGGATCACAAGTTCAAAATTTAAATTGCAATATTCACCAAAAAATGACTTAATAAAAGAAACAAGACAGTTGACTTCTGTGTTAGAAAACTGTGCGGTGCCCAATGGAGCTGATGCCGACCACAATAAAGAGCCACATGCTGTCGGTCCCTCGTGTGGATCGCTGCAGATCACGCTAGCCAGCTGCAGATTTTTTTTCTTTTCTACCAAAATTACTACGTCACGCTGCCGAATCCTCTGTGTCTTAAAGAGTGAGAAAATAAAATTGGAAAATAAAATAAATACAGCAGTCGCCATGTACTGGTGGCGATGAAAACAGGAGTTGATTGACAATATGGCGTCTTGAAAATAAGCGTTTTAGGTTTGCGCAAACATACACATGAGTGAGTAAATGGTAAAGGAAAACAACTATAACATAGTTAAAAGCTCAGAAAAGTCCACAGCAGTAGTTCACATTATCAAACACACATACCCCAGTCCAGCCCATCTACCCCTCTGCTGTACCCCCTCCCTCACTGCTCAAGCCCCTCCTCCTTTGCTGGCCTGTTTCTAATTCCGGTAAGAGCTCATATATTAAGACAGGAACACACAGATCAGCAGAACCAGAGGAAAGCAGAGCATGAGGAACCCGAGGAACCCGAGGAAACAAAGACAGTGAGGCCAGAGCACAGACAGGATCACAGATGAAACACAGCACACTGAGTTTAAACTTTTGTTTCATAGGGGACAAGTATGTTTCAAGAATCCTCATTACACATTTTAGATGTACATAAACCACAGTATGAACACAAGACCATAAAGACAAAACCAGGTCAGAGATGTCACAAGTCTGACCTCTGATCCAAAGGTTTTCTAGTTTAAACAGGATTCAGTATGTCTCTCCTTTCAGTTCTACAGCTTAAATGTGTATTCATTCTTCAGAACCATTTCTAGGTTTCTGTACATGTTTTGAGTCCACGCCATCATTTAGCAAAAGTTATAGAGTTGTCATTTGTCAAGTTTAAGAATTTCCTCATATCTGCTGCCCATGTCCAACCAGGAAATGATCAGACTTGGACAAACGTTTTAGCAAAATCTTAAATATAGCTATCCGTTTTAATGAAATGCGTAGTCTAACCTGTCATATGCACTTTAAGCTATAGATAGTGGCCAAACCTCCTTGTCAAAGCCTAATCTCGTCAGCTCTCAGAGGCTAAGCAGGGCTGGGCCTGGGTAGTACCTGGATGAGAGTCCGCTGGGAATATAAGATGCCACAGTGAAGCGCCACTGGCAAAACTGTCACCCACATTGCCAAGTGTGAAAGTGGTGTGCGAGTGGTGGTAGTGCACGAACTGTAAAGCATTTTAACTAAATAGATACATAAATAAATACATTAGTTGCAATGTCCCAAAGTACCAAACTACTTCATGACATCACAAGGTGGAACAGAGCAATTTGACCTTTGGAGATATAGAAAGACTAATAATAAAGGGTTACTCCAACGTGAGTGAATGAAACAAAACACAACTCCAGGTATGTTTTTGGTAAGAGAAGAATATTTTAACATGGTTTAAAGAGTCAGTTTAGCTAAATATGGGACCTTTAAACTAATAGAACCGTCCTGCAGAAGCTGGCGCCTGTCCCTGGAGAGCAGGGTGTGACAGATTGAAAAGCAGCAGTGGCACTATAGAAGTGAGTATAAGTGTGTAGTATTATGTAGTAGTGGTGTGTAGTACTGTGTAGTGGTAGTAGTGTGAGTGAGGTGTGAGAGGCTGCAGTGCTCAGGTGAACCTCAGGGGGGTGCCGCGGGAGGAGAGGTGACCCAGCAGAGCCGGCAGGGGCAACACCTGAGAAACACCTGTCGCACCTGTCAATCACATCTACTCTCAGAGGGATGGAGAGAGAGGAGAGACAGAGAGGGATTGAGGAGAGAGAAAGAGAAAGGAAGAAGGATGGAGAGAAAGGAGAGAGGCAGGAAGAAAGAGGGAGAAAGAGAGGGAGGGAGAGGAGAGAGACACTGGAGAGAGAGGGGGAGAGAGAAAGAGGGAGGGAAAGAGGGGGGAGGGAGACCGTGAAAGAGAGAAGGGAAAGGGAGTAAGAGACAGGGAGGAAGGGACAGAGGGACAGGAGGGTGAGGGAGACAGGAGAAAGAGAGAGAAGGGAGAAGGGGAGAGAGACAGGAGGGGGAGAGAGGGATGGATGGGGAGAGAGGGGCATGAGAGAAATGGTGTGGGGAAGGAGGGAAAAAGAGAGCAACAGAGAGAAGGAATTCATACTTTATTTATGGTAATGGTCAAAAAGAATGAGGCTCAACTAATTCATCACCACCTAAATGTTGAAAAGCAATTAGTGCATCTAATATATGTCATTTGTTTAGTTCAGGGGTAAATGCTCCATTGGTTCTGAAAAGCATCTGTAACCAACTAAAAGGTATCCCGGACGCTCCCATGACTTTTTATCTACTAAACCATGACAAATATAAAATGTAACCTCGCTGTGCTACTGTGGCAAAGTGCTTATCCTGTCTCCTCCTCTCTGTAAGGAGGTTGAGGGTTAGACTCCTGCTCTCTCACAGTGGAGTTTGCATGTCCTCCCCTTGCTACTGTGGCAGAGTGGTTATCCCTGGTCTTCTCCCGTTGCCATGGAGACACATCCTCCCAGCGTCTCCAAGGTAACGCTCTCATTCACACCGCGTTACCGGGGCAACAGAGTCCGGGCTCATTGATGGAATCTCTTCACTGCCGCAGCATCAGCAGCTGAACGGAAGCAGCCGTGACCCAAAATAATTCAAATCAAAACATAGTCAAGTCTGTACTAGTGTTGTTACGATACAAAAACTTGATTTTGATACTAAGGAATAAACTCAATATTCAGTACCAGTTAAGTTGCAGATGACTGGTGAATTAAGTCTGACTTCATAAGCGAAACAGCTAACTCTGGTGATTATGGTCAAATATGTGTGTGAAATTGTCAAACTTTCAAAATAAACTGCAATTTCCTACAAACTGTGGTATGTAAGATCAATAAATATATGTTTTACAACAGAGGAGGTATTTTACTTCTATGAGGTATTAACTACTAACACATATCGTATTTCTATCACCTTATTATCTTTTATTGTTTTGAAAATGCTATGCTATGCTATTTGCCGAAACCACCAAATTAACAAGTTTAATTAGCTTTACTTTTCGTTTTTGAGACTTTAACTCTTCCCTCCCTTTACAAGTCACTCTTCCTTTAGAGAACTATCACAAGGCAATCAGCGTACATCCCACTAATGAAACTACTGCACATTGCATCAGGTTTGTGAAGTTGTAGTGTACTGTTTTGTATTCCTGCTTTTCTATATCTATGGAAAACGGTTGTATGGGAGCATGGGTGACAGGTTTGCAGGCTGAGCATTGCAGAGAATCTCACAAGTAACTATAACGAGGGATCAAATAGGCCTTGGGAGAGATCACTAGATTACTCAAACATGCATGGATATATAAAACCTCTTCAGGCATGTTTTTGATGAGTGAACAATGTTATAACATCATAGAAAGCTCCAAAAAGTCTGTTTGGTCTAATACCCCCTCTTTAAGTATGATTGCACTGTCCAAGATTCATCTTTGGTCAGTATTTATTAAAGCAAGTGGATCTCCAGCCCTCTGCTGCCCCCTGGTGTCTGCAGCTGTGGGAGCAGGTGACAGGGGCATATATTTAGCTTAGTTTATTTATTTAATGAGACAAGGACAGTACACAATATTCATGAACCTTAACAACAGAGAGGTATTGTACCAGGTTGTAGCACTAGTGTTATTTTACACCTATACAGTCCTTGGGCAGGCTGATGTTATGGCTCATAAAATCAGTGACCACACCATTCTAAAAGTTCTGTAATAGCATTCACATCCAGTTTTCTCAACACTCAAATCATCATCCAAAAGCATCTATCAATTAATTGACTGCAGAACATCACACCCTCTCCAGACACACATCAGTCCACGTTATGGGAGCAGGTTTGGTTTGAGAGGAGCCATCGTTTCACCCGGCATGAAAATGTGCCAAAAATAGTTTGTACATATTATCAGCTCTGTTGGTAACATATGACTGATGGACGGCTGTGCGTGAAAAAGCCGAGTTTCCGAAGGCCGTCCTGTTTTTAGAGATCCTGCAGTGACTCTGGAGGTGATTTCAGAGCTCAGAGGAGCAGCAGTATTATGGATGATCTTATAGAGCAGACAAACATTTCTCTACACGATCAGGTTTTCAAAACTTAAAATATTTTACAAGAATATGACAGTGGTGAAATGGGCGACCTTTCTTGACATGGACCTTGAGAGCACTTTTATGTAACGATTCTAGAGACCTCAGGGCAGACTTACATGACCGTGACCAATCTGTTGTCCATTAAAGAAAATGTGGAATTATTGCATTTAGAGAGGCACCCGAGGCGTTGATAGCTAGGGACTTCCTGATGTATCTGAAATTGGCCGTGTTCACTTTTATAGTGTGTTGTGAAAAGGGGCAGGTAATGGGGGCAGATAGATGTATAGTTCTTATACATGCACTGCTGCTGTTGTTGGAGCAGAGACAGATGCAGAGGAGCAGGTAGAACGTGACCCAGTTTCTCTGCTGCAGCTCCAGATCAGAGCAGAGGAGAGAGGAGAGAGAGGCAAAAGAGTGGAGAGAGGAGAGAGAGGAGAGAAGGGGGCGAAGAAAACAGAGGGAAGAGAGGAAAGAGGGGAGAGAAACAGAGAAAGAGGTGAAAGAGTGGAGAGAGAAGTGAGAGAGGGGCAGCACAGCATTGTTGGCCTTAGTTAGTACTTGGTTGGGAGGCTGCTGGGAATATGAGGCGCCATAGTGGGACAGCAGAGGCTCTAGTGTAAACTATTGCTATGTCCTTCAGCAAGACACTTACAATATTTACCTATATGAAAGTGGTGTGAGAGTGAATTTTAAAGTACACTTTTTTTTTGCCACCGTAGGGAAATGCGTCCTCTGTATTTGACCCATCCTTTAATACTGCTGAAGCAACTTGTCAGGAGCACTGTGACTAGGGGTCAGGGGTGCAGCCTTGCTTCAGTCAGTTTGTCCCAGGGCAGCTGTGGCTACAATAGTAACATACCCCCATCAAATGTTGAGTGAATGAATTATGCAGTGTAAAGTGTCTTTGAATGTCCCGCCATATAAATCTAATGCATTATTATTCCAGTACAGTTCATCTTTAAGTATTCCCACTGTGTTTATGCATCATCATTGACCACAGCTGTGTCTGAAGATTGATTTTTATGTGTGTTTTTCTACTGGCTTGTGACTGAGGGGTGGAGGCTTAGGGGGTAGAGTGTTCACGTGTGAAGACAGTGTGTAAAACATAGCTGTGGGAGGGTCATGTGTCATCACTGTGTAAATCCTGCTCCCTCCAGGACAGGGCACCTGACACACAGGAATACAGGAGGATGGTGGGCATATGACACACAGGGACATCAGAGGGTGGGAGGGTATCTGACACTGGGACATCAGAGGGTGGGAGGGCATCTGACACAGGGACATCAGAGGGTGTGGGAGGGTATCTGACACAGGGAGGGGAGGGCATGTGAGGGCATCTGACACTGGGGGACATTAGAGAGGGCATCTCACACAGGGTCAGAGGGTGGGAGGGCATCTGACACTGGGACATTAGAGGGTGGGAGGGCATCTGACACACAGGGATGTCAGAGGGTGGGAGGGCATCTGACACAGGGACATTAGAGGGTGTGAGGGCATCTGACACTGGGACATCACAGGGTGGGAGGGCATCTGACACACAGGGATGTCAGAGGGTGTGAGGGCATCTGACACTGGGACATCAGAGGGTGGGAGGGCATCTGACACTGGGACATCAGAGGGTGGGAGGGCATGTGACAAAGACATGGCTAATATTAAAGCAAGTTTGCATCCATCAGTGAATGTGTGTGAAAGAAAGTGTGTACGTGTGAATAAATTGGTATAGTTGTGTATGTGTGTGTGTAAACTGAATGTTTTTTAGAAATTGTGTATTTTAGGGGGCGAGATGTGTTGTATTTGGTGTGTGTACCATATGTTTACAGGTCTTCTATCCATCTACACCAAACTGTTAGTCTTACTTAACATCAGCCTGCCCAGGGACTACAGGCGGAAATTAGTTATTATCGTGGCATCAGAACTGGTATCGACTGTTTGGGCATACCTGGTGTAGTTAGATAGGATTCATTTAACAAATTAAAAGAGATCAGCACATTGTAGAATCTCTATAGTTTTAACAGAGCTGGAGGACAGGTGAAAATACTATGGAGGTGGTGGTATAGCGTTCAACATTTGTGGATCATAAGTTCATAAGTTATAGGCCCCTGCTCTTTATCTGGGATTACGACATCATCAGACCAGCCTTAGAATAATAAAAATAATGTTAAACAGAGGAACAGTAAAGAGGCTCCCTCACTCCTCTGTCCTGTCTCTGGTGTTAGGGGCGACTGAGGCACATTTACACAGGATTATATAGTCACGACTCAAAGGAGAGGGAGGGAAGAGAGAGACAAAGACAGAGACAGAGGAGAGAGGGAAAGAGAGACAGAGAGAGACAGAGAGAGAGAGTAATAAAAAAGGGTGGGGCGTGTGAGAGAAAGAGAGAGAGAGATATGGGAGAGAGAGGGAAGGATGGAGAAAGAGAGAAAGAGAAAAGAAAGGGTGAGATAGGGAAAGCAGAGAGAGAAGGAGAAGAGAAAAGAGGGGGAGAGAGAGAGAGGGTAAGAGAAGATGAGAGAGGGAGCTCTCTGGTGATGGAGGAAGCGGAGGGAGGAGGGCTGCTGCGGTAACCTGCTTTCTACTCTCTCCATCTCTCCCTCTGCTCCTCCTCTCACCCCCCACCCCTCTTTTTCATGTCCTCTGACTCCTCTCTCCCCCTTTTCTCTCTCCCTCTCTCTCTCTCTCTCTTACTTTTCACTCCTCTCGCTCCGCTTCTTCATCACTCATTCCTCTCTCCCTCTTTCATTCGTTCTTTCTTTCTTTCCCATTCACTCTCTTATTTATTATGCATGTCCTACATCCACACATCCACAGTAAAGTGTTTATTTAGACGAGTCCAGCCAGTTCAGACCTGTTTTCTATGAAAGCTTTCTCTCTCTGTCCATTCCTTCTTCCCCACCTCAATCCCCACTTCCCTTTCTAACACTCTCCCTCACTCATTTCTGTCTCCTCCCTCTCTCCTGCCTTTTTTTCTATCCTGCCTTCGTCCTTCCTTCCCTTTCTATCTGTTGTCCCAATCTCACCCTGCCTTTCTCTATTCTCTCCCCTTTGTTTCTTTCTTTCTCTCTGTCTCTCTCCCTCATACCCACACCCCTCCTTCCTTCAGCACCCTCTTTCCTCGCTCTCTCACCTCCAGCCTCTCTTTCCCTCTCTCTCCTTCTTCTTTCCTCTGTCTCTTTCTGTCCTTCCTTCTGTCCTTCGCTTTCTGTCTCACCCTCCCTTTCCTTTCTCTCCCCTTTTGCTGTCCCTCTCTCCTTCTTTTCTACCCCCCCCCCCCTCCTCTCCTTCTTGTTCTCCCCTCGCTCTCTTTCTATCCCTTCTTCATCCTTCCTGCACTTTCCCTCTATGTTGTCCTCATCTCGCCCTCCCTCTCTCTCCTTCCTCTTTTCTGTTTCTCCCTCCCTCTCTCTCTCCAGTGACATTTCGCCTGTGCCCCTGACTGCGCCCTCTGTACCGCCCCCTGCTGTTGCTCTGATCCTCCTCTCTCCGTCCCTCTCTCCCTCTCCCCCCCTCTCTCTGTTATTGGTAAATTATTAAACATGGACTATTCCTCTCTGATCTCCCTCTGATCTCTCTCTCCAGGAGGGAAGACAGGGGGCGCTATTGGGATGCAGTTCAATACACTGCCATGCGGAGGTTATTCAATCTGCCCTAAATGTTTCGCAGTGTGGCTTTAGACTTCTATCTTGCATTTCTTCAATCACTGCTGTAGTTACAGCTTTGAAATAGCTTGATAAAATTACTTTATTACTGTGAGAGGAGTTGTCGCTCCACAGATCTGACCTATAACTTGGTCTTGTGGCATCACCTGTTTGTTTTTAGTTCTGGTTTAGTCCTTGTTTAGTCCTGGTTTAGTCCTGGTTTAGTCCTTGTTTAGTCCTGGTTTAGTCCTGGTTTAGTCCTTGTTTAGTCCTGGGTTTATCCTGATCTTGTCCTGGTTCTAGTCCTGGTTTAGTCCTTGTTTAGTCCTGGTTTAGTCCTGGTTTAGTCCTTGTTTAGTCCTGGGTTTATCCTGATCTTGTCCTGGTTCTAGTCCTGGTTTAGTCCTGGTTTAGTCCTTGTTTAGTCCTGGTTCCAATCCTGGTTTAGTGCTGGTTCTAGTCCTGGTTTAGTCCTGGTTCTAGTCCTGGTTCTAGTCCTGGTTCTAGTCCTGGTTTAGTCCTGGTTTAGTCCTGGTTTAGTCCTGGTTTAGTCTTCCTGGTTTAGTCCTGGTTTAGTGCTGAATTAGTTCTAGTGAAGTCCTGGTTCTAGTCCTGATTTTGTACTACTGGTTTAGTCCTGGTTAAGTTCTGGTTTAGTGCTGGTTCTAATCCTGGTTCTAATCCTGGTTCTAGTACTGGTTCAGACCTGATTTAGTCCTGGTTCAGACCTGGTTTAGTTCTGGTTCAGACCTGGTCTGGTTCTGGTTCAGACCTGGTTCTAGTTCTGGTTCTAGTTCTGATTCAGGCCTGGTTTAGTTCTGGTTTAGCGCTGGTTCTAATCCTGGTTCTAATCCTGGTCCTAGTACTGGTTTAGTCCTGGTTCACACCTGGTTCTAGTTCTGGTTCAGTCCTGGTTTAGTTCTGGTTCAGTCCTGGTTCTAGTTCTGGTTCAGTCCTGGTTTAGTCCTTCTGTCCAGTATTCTATAGCTTTTCATTTTCTGTTTGCTCAAAGCAGAAATCCCTCTTTCCCTTTCCTACCTTTTCCTCTCTCCTCCTGTTAGCTTTTTCACATAGAATCAGAAGAAGCCCATAGTCTCTATAAAGAAGCAGACTTTTCAACAGTAGCATCTGTGTCCCTGCAGCATTCCTAAACACACTGAACAAAACCAATTGCCTGGCAGGTCCAGACTGTTATCGCTGTGCATTTTGAAACAGAGACATATCAGTCTGGTCACCACACCCACTGTCATTTTTCAAGCATAGACTGTATAAAGAAGCGGACTGAGTGAGTGTGACGTCACCCATAGTGTTCGGCTCCAGTCAAATGAAGCTCATCGAGGATAGCAGTTACAACGGCGAATTTGAAGTTCCATAGTCGGAATTCCGACCAGTATGATAGCAACCGAAGAGCCAGACCAGAGCGAGCTGTTGAAGGTAATGCCACTTCTTGCGCGCTCCCTGCTAAATCAGCGGTGCAGGCATTGGGCAACACTGTCAATCGAACATGTCGCTAACGCTATCGGGAACGACGTTGGGGAAAGAAGCCGCCTGATTGTTAATGTTCATATCTTGATTTATGGACAAAATAAAAACACCAGGATCATGTAAAGCGGGTTAATACGAACATTTGAACACCGAGATGACGAGGCTCACTGCAGCATTTATAGAGAAAGGGGCGACAGTTTTTCAATGTAAAGTGAACTGGAGCCAGAGTCGATGGAGCTGCAAGCACATCCATGATCTGTTTCTATCTGAAATACAGTGGCTAGCGCATTAGCTACACCCATTTATATATACAGTCTATGGTTTCAAGCCAGAACCAAACACGATCGTGCAATCAGATATGTTTATTTCAGTGACAAAGTGAAAAGATTCGTCACCTGTCATTTACAAACAGTGATATTTCTTTCCCTTCCTTTTTTCCTACGATACAAATGGGCTATGCATGTCCCCTGATTGGCTAATCCACCTACCCTTCTCTCTTCTCTCCCTTTCTTTGCTCTCGTTTTTCTGTTCTGTTTTCTCAGAGCAGGTTTCACTCTCCCTCCCTCTCTTCCTCTCCTCCATGTATCTCCCTCTCTCTTGTTTGCTCAGTGCAGAGGTCTCTCCCACCCTGTCTTCTCCTGGACTCCTTCTCTCCTCCCTCTCTGCACTCTTCCGGTTTCCTCATCTATGTTGTTTTGTCATCACAAAACATACCTGGAGTTGTGTTTTGTTTCATTCACACATGTTTAACACACAAACCCTGCGTATTTAGGCTGAGTTCTTCAGAAAAAACACTCTGTTCCACCTTGTGATGTCATGTCGTTATACAGGAAGTGCTCCACTGTGTCTTTAAACTCCATACACCTTGACTAGAATCATCTGGATAAGTCCAGCCTTGCAATTACCAATCTCTACTGAAGAAAAAGGTAAAATGTAGCTACCACCACCATCATGACATCACAAGGTGGAACAGAGCTTTGGAGATGTAGGCAGACTGATAATAAAAGGTTACTCAAACATGTGGGAATGAAACAATACACAACTCCAGGTATGTTTTGATGAGGTAATGACATTCTAACATGGCTCAAAGCTCAATTTTGCGTAATATAGGACCTTTAATATCTTGGTACCTCCCTCTATCTTCTCTTCTTTCCTTCCCTCGCTCATCACTCCTCTCCTCTCTCCTGTTTCCTCAGTGGATGTGTTTGCTACAGCCTGTTCCCCTGACAAACATAGATATGGTTACCCTCCCCTCCCCCAACGACCAGGAAGAGAGGGAGAAGAGGAAGAAAACACAGGGAAGAGAGGGAGAGAAAAGAGTGAGAAAGGGAGAAGTGAGAAGAAGACAAGGGAAGAGAGGGGGACTGTGAGAGAGAGAGGAGTGAGATAAATACCATTCCATCCAGTACCGACCAGGAAGAGAGGGAGGAAAGGGAGGAGAGGGAGAGAAGAGAGGGTAGAGGAGAGAGGGAAAGTCTGTCCCTTCCCCCAACAATGAAAAAGAGAGAGAAGAGAGGGAGAGTGAGGAAGAGAGGAGATGGAGAGAAGAGGAGAGAGATAAATACCACCCCCTCCCTTCCAAACAGGAAAAGAGGGAGAAGAGAAGGAGAGTAGGAGTGAGGGAGGGAGAAAGCAAAGGATGAGCCAGAGGGAAAGAAAGAGAGAGAAGAGAGAGGGAGAGAAGAGGAGAGGGGAGGAGGAAGCGTAGAGAGAGAAGAGGGAGAGAGGAGGGGGAGTAAATACCATGCCCTCCATCACTGACCATAAAGAGGGGAAGAGAGAACGTGAGAAAGTGTAGAGTAGAGAAGAGGTGGGGAGTAAATCTAAAGAGAGAGAAGGCAAGAAGAGAGGTGGAAAGAGAAAGGTAAAGTGAGAGAGAGGAGACATATTTATCTCCTCTCAACCCCATCAGGAGCAGCAGCAGAGGAGGAGGAACATGTCTCTGCAGATCCATGTGTTTGCAGGGAGTCAAGTCATTTCTAACCATGAGAAACACAATCACATCACTAATATTTGGCTGCAGAGGAAGTGTTTGTAGTACAAATGCAGAACTTTAGTGAAAATCTGGAGATGGGTCCCTGGCCTCAGCACTGCTCCTGACAGGTTTAACCCAGAGACACTGAAGGATGGGTCGAATGCAGAGGGCACATCTCCCTACAGGTCTATAAAGTATACCTTAAGCCATTTTATAGTTAAATAGTTAAAGTGTAAAATAGTTATAGTGTGATGTGCAGCTACTGGGGGACCGGCAGCATGTGGCTCTTTGTTGTGATACTGTTTACACCGATGTCAGATCCCATCGGGCACTGCAGTTTTCTAATGTAGAAGTCAGCAGACGTGCTTCTTTGAGAAAGTAGTTTTAGATTAATATTGCGATCTAAAAACGTAAAAAATTGATCCCCGAGTGTCATAGATTATTACTATATAACAAACACAAACACATTAGCTATCTGTCTCACATTTTCCAAAAAAAAAGAAGCCCATAGTCTCTATAAAGAAGCAGAGTTTTCAACGGTAGCATCTCTGTCCCTGCAGCATTCCTAAACACATTGAACAAAACCAATTGTCTGGCAGGTCCAGACTCTTATCTCTGTGTATTTTTAAACAGAGGCGTATCAGTCTGGTCACCACACCCACCGTTGTGTTTCAAGCCAGAACCAAACAGAATCGTGCAATCAGATCTGTTTATTTCAGTGACAAAGGTGAAATGAAGGAGCTCATTGGTCACTCTTCATTTTGAGTAAGATGACATTTACCATTTACCTCAGATGAACAGAGCTTATCAGCAGTGATCGATTCTACGGAAATCTGCCATGTTCTTCACTCTCCTGTGATATTTTTCAGCTTTCTTTATTTCCTAGTAAACAGCCATATTTGTTTTGATATGAATGGACCATGTATGTCCCTAATTGGCTAATCCACCTGTCAATCACGACCTTCTGAATTCGGGGGGATTGAACTGTGACCAGACTCACCTCTTTGTAAAGTATTGGGGACATGTGTCAACTGAATCCCAGGCAACAAAACCTCACATTTATAATAGAAACCGCATTTATGTAGAAGCGGCAACTAATAACTGCGCCCTATGAACCCCCCCCCCAGAAAACCCATCAGCAGCAACAGAGGGGGTACAGAGAGGGTACAGAGAGGGTACAGATGGGGTACATAACAGGTACAGGGAGGGCACAAAGAGGATCCAGGTACATAGCAGGTACGGGGAGGGTACAAAGAGGGCACAAAGAGGGTCCGGATAGGGTACATAGAGGGTACAAGGGGGTACATAGAGGGTACAGAGAGGGTAAATGGTGTTGGTCCCTTACCCTGTGAGCACCACCACAAAGTCCATGACGTTCCAGCCGTTGCGGAGATAGGATCCTTTGTGCAGAGCAAAGCCCAGAGCTAGAATCTTTATCCCCGACTCAAAACAGAAAATGGCAATAAAGTACGGCTCTGTCTCCTCCTGCGAACGGTACAGATAGCCAGGGTCAGACACAAACAGGGTCAGACACCTTCAAAAAGAAACTACACCTTTTTTTTGCTACTGAACTTTCTGGTCAAAAACACCTAAATTTAAGTGTGTGGTGCCTCCAGTGGCCTCTGGAATTTTCTGTAATTGGTGACATCACACAGACTGCCCTGATTACAGCCAGGTGATTACAAACAGACCCCTTCAGTGATATAGGGTATTATTTAGAGAAATAATGTGATAATATCATAATCTAATTTCTGGAGACAGCAAAACATCTGACGTGAGTAATCTGATTTCTCTCTGATTATTCACACCTGTGCAGGTTTTGACAAGGAAAATTATGTTTTTTGAAAAAGTCCAAAGTAATACAGTTACAAAAATGTGACCAGATCTCTCTTGTGCTGTAAACACCTCTCCAAAAATCATATTATTCAAGTGATCAGAATTTTTATGACTATTGCAAATATATATACAGCTCACATCATACAAACAGTCAGATGTTGAACTAAAAGTGAGTTACCAGTCTTTCTGAGAGCGGCGTCTTGTCCCCATCAGGCAGGTGCTGCTCCAGAGCCAGGACGATGCAGTTGGCGATGATGGTTGTCAGGATCATCCACTCAAACGGAGTGAGGTTGGGTTAAGGACAATAAGGAACAAGTGTCCAGGAAGTAGACAGAACCATCACACAGCGTCACAGCAAAACATTCATACAAGTAGACTGAGGCATCAAACCACAGCATATCACACATTCATAAGAAATCACCAGGAAGTAGACATCACCATCAAAAAACATCACACCAAACATTTACATTGAGTTGATCGGAAGCTAGTCTCCGCCATCAATCCACACCACACACAAATATTACATAGCTATACATTCATTCATTTCACCATGAAGTAGACACCACCATCAATCCACTTCATACAAAAACATTCTTCAAATCCATTTCACCAGGAACTAGACACTAACCTACCTTTAAACACCATACAACAGGAAGTAGACACCACCATCAAACCGCCAAAATATTCATATAGTAGGTTCCCCAGAAAGTAGTCTCCTCCATCAAACCACATCACACCAAACATTTACTCATACTGTACATTAATTCAGATCATCAGGAAGTAGGCAGAGACATGAAACAAAATCACACGCAATTATTATACTTTAATTAAATTTACCAGGAAGAAGACACCACCATCAAACCATTTCACACCATGGGGTATTAACTTCTAAGATATTTAGATCACCATGTTACCTTTTATTGTTTTGAAAAAGGCTATATTTGCCAAAAACATTTTCACTTTAGTTTTTGACACTCAAAGCCTCCCCTCCCTTTGCTCTCTGCACTAAGTCATTCCTCCTTCAGAGCGCTATCACAACACAATCAGCGTGCATCCCACTAATGAAACTACTGCACATTTCAAGTTGTTTTGTACAGTTTTTGTATCACACTTTTGTATAATTATGGAGAATTGTGATGTGGGAGCACAGCTGACGTCGGCTTGTGGGCGGAGCGTTGCACAGACTCTCACAGCTAACTGTAAGGGGTTTTTGAATACGGCCCAGGAGAGATCACTGGATTACTAAAACATACACGGATGACATATAAAACCTCTTCAGACAGGTTTGTGGTGAGGGAACAGCGTTGTAAGATCGACTCAGCATAATAACCCCTCTTTAATTTATTAGACTCACCAGAAACAAAACCAAACCATACCGACATGTTCTGTTTCTCATTTACACCTGACCTCAAATGATTCCACACAACAGGACGTATCCAGTGCCATAAATGAGTGTCTGAATATCATTTGCGATGAAAAAGAACAGTGGGCGATCATAGATTTCAGCACCAGGGACAGCTCCAGGCTCAAGATTTACTGTTGAGGCGTTTCAGCACCAAGGACAGAGGCACATGTGACAAAACCCACTGGGATTTTTTAGATCTACACTCACAATTCAGAGGGAGATTCATTCCACACTGTGTAACAAAACCTTAAAGTCTCATTAGCCACTCTTAAATACACTATTACACAAGCGTATTTGTACAGGTAAAAGAGTCTTGTCTGAGAACACAAGAACAGAATGCCACAGTTACAGGAATTGAATCACCAATAGCTCACATTTTCTACACACTGTTATGAAGAAGTCCTATTGTGCTTGTGTCTGATTTATATTTTATAATCTATGACACCCATGGATCGTTATGTTATAATTTGGACATTTGGACTAAATGTAAGGAGGGTTTCATTGGGGACGGGAGGAAGCGCTAAACTACTCGAACAGGCATGGATGACATCTAAAACCTCTTCAGGCATGTTTTTGATGATGGAACAATGTTAAAATATGGTAGAAAGTAAAAAAAAAAAAAAAAAAGTACTCCACTATCAAAAGTAGAATCAATGTGTCTCTATGTACATGTGTGTGTAGGGGGCTTTATTATTCTAGTAACATGATTTAAAATTCAGATATGGGTTCAAATAGGTTTAAGGGTTTACGTTAAGGTTTATAAAGTGGTTAAAGCGTGTATGATGTAGCATACACCTTTTTACTGATGGCTTAGTACAGGGGTGGGCAAACTACGGCCCGGGGGCCACATATGGCCCATTGGAATTGTTAATCCGGCCTGCTGAACGTGACCAAATTATGGCACACTTCAGTTACATCAACCTTGTTTTACTCTGTTATTCTCTTATCAGCCCTTCTGCAAAAACGAGCTTATCAAAGAAAAGAAAAGTGGACAGTGAGCTCTGAGTGTTTAATATGGAGTGGACAGCAAAATATTTTTGCACCGAAGTCCGATCAAAGTACCAAGCTAAGTTTTTTTTTGCTGGCACTCAAATTAGCAAAAGCTAGCAAGCCTTTCTCTGAAGGTGAGTTTTTAAAAAAATGCATTTGGAAAACAGTTACAATGAGCCTTGCATATTCAGGTTTTGCTACATGTTACAGGCCAAATCTCTAATGTAATACATAAATATATATATCCAGGCCCGGCCCCTCTGTCAGATATTAAAACCCATTGTGGCCCGTGTGTCAAAAAGTTTGCCCACCCCTGGCTTAGTGGGATAATACCTATGGTAAATATGTATCATAGTTTTACATCAAGTAAGTGGCAGTTTGTGGAAAAGACGTTGAGAAAAAAGTACAAAAAGTAGCACTGAGTTCTAAAACAAAATTTTGTCATCGAAACGGAAAATTCCATCCAAAATGCAAGAACAATTAACGCACAAGGAATGCATTTTTCTGACAGTTTAAGTGTTGCAATATGTTTTTATTGGTCTAATCATAACTATTTTGTAACATTCTGGTTGCTAGGTAACAGTTATAGAATTACCTCTACGTCATATATGCTTCCTGTGTTCAGCGAGGAAATACAAAATAATTTTTTTTTTTTTTAAAAAGGCAAGATTTCTGGTAAAATCTTTAATGTAATAATTTATCTATACATTTTTAGTGAAATATCCACTTTGAGGTTAGGATCAGTCTCCAGGAAATGAATGGAAAACAATGGACTGTCCCCACAAAGCATGGTAACCCGACGTGTGTGCATGTGTGTTCGCTCCAGGGAGACTCGATGCACTCGGACAGTTGTGGCCTGTGCCTAATTGACCGCTCATTATCCGGTTAGCATGTGTTAGCATGTGTTAGCGTGTGTTAGCGCTGTGTTAGCATGTGGAGGTCTGGAGGTCCGGAGGAAGCGTGAGTGACACCGCTGCCCCAGGACAGAGCAGCGAGAGCGGGTGACGAGAGAGGAGCAGACAGTGCGCGCTAACAAGAGCACCCAGAGACACAGAGGACATGTTTCTACTCCAAGCGTGGAGAAACAGATGACAAGATGGGACAGAGATGAGCAAGTACAGATATTGATACTTTGCGTGTGATGACATCAACATTCCCTGAGGGCGTGGTGCTAACTGTAGGCACTGCTCTGTCTGAAGTTCGGTTACTCAAGATAAACTTTAATCTGAGCTTTGTTTTAACACAATCTGACCATGGAAAAAACTGACTTACTGACAGGTGAGCTGATTTGTGCACTTAAACAAGTCCCTCTCAAATAACATTACAGTCACGGGCTAGTTAGCATTAACCAGCAGTTTTTCAATTAGTCTCTCTTAGCATTTTTGTTGAAAATTACCAAAACAGGACAATGAGGAAACACACCAAAACAGGACAATGAACGCTTGTATTGATCACAGGCTCCTGAAAATGTGCTGTTTAAGTAATGTACCAATCTCTCCCGAGCCCTATTCGAACCCTCCTCAAAAACATGGCACAAAAAATACACTACAACTTCACAAATCTGATGCAATGTGCAGTAGTTTCATTAGCAGGATGCACACTGATCGTGCTGTGATAGCGCTCTGAAGGGGGAGTGAGTGCTGCCCAATCCAAACTGACCAAACAAAAACAGGCAGTACATACGCATACAGGTCCCACCCGACTGGGGATTTGAACCTTACGAAATTGTGATGATATGAAGACTAGACGGCAGCTACTTGACATTAGATAGATTAGGTCCCGTGAACAGTCGTGTAGTATCTCAGGGTCACTGCAGTGGGTCAGATCTGCTCTATTCCGACTCTATTTTAAATCTGTTTAAATTATTCAGCTTCGGAGGAAAGTGAAAAAGGCACAAGACAAAGGAACAGTGACTTTACGGTGCAGCTCTATGGAGGGAGAGCCATTACTGTCGAGCTCTGTGGAGGGGGAGTTTTTCCTAACATGTCTGAGGACAAAATGAGGCTAAATGGACGATTAATGATCTTATGTGAGGGACGGAGAGGAGGGAAGGAGGAGGAGTGGGACAGAGGAGAGGAGAATGGAGGTGTGTACTATGCAGCCTGAGGAGAAAAAGAGAGAGAGGGAGGAATAGAGGAAGAAAGGAGGAGTGGAGCAGAGGGGAGGGGTAAATGGGAGAATATAGTATATTAGTGCAGCCTGAGGAGAAGAGGAGAGAGGGAGGGAAGTGGAGGAGAGACAGAGAAAAGAGGAGGAATAGAGGTAAATGGGAGACTAGAGTGAAGTAGTGCAGCCTGAGGAGAAGAGGAGAGAGGGAGGAAAGAAGGAGGAGACGAGGAGGAGAGGTAAATGGGGGTTTAGTGTATACTAGTGCAGCCTGAGCAGTGGAGGAAAAAGGGAGGGGGAGCAAGGGAAGAAGAGAGGAGAAGGAAAGAAGAAGCAGGAGAGGGAGAAGGAGAGGAGGATGAGGAGAAGAGGAGAACAAAGGAGAGGAGGACAGGTAAACGGAGGTGTATACTAGTACAGCGTGAGGTGGTGGTGTAGGCTCCTGCTGAGCTCAGCACCGTAAAACTGTCACTGAAGAAACATGGACGCCACAGCTCCACTCTCTCTCTGACTCTCCCTCTCCTTACCCTTTCCCTCTCTCCTAATCACTCACTCTCCCTCGCCTCCCCCTTTCCCTCTCTCCTAATCACTCTCTCCTCCTCCTCCTCCCTCCTAATTACTCACTCTCTCTTCTCTTCCACTCTCTCTTCTCCTCTCTCCCAATTACTCACTCTCGCTCCGCTCTTCCTCCTTTTACCTTCTTCCTGCCCCCCGCTCCCTCTCCTCCTTAACTCTTTCTCTCTCTATCACTCCCTCCTTTCCTCTCTCTCTCTCTCTCTCCCATTCACTCCCTCCCTCCTGTCCCCCTCTCTTCCTTAAGTCTCTCCCTGTCACCCTCTCCTCTTCCCTTCCTCTCTCTCTCTCTCTTCTGACCTGAGCCACAAATCTTGTCGCTCTCCTGCGTCAAAGCGGCACAAATAAACCGAGCCACAGCCCCCTCTCTGCCTCTCCCCCTCCCCTCTCTCTCTCTCTCCCTTTCCTTTCCCCTTACCCCCTCCCTCCATCCTCCCCCCTCTGCATGTGAACACTGCATCCACTACAGCGACACACAAAAACGGAGGTGTAGAATGTGCTGTGTCCCTGTTTCATTCTGAGCATGAGCCAGTTCTCTTGGTCTGTACATGTCAGTTCCCATTGTTTTTGTCATTTTAGATGTGATTTAAAATGTCCAAATTGCAACATAATGATCCAAGGGTGTCATAGATTATAACTATACAGAAGACTGAACCACAATATGTCTTCTTTAACAAGAGTCCCCAGCAAAGATTAGCGTTCATTCACAAGTGTGATAAATGTACTTGCCACACTTCTATCTTCTACGTTCTATCTCAGGCTCATCAGCACAATGGCATTATTCACAGATCACCAACTTCAACATGAGCAGTTACTGTTTTCAGCCTGATTCCTGTCTGGATAACTATTTTTAAGTTGTGCAATTATAAAATAGAAAGTACTTGATGAATGGTCAGATGTATAAATATATATACACCTTTTAAACTGCACTGAACACTACAATTAAGAGGCAAAAAATATACTGACAAATGAACCTGAGTCTGCGAGCGTGCACGTGAATCTGTGAGCATGCCCGTGAGTCAGCGGGCGTGCACGTGAATCGGTGAGTGTGCCCGTGAGTCAGCGGGCGTGCACGTGGTGGTGATTGGTGATAAATGGAGGAGCAGAGCCATGACTTCAGCAGCCTCTGCATTAGGCCCAACACTTCTGCCTCTCCAGCACTATCGGCCTATTCATTATCTGCACGTGCGCGCTCTTTCATCACGTGCATGCTCATCTGCACGTGCACGCTCATTTACACATGCAGCTTTTTTTTAAGGCGAGTCTGTTTCTAATCCTACACACAGGGAGATGCATTTTTCCTGTTGATTAAAGAACACATAGGATGAATTCTTGTGTTAAACATGGTTTTGGTCGCCTTGGGATAAGTATTTCACACTTTCTAACTTAAAATAATATCTGCATTTGGAAAATATACTTTATCGTTTACTCCTCTCTCCAAAGAAGCATTTATGTATTGGAGCTCCCTCTGCTGTTAGTAATGGGAATTAACATTTAGAAAGTAAACAAATGAAGTCCTTATCCTCCATGAATGCTATGCTAATAGAGCCATACATTCAGTATGCACACAGTTTGACCACAGACTGAGTCCCTTCACGGTTTATGAGCTTAAATCTGTACATGAGAAATCTGGAGTTTTACCTGTGACGCAACTAAACAGGCAAAATGCAAACGGAGCACTGTTGGCTCAGAGAAGACGACTTGTGATGAATGGATCAATGAAATAAGCGTGAATGAAACAAAAATACAACTTCAGGTATGTTTTTGACAAGGGGACAATAATGTAACATGTTTTTCAAGCTGAAAATGAGCCGCGTGATAAAGACAAACTAAAGTGATATGATTCTGTGAGACAAATGTTTCCTCCATTTAAAGTGCCATGTGTGTTGTCCCAAAAATAGACTTAAAGGTGATACCAATCTGATTCCAAAAAAAACACATCCTTTATATACTACACATAAATACACACTGATCTATACTCCCTCACCATCTCATATAACCACGTCAATGCCATACTGTGGAACATTACAGGCAAAGAAACAGCATCTCCATGGAGACAAGCAGGTGGCGAGCCCTTCACCTAAAAATTGCTCTAATCAATATATAGCTTTGATGCTAGTTTGATAAATACAAGTGTCTAGGAAAAAATAGAAGTAGTAACAGTAGTACTCATGTATTATGCAGTAGTAGTAATATTTTGTGTATTGTGTAGTAGTCACAGTATATTGTGTGTAGCAGTAGAACTATCTTGTGTGTTGTGTAGTAGAAGTAGTATATTGTGTACGGTGCAGTAATAGTAGTGGTATATTGTGTACTGGGCAGTGGTAGTAGTATATGGTGTATGATGTAGTATCTTGTGTACTTTACAGCAATAGTAGTATTTTGTGTGTTGTGCAGTATTAGCAGTAGTATTGTGTGTACTTTACAGTAGTATAGTATCTTGTGCACTTCACAGCAGTTGTAGCATTGTGTGTACTGTGCAGTAGTATTTGTATTTCTTGCAGTAGTGTTTAGTTTGATTGACGTGTCCTGACTGCTGATGACTCACCTCTGAGTTTCACAAACGCAGTATCAGCTCAAACTCAAACTACAAACTCAGACTAAAATAAAACTACGGGAGAATTCATTTAAAAATACTTTCATGTGTCAGAGAAGCAAAAGACAAGTCCAGATATGTGAAAAGGTGCACTATGTTGAATGTTCCACAGTATGGCATTAAACTGTTCTATCTGCATGGAGACAAGCTGGCAAATTTACAAGTCAAATCTGTGGAGAGATCAGAGGTATTTCTGATCGATAAAAATATGTGTAATTGATTAAAATGCAAAATAGATATGTTTAATGCCAACTTGTGGAACATGCCAGGTGAAGTTATTTATAGAGACAAGCAGGTTACCACATTTGCGTTAATCTTGCTAGTTTGTTCGCCTGACTGTCAGTTGTAGCCTTAGTTCAGCATTCATTGAAATTAAAGGGCCTGTATTATGCCAAATTGACCATGGTGAGCTTCTATCCATGTTTTAATGTTGTTATCTCTTCAAAAACATGCCTGGAGTTGTGTTTTGTTTCATTCACACATGTTTGAGTAATACTTTATTGGTCTTGTCTACATCTCCAAAGTGCAAAATGCTCTGTTCCACCTTGTGATGTCATAACCTTTTACTTTTAGTTCAGTGGAGATTGTGTAGGTAGATTCCAGGGCTGAAATTACCCAAATGATTCTAGTGAAGGTGTATGCAGTTTAAAAACACAGTGGAGCCCTTCCTGTATTACCACATGACATCACAAGGGGGAGCATAGTGTTTTCTTTGTGACAGAAGAGCTCTGCCTAAATATGTAGGGTTTATGTCTTAAACATGTCGATTAAACAAAACCAGTATGTTTTTTACTGAGGGAACAACATTATAACATAGAACAGAAAAAAGCGTAAAATGGGCCCTAAAGTTTGCAAAGAAATGAACATTTATTTTTAGACAGTCACGTAAAATACCAAACCTGCTGTAATCCCAAACAACATGTGTCTAAAACATCAGATCACTACTACAACTACTGCACAGTACAACAAAGTGCCACAATAACTACGTATACAGTACTTTACTTAAGATACTGCCAAAAAAGGTGAATGAATATGGCATTTTTTAAATAATAAACCTTCAAAAGTCAAATCCACAAATGTTTTCCCTGATCATTTCTGTTAGTTACAAAGTCCATTCTCCCGCTACATTTATCCAACAACACCACAACATCTGCAGATTAACTAGAGACATTTGACCTGCCCCATCCCGGTCTAACACTACAGGGAGATAAGAGGATGGGAGGGCATCTGATACACGGCGATATACAGCAGGAGGATCGGAGGGCATCTGACACACAGGGGTATGAGCGCGTGGGGGGTAGTAGCAGTAGTAACAGTTGTAATAGTTGTAGATAACGCCAGTCTGACCTGGTGACCTTGGGGTCGAGACATCACGCTGAGGTCACGTCAGGGGCCAGGGGGCGGGGCTCGGTCTCCACTGTCCCTTTCGGCCTCTTTTACTCCTGTCATTCATAAATCAGTGATCTCTTTCTCTCTCTCTGAATGTGAGCTGACTGCACAACTAAAACCTATGACAACCCATGAATACAAATACAGTATACTGACAAAAATGTACGACAGATATTCATGACCTTAAAGTACTTACGGTAGTCTTAAAGAGGGGGTAGTATGACCTTTTATAACCTTGTTCCCTCATCAAAAACATGCCTGAAGAGGTTTTAGTTATCACCCATGCACGGTTGAGTAATCTAGTGATCTCTCCTTTGCCCTATTGGAACTCCAGTCCTCCATCACCCACGCTCCCACACGGCAATTTTCCATAAATATACAAAAGAATGATACAAAACAATATGGTACAACTTCACAAACCTGATGCGATGTGCAGTTGTTTCATTAGCGGGTGTTTCTGGTCTGGACTCTCTCAGACCCCAGGGGCGAGACGGGACATGTGACAGAAAAGGTTAATGAACTGGTGCTGTCAATCAAACGCAGCTTAAACAGAGCGGACATTTTAAGGCAACATTTCAGCAGAGCGAGACACGTGATTGTCGTCAGCAGACAGGACTAAATAATGATAAGGTTCAACATTTATGGCTCATAAGTTTTGAAATTTACATGTGCTGGTCACTTTGCCTCTAGTATTTTGCGTCGACATTGTTTTAACATGTCCAATTCCACTTTAAAGTCACAGTATGCAACTTTTTAACCAAAAAGTTGTATTTTTTTCATTTTGGTTGTAGTTGTGCAGTACTGAAAAACTTTCTGTTGCATATTGCACTTCCACAAACCTGACTCTTATTTGGCTTGGAGGAGGGCCTCATCCTGTTTGTTCTCATGGTAATAACGTTCCTTTGGTTATAATATTCCGTAGTACAGCATAAAACTGATCTATTTCCATGGAGAATGTTCCGAAATAATATTTTAACTTTCTATTTCCATGGATTCATGCAGGTGACGGGCCACTTCCTGTACGTTATATACTGTACATTTAAGAGGGAATATTATCCAAAATAGATTTTTTTGAGCTTTCTACCATAAAAAACAAAACTGAAATTTACAAAACATGTTAATATGTTGTTTTTGGTGAATATGCATTTTCAAAACAATCTAAATGCGCGATGGGCTTGTAGAAGTACGCCATAGAGGTAAAATCCCTCCTCTTGTGTTAGCATTAGCGTTAGCCTCACTGCTGTGGCCGGCTGCTGTCTGATGCTCTGATGCTCTGATCCTTTTCCCTTTGGTCATTTTTCAGTTGCAAATTCACAAAATGTCAGACGTGTTCAAACCGTATTTCCTGCTCTCATTCACTTTCCTTCCTCCTGCCCCCTCCCTCTCTTTCACTCTTTCCCTCTACCCTTTCTCCTCTCTCTCCAGCCCTCCCTCACCCTCTTTTTCACTCTCTTTCCCCCTCTGTTTCTCACTTTCTGTCTTTCCTACCCCTCTTTCTCTCTCCAACCTTCCCTATCCTTCTCATCTCTTTCATTCTTTCACCCATTCTTTCTCTCCCTCTATCTCCCTGGCTGTTCTTCTCCTCTGTATCCCTGCAACCATCTCTCTCTTTTTCTCTTTCTCTCTCCCCCTCTTCCATCACACTCTCCTCTTTGCAGCCCCGATCTCCATCTGTCTCCCTCTCTTCTCTCTCCATCTCTCTTCCCCTCTCTTCCTTCCCTCTCCTCCCTCTCTTCCATTACCCACTCTCCCTCATCTTCTCTTCCATCATGGTCTCTTATCTCTCTCTCCCTCTACCCCTCCCTCCCTCTCTTTCCTACTCCACTTTATCACCCCCTTCTCCTCTCTTTCTCTCTTCCATCACTCACTTTCGCCCTTTTCTCTCTCCCTCCTCTCTCTTTCTCTCCGACTGAACTGGAGTCTGATCAATAATTCACACAGAGCAGAGTGAATAGAGATCAGTGACTCAACATGCCCCCTCACTGCCACCCCCCGCGCCCCCCCCCCCCTTTCTGCCCCCCTCCTTCACTCCACCCCTCCACCCCTTCCCCCTCTTTCTACCCCCCCCCCCCCTCACTCTACCCCTCCATCCCTCTATCCTTCCTTTAAAATGACCACGATTCCCACACAGTCTGACGTCATATGTTACAGTAACCACAATGAACTCCTTATGTGTCTTTTTCATACACTTTCCACACCTTTGAAATGTAAATTTAAAGCTACAGTGCGTAACATTCACGTCTGGTTGGACGCTAAACTGCACTGTTGTTGAATTTAATCTTATGTACCCAACTTTTCCAGTGCATTTGAGCAAAATGTGTCTTGCTCCAGTACAGATACTGTATAAGCAGCTCTTAGAGTCAAAATAAGATCTGATAATTGTCAGAGAATCGGGAAGTGCGTGTTAGCATGCTAGTTGTTGTTAGCTTTTACGGTCATGGCAAAACTCAGCTTTGGTCTCTGAAAGTTGTGAAAAGTGCTAATGTAATAATTGGAATTATTATTATAGGAATAACTTTGGACCACTGTACAACATTTAAAACAAACTAGTTCTGTTTTCCCCAACAAATTAAAGAGAGCAAAAATAAAATCTCTGCATTTACAATTAACAACAAACAATTACAAAAGTGTCATTCATGATTGTACAGTTGCATAATTTTATGATGACTGGACTAAGGGCACCTGGATATGGTCTATTATCCCGATTGTCCCCTGATGTGAGACCTGAGGGCCATGAGGGCACACAGCAAGAATCCTGTTTAAACCTAGATCCTATTATCCCAGGGTATTGTCCCCTGATGTACTGAGACCTGTAGACCTGGTGTAGGCACTAGTCAAGATCTTTTACTCATGGTGTAGACCTGGTAAAGCAAGTTTCGTCCAGTCAAGGAGTAGATCCTGTTTAGTCCTGGATTCAGGGAGACCCTGATTTAGTCCTGGTTTAGACCTGGTGTAGGCTTCTTTTACTGGGTTAGACCTGGACCTGTGTAGGTTTCCTAGTTTAGTCCTGGTTTAGACCTGGACTTTAGGCCTGGTTTAGACTTAGTTTAGACCTGTTTTAGACCTGGATCAGCCCTGGTTTAGACCTGGACCTCAGGCCAAACCAAAGCATAAACAACAGCCTTAGAAGATTTCATAAGTTTACACATGAAACTGTACTGCAGATTTCAAAATGCCGCAGAACAAGAGCGTATGGCACAGTTAGCAAACATCTGACTGGCACTGCTGTGTAGGAACCTTCAACTGCAGTCTCACTGAATTGTTATAGGCCACTATAAGGCTGAGCCTCTGCATACTGGACATACTGGACATACTGGACATACTGGTGATATAGTGACCAAGGTATTTAACCTCGTCAGTAATATTGAGCAGAGCAACGTATTTCTAAGTTTCACTGGCGTTTTTGACGCTCAAAAGTCACTCCCCCATCTGAGCGCTATCACATTACAATCAGTGTGTATTCTATTAATGAAACTGCTCCACATACATCAGGTTTGTAAAGGTGTAGTGTATGAGTGTATGGTTTTATATCATGATTTTGTATATCTGTGGAGACTGGATGTGTGGGAGCGTGGATGACGTAGACTTGCAGACGGAGCATCAGACAAATTTTACAGCTGACCGTCTGGAGGGTTCAAATAGGGTCCGGGTGAGATCGCTAGATTACTCAAACTTGAACACATGACATATAAAACAACCTTTGATGAGGGAACAATGTTATAACAGGTTAGACAGCTCCAAAAAGTCGATTTTGCATAATATTTTCCATGCCATGTCGGGAACACACATTTAGACGCTCTTGAAGGCAAAAACTGTAGGCACTGAAAATGACTAAAACATCTGCATGCATATGATGGTCCTGATTTAGTCGTGGCTTAAACCTGATTTAGTCCTGGTTTAGATCTAGCTCAGACCTGATTTACACCTGGTTTTATGCCTGTTTTAGACCTAGTTCAGACCTGGTTTACTGAGATTGAACAAGGGATACTTTATCACTTATCTTTAGTCTTCAAAAAGTTCAGTACTTTTCGAATGTAGGGTGTGCCACTTGGTTGTCTTCATAGTTATTGCTGTGCCTGGAATTTTCCAAAGTATGGCATTACGTTTTTCTATCTCCACTGAGAAAAGCAGATGATGCAACTGGGCCAAGTTACAGGTTAGATCTGTGGAGAGGAGACCCCACTTACAGTAAGAATGTTTATGTCTAAGTTATTTTTGAGCAGTTAATAAACCTTACTGAAAATTTAAAAATGCAAGACATGTTTAAAGCTGACATATTCAGCAAAATAGACTTTTTTTCCCCTCACCATTTACTCACCTGAAGTTGTATTTGGACCGATTCCTGCATGTTTGAACAATCTTTAATTGCTCATTTTCAAGGCGCTTTTTTGACGATCACATAATGATTCCACGAGTGTCATAGATTATAACTGTTCTGTCTTTTTTAATGCCATACTGTGGAAGATTCTAGCCCAAAGCAACAGCATCAACAGCACCAGAATAGTGATAGTCCACATTTAAATTATAATGTTTAATAAATGTGATGTACCCTCTCTTACTATGTTTCTGACTGAAATGAGGCGTGAGGTCGTGAGGACAGAGACAGCCCGATCGTGAGGTGACGGGAGGACAGTGAAGGCATCGCGTTTCACCCCTGAGACATGAGTACTTCAGGGATCCCACGGTCCCTGAAGTACTCATGTGATGCCTCCACTGTCACAACAACTACACCAAAACTACCACAACTACAATACTGATACTACATACTACTAGTCTGTAGAAACCCAATACTGCACGTCAATGAAAAACATAAGCACAAACATAAACACTAGTGCGCTGAGGGAGTGGTTTAAACCTGGTTTAAACCTGGTTTAGTCCTGACTTAGGCCTGGTTTACACATGGTTTAGACATGGGTTAGACCTGGGTTAGACCTGGTGTAGTTTGTGTTTAATCCTGATTTAGTTATCTGCTATTTGAAGTCACTTATAGTAAGATACCAAACACAAGTGGATGCAAAGTACTAATAATTACTTACAAAAAGCAACAACTTTTTATGACCGTAGACGCTGCACTGTTCCACCTCACAATCTCACACTCCATCCTTCCCTCACTCATGAATAAGACCCCAAGATACTTGAATTCCTCCACTTAAGGCAGAGACTCTCCACCCACCTGGAGAGGGCAAGTGACCTTTTTCCAGTTGAGAACCATGGCCTCAGATTTAGAGGAGCTCTTCAGCCCTGCCACTATACACTCAGCTCAAACTGCCTCAGTGCCTGTTGCAGACCCTGGCTCAATGAAGCCATCAAGACAACATCATCTGCATACAGCAGAGATGAGATCCTGTGGTCCCTGAAGCGGACCCGCTCTGGTCCCTGACTGCACCTGGAAATTCTGTCTATAAAAACAATGAACAGGCCTGTTAACAAAGGGCAGCCCTGGGGGAACCAGGACTAAACCAGGTCTGAACAAGGACTAAATCAGGATGGAACAAGCACTAGGACCTACTGCACAGCTCCTGAAGGGACCAGACCACATACTTCTGGAGCGAACATGTTCTCCAGATCCACAAAGCACATGTGGACTGGCTGGGCAAACTCCCATGAACCCACAAGCACCAGATGTATACTGAAAGAGTATAGATACTTTACAGTGACATCATGCTGATTGTGTACAGCATGTTTGTCTATGGTAGAGTATTCAGCAGTTACCATGGAAAGACAATGCATACATTTGCAACACTGCCAAGTAAGTGTAATGATGGTACTCTTTAGCTGTTTGATTTCCAATAAAAAAGCTGAGAGTGACAAACTGAAAAAGTGTTGGCTAACGCTAGATAGCTTGTGACTGTAATTTTATGTGAGAGAGGCTTTAACAGCACAAATCAGCTCACCTGTTGTAGTTCTTTATGATCTGATTGTGTTAAAACAAAGCTCACATAGCGTCAGACACAGCAATGATTACAGACATCAACTGCAAAGTATCTCTGACAAGCATGAGGCTGAAAAATAAACCTATACATATACTATAGACTTAAGACCACTCTGAACAGGTACGTGTGATATTCCATTGAGTAGGTGCCATGGCCTGTTCAGGGAGGTGTTATTTTATGTTCATCTGACCCCTGTGTGTGAATGCACAGTGGAGCGTAAACAGCCCAAATGCTTCTCTGGGTCTGTCCTGCCAAACGCCCAGATAGTGAGAGGGAGGGAAGAGGGGGGAGGGAGGGGAGAGGAGAGGAGAGAGGGAAGAGGAGGGATGAGCAGTAGAGTTGTTAACTACAGGGTTAACAGCTTTCACACAGGAAGGCATCTGACACAGGGACATTTCAGAACATGCTTGTAGAGGTTTAGATTACAGGGTTAGTAGATTTTAAACAGAATAAAACCCCACGGAGCCACAGGGAGCTAAACTACAGGGTTAGCAGCTTTTACATGTAATAATACTTAGAATATAAGACACAAAACGAGTTTAAACTGTTAGAAAAATGTCTTCCTTGTTCATAAATTGTCTTTGCATCTTGGATGGAGTCTGAACTCAGCTGTCCTCCTTTAATCTGTCCTCTGTGTCCTCCTCTGACCACAGCGAGAATGATTCTCTATGAGATTATCCTCAGGTTAAAGCAAGGACACTTTCACCGAGACGAAAAGGTTTGAATTTCAACAAACAAACTCTTCTGACCTCTCCTCTCCATCTGACCCCTCTCTGCTCTGCTCCATCTGACCCTCTGCTTCTCTGACATCTGACCTTCTCTCCTCTGCTCCATCTGACCTTCTCCTCTGCTCCATCTGACCTTCTCCTCTGCTCCATCTGACTCTCTCCTCTGCTCCACCTGACCCTCTCATCTACTCCTCTCCTTCATCTGACTCTCTCCTCTGCATCCTCTGTAGTTTAGACCTCTGCAAACATGTTCTGAAATGTCCCTCTGTGTCAGATGCCCTCCCTGTCTCTCCATGGGCTCGTAATCTATGTAAAAGCTTCCGAAATGCATGGGATTCCTGGATTAGTTTGTCGGTTCAGATTTCAGTCTTCTCTCAAATATTAAAGCTCCTGTACAGGTTTTAAAGTGCTGAGTCGTGATTTTGAACCATGAATATAAAATCTAGTAACCACAATCTCAGATTTTAGTCCTACATTGAACAACATTACAATCCAGATGACTATGGTTAGTTAAATCCATCAGTCCCTCTCTGCAGCCGTGGACTTTTCGCCGCGAGACGAGACGAAGGCCTTTTGGATAATTACTGCTCTGTGCGCGCCCGGACACATGCCCATATTTGGTGTGTGCAATTAGAGCGGGCCAGTCATTTCCTGTGCCGTGTGCGTGGTGCTTAAGCCTCAGAACGCTGAGCTCAGCTGAAAGAATGCCGGCCAAAAAGAGGGAGAGAGGAGGGAGAAGGAGAAGGAGAGGAGAGAGGGAGAGAGGGCTCAGCTGAAAGAACGTCGGTCAAAAAGAGAGGGAGAGAGGAGGGAGAAGGAGAAGACAGAGGGAGAGAGGGCTCAGCTGAAAGAACGTCGGCCAAAAAGAGAGGGAGAGAGGAGGGAGAAGGAGAAGACAGAGGAAGAGAGGGCTCAGCTAAAACAACGTCAGCCAAAAAGAGAGGGAGAGAGGAGGGAGAGGAGAGCGGGGGAGACTGAAAGAAAGAACGGTGGACTGACAGGGAAGGAGAGAGGGAAGAAGAGACGGGAGATGGAGAGAGGGAGGAGTATTCAGCCGAAAGAACACGGAACAAAAAGAGAGAGAGGGCAGAAGAGAGGAAAAGAGGAGAGGGGTGGCTCAGCTGAAAGAACACCGACAAAAAGAGAAGGAGGAAAAGAGGAGGGACAGGAAGGAGGGCTCAGCTGATAGAACGCCGGCCAAAAAAGAGAGGGAGAGAGGGAGGAAAAGAGGAAGAGGAGAGGGGAGAGGGAGGAGGGCTCAACTGAAAGAACGCCAGCCAAAAACAGAGGGAGGGAGCAGGGGATACAGGGAGAGAGAGGAGGGGGGCTCAGCTAAAAGACCTGGATGCAAGCGCTAGCCAAAAAGAGGAGAGAGGGAGAGAGAAGAAGGAGGGGTGAGGTGTATGGCCACATACCACATAGCAGCCAACAAGAGAGAAAGAGAGAAGGAGAGAGAGGGAGGAGACAGGGACAGGGGGGACTGGATACAAGAAGAAGCCAAAAAGAGGAGAGGAGAGGGGGAGGAGAGGGAGGAGAGAGGGATACAAGCATAGAGCAGCCAGAGAGAGGGAGAGAAAAGAGGAGACTGGGAGGAAAGAGGGAAAGGACTAAATACAAGCAGAAGAGGAGGGAGAGTGAGAAGGAGGAGAGAGAGAGAGAGAAGAAGAAGAGAGGGATGAGCGGGAAAGAGTGGGGAAGAGGGAGGGGAGGAGGAGAGAAAGAACTAGATACAAGCACACAGCAGCCAAAAAGGGAGAAAGAGAGGGGGAGTGAGAGAGGGGGGGGGGGAGGGGGGGGGGGGCGAGGAGAGGAGAAAGAGAGGAGAGGCGGAGAGAGGAGAGAAGGACAGAGACAAGGATGAGACAAGGATGAGAGAGCCAAAAAGCAGCCAAAAAGAGGAGAGAGAGGGATGCAGATATATAGTTGCCAAAAACAGAAAGGAGAGAGAAAGAGAGAGGGACAGACAGAGACATAGAGCGAAAGAAAGAGAGAGAAGTGGATACAGCCACACATCAGCCAAAATGAGGAGAGGAAATAGAGGAGGAGAGACGGAGGAGAGGGGAGAGAGAGAGAGAACTGGCCAAAAAAAGGAGAGGAGAGGGAAAGAGAGGGGAAGAAGAAAAGAGAAGAGAAAAAGGAAAGAGGAGAGAGTGGGAAAGAGAGAGATGAGTGACAGATAGAGGAGGAGAGGAGAGAGGATATGACAGAGCGATGGAGACAGAGAGGGAGAAAGAGGAGTTTTTGAGGAGATTGGTGATAAAGGTATCACTAAACGTCCCGCACACCCACTGCATTTGGCCATTATTATAAGAACATGGACTACACCTGAACCAACAGTGAAACACACGCTCCAGTTTCACCACTTTAAAAGCATTTGTCAGAGAGCCAGACGATACAAAACAAGAGCAGCAGTTACTTTGAAAATATATAAAGATCTAAAGACACTGAGCTGGAGCACAGGTCAGAATTTTATGGCGGAATGGTTAATATCTCTGTAATTCTTGGAACTAGCCACATGAAACAAAAACTGCCCGAAAGTTCTCTCTTCTCTGTCGCATATATGTACTCGTGTGAAATATTTCTTCACCAATCATCCAATCAAGTGTTTATCCAGAAGACCAACCCCTCAGCTAAAAGACAAGATATATACTGTGCATTTAACGACACTATTATAATCATTTTGTGTATTTTGTCTAAACACGAAGCAAAAATGAGTCCATACATTACACCAGGTAAACTGCTCCTGCTCTTCTTCTTAATAAAAGTGCTTGTCTGCATGGAGATGTTATTACTTTCCCCCTTTAATGTTCCACAGTATGACATTAAAATCATTTGTCTCCACAAAAACAAGTAGCTGGTGCCAACAGTTACGGGGCAGATCTGTCACAGTAAGGATTCATGTTTTTCAACGTATTTTTCTGCCTTTAAAACACTTGTATGATTAAGTAAATGTTATAAATATGTTTAATGCCATACTCTGGAACATTCTTAGCAAAGCGGTAAATGGCATCTTCATGAAGACAAGCAGGTAACAGCTTTAAATACAACTATGAGTGCACCAATCCAGCTTTTTCAGTTCCAAGCATCTGCTGATACACAATCTCCCTTAAACAATAAAATATATATATATATAAAATAAGACAAAATGGATCCAAATGTGTTATGTAGCTGTTATTTAACTACAGAACAGGGCCACATACAAGCCCTGTTCTGGATGACGTAGGCTTGTGGGCTGAGCATTGCACAGAATCTTACAGCTAAATGTAAGAATAGAGCCCAGTAGAGATCACTAGATTACTCAAACATGCATGGACAACATTTAAAATCTCTTCAGGCGTGTTTTTGATAAGGAAGCAATGGTAGAAAGCTCCAAAAAATGATTTTGCATAATACGCCTTCTTTAAAATAAAAGTATAACTTGGATGGATCATCTGAGACTGAATCCAACCAAACCAGATCAAACATCACCAAAGTTTGGAAAGACACTGCGCTGGTGACGTGCAGCAAAGAACATCTGCCTCAAATCTCTCCAAATCCCTAAACGAAATCATCCATGGCAAAACTTGGACTTGAATGGAACTGAACCGACACTAAACCAGTATTTAAACACCAAGAAGCAAAATAAGCTCTAATACCATTCTGTTCAAAGTTCACATTTTAAACACGTCCAGAAAAAAAGGACAAAAACACTGAAATCTGAACTGACAGACCAATACAAGAATCACATTTCAGAACATGTTTGTATAGATCTAAACTACGGGGCTGGTAGTTTTTATGCAGAATGAGACGGGACATTTTGCTGTTTGTGAAAGAAACTACGGTACTTCAAAAACAGCAGATTTTGCAACTTCTTAATTGCGTTCATTCAAATTTCAATTTGATTGGGATTACGCATTTTGAACATAAGCCACCCACCAGAGCAGCACCAGAGGAACCTACACCACCTTAATTAACTCATACACAGCATTACAAAATGACATGTTTATACGATTTAAGAATGAATGATCTGACGACAACCATTCACTTTCCAAATGCAGCCTACTATGTCCACCCAGACCTCCTCTCAAGCCTTGGGATCCTTGATTAATAAATATTTTCTTCATGACCAGGGCCTGTAAACCCTATGTGCATGAAATCCATGTTTGAAGTCAGTTGTTTCACACATGGCCTACACAACCAAACATGAGCATTCAGAAGACACGGTCCACCCAATTTTCTGTAAAGCTTAATGATAATTTTAATTTTTACTTATAATTCAGATAAGTCATTTTAGCAAGCATCTTTCCTTCCAGACAAACAGCAGGTTTGAAGCTAACTGCAGGCCTCCTTCTCTCCAGATGGCTTGCTCATAGACTTCTACAGCGTAAGGAGAGCCAGAGGTGCCAATGCCAAGCTAAAGGGGTGACAGTAAGACAGTTTAGGACCACGAAATGCTCAAACTGTGATTATTTCAGATGAATTCATCCTAAAATAAATCAACAACTCTTTCATCCATCCCCAGACTGCTCCGTTCACACAGGCCACACCTCACGCACTCTCCCCCAGTGCCCCCACCTGAACCCCGGTACCTGCGCTCCCCCTGCCCGCCTCTCCGCTCCCAGCTGCGGGTGAAAAGGATATGGCCACTCCGTGATCTTCTTGGCGTACTTCCTCACCACGTTGTCCTCGCTGAAGAGGAAGAGGGATCGGTTGACCGTGAGGCAGCTCTGGCGCACCGGGATGGGGTTGTACAGCGCCATGGTCCTCGCTCTTTGGGCCATGGACTGCTTGTACATCCGCTGCGCTCCCGGGGGTCCTCCCTGCCTGCTGCCGCCGCGGTTGGGCCCTTGTCCGCCGGCTTGTCCACCGCCACCTCCCGCCCCTCCTCCGCTGTACCTGTTGGGCATCTCGTCGCCGAAACGCGCCATTCTGCAAACACCGAGAGGTCAGCCGGGCCTTCCGAGTGACTGCTCCACATGCCACCCGCCCCGGCAGTGCACCCGCTCTGCTCCGGCGTGTCCGTGCGTCTTCAGCGCCTACCAGCCCGCTCCATCTGCTACACGGGAGGGGGAAGGGTGGCTCTGTGTCTCCTGCCGGAGCTGCGGCTGCGCTGGGCTTTGAATGGACAACCCAAGAACCGCGTGAGAGTGGAGAATCTCAAGTGTCTAAAATGGAAAATGTCCGCGCTCAGATGTGTCCACGGAGAACCGCGAGCCCGCGCCTGGTGCACGAGGAGCCTCTCCACTGCGTCTCTTCGCCTCTCCACATCCGCAGTTCCCTCACCCCTCCCTCGGCCCCGCGCGCTTCTGAGCCAGATAAAAATAGCAAAAAAGATATGAGTGAAATCTTTAATAATTCATTTTTTCTTCTCGTCTCGTGCCATATATCCGCAGTGTGTGGCGAGGACGCGCGCGCCCCTCACTCCTCGCTCGCTCGCTCCTTTTCGCTCACGCGGCGCCACGACGAAGGGGGCTTCCCCAAAATCCGCGCGCGGTGACATTTGTTGATATTTAGTGATGGACGGTGCGGCATCCCCCCTCCTCTCTCCTCTCTCTTTCCCTCTCTCTTCTCCTCGCTCCTATCTCCTCCCCTCTCTCCTTCTCCCCTCCACCTCCTCCTCCTTCTTCTTCTCCACCAAGGCGCCGCGCACTGATTTTGGGCGTTGATTGCGCGCACTTGGAGATAGGAAAATACAGCAGTTTTTCACCCCAGCACACGGCAGTCTCCCCTCCCCCTCACGCGGCAGAAAAAGCCCCAAAAGTCTTCAGGTGAAGATCAAGCGTCCATCACCAAGAATCATCTGTAATCCAGCCTTTGGAGCGGAAGAATCCAGAAGCAGGAGCGGGCATGTGGTGCTCCGCCGCCGGGTACAAACCGTGCAGCGTCCCCGCCCTGCAGCATCGCCCCCGCGGCCTCTTTGCTCTCCTGTACCCGTGGTGAGGGCTCTGGCTCCCGCAGAGGCAGGCTCCGTGTCGCGCTGCTCTGGATTTGGAGGAGCGGAGAGTAGAACCGTGCCCCCTCCCCTCGTGCGCACTCCTCCTGTCCACGAGCCCACTCCCCGCAGACCCTCACCACAAACACGGCACGCGGGCTCCAGCGAGAGGCAATTACGCAACTCGGCTCCAAAACACTAAAATACACTTTAGCACCGGGCAGAGGAGCGGGCTGGAGCAATCCAACCTGATGTCAAAATAAACCAGACAAGATGTGGTGAAGTCCTGTTTTAGTTCTGGTTTAGACCTGGTTTAGTCTTGGTTTACACCAGCTTAGTTCTAGTTTTGTCCTGGTAAAGTGCTGGTTCATACCTGGTTTAGTCCTGGTTTAGTCCTGGTTTAGTCCTGGTTAATACCTGGTTTAATTCTGGTGTAGTCCTGGTACAGTCCTGGTTTAGCCTTGGTGTAGTCCAGGTTTAGACCTTGTTTAGTCCTGATGCTGTCCTGGTTCAGTCTGGGTATAGTCCTGGTATAGTCCCTGGGTGTAGTCCTGGTGTAGTCCTGGTTCAGCCCTGGTTTAGTCCTGGTACAGTCCTCCTGGTGTAGTCCTGGTTTACAGTAGGCTTCCAGACCTCGTCCTGGTTGTATCCTGACTTTATCCTGATTCTTTCCTGATTCCTTACACAAACTCAAAAGGAATGTTACACTTGCTTTAGCCCTGGTTCAATCCTGGTTCAGTCCTGGTTCAGTTTTAGTTTAGTCCTGTTTTAGTCCTGGTTTAGTCTTGGTTTGGTCCTGGTTTAGCCTTTAAACTGAGAATCAATTGCGCAACTTAAATACTGCGGCTGAATAAAATTTGATGTCAACATAAACAATGATAAAAGATCAGAAGTGGTATAGTCCTACTTTAGATATGGTTTAGTCTTGGTTTTGACCTGTTTCGAGCTGGTTTAGTCCTGGTCTAGTCTTTGTACAGTCCTCGTTTAGTCTTGATTTAGTCTGGATTTGGTCATAGTCCTGTGTTGATTCTGAGCTATCTGCAGTGCTTGATTTTCTTATTCAAACCTGGCAAAGTCCTGGTTTATTCCCTTGTCCCTTTACAGATTTGTTTTGGTCCTGGTTTTAGCTCGATTTACTTTGGTCCTAATTTGGATCTGAAACCTTGTAGAATCCACTCATTCCAGATCTAGTCCTGGTTGCGTCCTTGTTTAGAGTACTATTTTCACTTTATGGAGCGTTAACTCAAAGAGGAGCCACCTGCTTTAGTCCTGGTTCAGTCGTGGTTTAGTCCATGTTTTAGTTTTTGTTGAGTTTTCTGGTTTTCCCATATGGCACATAGACTTGGACCAGGGTGCTTCGGATTTAGCATTGTTTTAGACCTGGGTCAGACTGGGTTGGTTCTGGTTTGAGTCCCTGGTTGTCCTAATAGAGATTTGGTTTGGTTCTGCTTTAATCCTGGTCTAGTCCCAGTTTTGATGTGGTTATTGTTCTGCTTATGCCTGACTTAAACATGGTTTAGTTCTGGTTTAGTCCTTTAAATGGAGAACCACTTATGCAACTTGGCTCAAAATATGCTGGAAAGTTGTGGGTTAGATTCCTGATCTCTCTGAGAAGATTGTGAATGTCCTCCCTGTGTTACTGTAGCAGAGTGGTTATCCTGTCCCTTCCTTCCTTCCTTTCTCTCTCTCTCTCTATCTCTCTATCTATCATCTCCTCCCTCTCTTCCCTCCCTCCTCTCCATCTGTCTTTTTGGCACAG
This sequence comes from Periophthalmus modestus, assembly GCA_019594935.1. NCBI lineage: Eukaryota > Metazoa > Chordata > Actinopteri > Gobiiformes > Gobiidae > Periophthalmus > Periophthalmus modestus. Next base: position 7,260,428 of record JAIEZT010001373.1, on the reverse strand, counting down.
ACTCTGAGCTTTTGATGCATTTCAGAGGAATATTTGTTGGGGCTGAACACTGAGCTGTCACGTCTCCAGACCTAAACTCAAAATGGAGGAGATGCCCAGAAACAGAAAGACAGAAAAAAGCCATGTGTCCAGATTTAAAAATATAACTAAGATTTTAAGAGATATTTGGAAGTGTCTTTTATGATTGTCCAAATCTGATCCATATGGTACAATATTTAGTGCTAACTTCACATTCATAGTACATAGCTGTCAGACAGAATGAATGACACTAAATTACGATATTATCTTAACACTTTCTGATCAAAAACACCTAAATCTAAGCATGAGATACCTCCAGTGCCGTCTGCAATGTCAAGTTCTATGTGACATCACACAAAACTGCCCTGATTACAGCCAGGTGTTTCTGATTACAACCAGCTGACTGCCAGGGTTGATACCTGTTAGACCAATCACACTGTTCCTTATACCTCCAGACCCTGCCCCTCCTCCCTCACTCTCCCCTTTAGTCCTCCAGACACCGTCCAGTTTAGCACCGTCCTGTTTGAAATGTGGTTGTGGGCAGAGTTTAGGCATTTAGACTCACTTTAACATTCACAGTAGATAGTTCTCAGCACATTCAGGAGAAATAGCCAGAATGAATGGACTCAGTGATGGTATTATGTTAACTGGGAATTGTTGTGATTTGTTTTAATTTAGTTTTTTATTGTTTTTGAGTTTTAGTTTAGTGCTGGTCCTGGGCTAGACCCGGTTTCATCTAGCTTGTAGTATCAGATCAGTATCAGACTGGTGCTGTCCATGGTACTGAAAAGGCCTATGAAAGGCTCCTCAGAATGTGTCAGGAGTTTAATCCTGGTTTAGTCTAGTTTAGTCTTAGTTTAGTTTTTGTTTAATACTTTGTTTAGTTCTGGTTAAGTTTATGATTTTTTCTAAAAGACACTTATGAAAACTTATCCTTTAAAAAACACATCTCAGAATTATGTAACAGTTTAAAATTGAAATGATAATTTTATTACAGAAACAAATATTGTATCCTGAAATTGAAATGATCATTTTATTACAGAAATAAATATTGTATCCTAATAAATTACAGAAAATAAATCGTCCAAGCAACCTTCCTCTCAGACTTCAGCCTCTGCTTTGAAACCATTAACAAACCACCTGTTTGTTAATCATTGATACAGGAACATTTAATACCAGATCACATGACTGATTAAGACTAAGGACTAGCTGCACCAAAACTGAGACGGGAAAGAGGCTTTTAGCCGTCTTACTTCACATGGAATACACTCCGAGGGAAAGTAAAACTGGATACGTTGGTGACACAGTCACGATTTAATAATTTGACAACAGACTTTTATACACACGCCTGAACCTCTTTTTAATGTTTTATATGGACTTTTATATGTGTTTGTTTTGTTTGTTTTTTCAGCTTGTATTGTACTTTAAACAGGGCACCCATGAAAAACAGCCCAAATGCTCTCATTGAGTCCAACTGTATACATAAACATAAAAAGTTCTTGGTTTGAGCCCTTTTAGTTCTGGTTTAAGCCTGCTCTAGTCCTGGTTTAGTCTGGATTTTTCCACAGTCCTATTTTTATTCTGAGCTGTCTGCAGTACTTGATTTTCTTACGCAAACCTGCTAAAGTCCTGGTTTATTCCTGGTTTGTTCTAGCTTTCTCTGGGTTTTGTAGAAGTCCTGTTTGTGAGTTCTGTGGGAGCTGTCCATGGTGCTTAACTCTCAGTAAGGAGGTCCTCATTTGGACATGCTTCAATTTCTTACTCAGACCTAGTCCTAGTCCAGTCTCTTAATTCCAAAATGTGTATTATGTGTATCAAAGTAAAGGACACCTGCTGGATATTTATTACATTTTTGGGTATCGAAAATGTATTCATGCATGCCACCCCCAATTCAGTTAGTGTCCCTTATTAACCCCACACCCTACTTTTCAAAAGTTAACCAGCAAGGAGTTAATAATAATGTTGAATATCTATGTTATTGGCTGCAATTATTACATTGTGATATTTTTTCCTTTGTTGAGTTAATATTACAACACCCCGCCAATGATGTAATCCTTTATTATAATAATAATTATTATTGGCAGGCTGTTATTACATTATTGGCTCATCCAGGTTATTACATTATCCGGTTATTATGTTATCAGTTGCTACAGACTCTTTTATTCTTGGTCTAGTCCCAGTTTAGCCTTGGCTTAGCCCTGATTTAGCTGCTGGATTTGTCCTGTTTCCTGATTCTGTACGAGTGTGGTACTTACACAGTGAAAGCAGTTTAGCCCTGATTTAGTCCTGGTTTAGCCCTTCTTCAGTCCTAGCTTAGTCCTTTTTCAATCTCGGTTCAGTCCTGACTTTCATACTCCTGGTAGTTTTTTCCCATTTCCTGATTTTGTAGGCGCTGTCCGTGGTGCTGAACCATCTGGAGAGACTGAACTTTAACTTTGCCTCGGGAAGATACTGTTACCTCCGTCCATCTGGTCCTCGCTCACCTCCTCTCAACATTTCAATCCAGCATGTCTGTCTTATACGGACATGGATTATGGCAAAAAAATACTTCACTGATGGTAAAGTAGTAGTACTACTAGAAGAACATGATGGTAAAGTAGTAGTAGTAGTAGTAATAAATAACAACCCACTGCACCACTCTCAGTCCACACAGATCCACAAGTTTCATTACCTGGATGATCTGATTAATGGAGGACAAAAATGACATAAATGGAAATAAATAAATAAATAAATAGAAGAATACATGTTGAAATGTAGTTTTAAAATGTGAATAAAAAATATACATGTGTTAAAAAATAAATAAAAAAACATGTAAAAATAAATGTATAATTAAATAATTGTGAAAATAAATAAATAAATGCAAAAAAAAAAAAAAAAGTAGTCATATTACAACAACATTCTAACATGGTTGAACTTTATGTATTTATCCAGTTATATATTTATGTTTTCATTCACTTTTTTATACAATCCAACCATTATTCTTATATTTATTTATTTCTAAGCTATGTCATTTTGGTACATTCTCATCTGTTTTTTTTTTCAGTCTCAAAAAGCCAGTGTGAGGGTAAAAGTTTATGGGCCTATAGGAAATGTGGCTTCAGCTTTAAATCCAGGCTTCAGTGTCTCTGGAGGAGGGATGGGACATCACCTGTATTAAGGTGTGCCATGGTTTTCATTTCATTTACTGGGTCTGTGGGTGGGGAAAAAACACTCCTCATAGGGTTATCAATTTATTTGAGTCTAGCCTACAGTGCTTGCAAGAACAGGTTAGGTTCCTAGACTCCTCATAGTTTAAACTGAAGTGGGGGACAGGTCTGAATTTTGCGGTGGGATTTTCTGTCTATGCAAACATAAACGCTAACATAAAAGCTAACACATGTGCTCCGTGTGCAGTATGAGACACAGATCTACTGTATCTTCTGAGGCTGATACTCTTAGTACAGTGCGATGTGTCCGGGCCCGTGTCTGTCGTCGTGGTGACAGCAGAGGAGCAGATCCTCTCATTATCTCGTCCATCGTCTACAACTTTCCTATCATCTCTGTGTCTGTATTAATATGTATATGTGCATTTTGTTTTATCATAGCAGATATTTACCAGTATGTGTGTGTGTGTGTGTGTGTGTGTGTGTGTGTGTGTGTGTGTGTGTGTGTGTGTGTGTGTGTGTGTGTGTGTGTGTGTGTGTGTGTGTGTGTGTGTGTGTGTGTGTAGGTGTGTGTGTGTGTGTGTGTGTGTGTGTGTGTGTGTGCGTGCGTACGTGTGTGTGTATGTGTGTGTGTGTGTGTGTGTGTGTGTATGTGTGTGTATGTGTGTGTGCATATGGCAAAAACCTGTTTGTGGGGACCAAACATCTGGTCTCCATAAAGTCAATCCTTCAATACCAGATTAATCTGGTTTAAAGTAAAGATCTGAGTTAACATGGGCTGAGGCTGGGGTTTGGGTTAAAGGAGCACTACGCAACCTTTCTGAAACCTTGTAAGATTAATTCTTGCTATATTTATGACTTCACAAACTCATGAGAATCCATCTTGACAGGCTCAGGCTGGTGCCTAACCACTGGAGACTGGACCAATCATAGAGCTGCATTGTAGTTTGGGCGGAGCTAAAGGTGACGCTCCCAAGCAAACCAAAACAAACATGGTGACACTGACAGATGTACTTCTACTTGATCAGAAATACAGATTATTTAGTTTGTGACAAAAGTGCAGAGGGAAGCACTTTGTGCATTTGTGGAGAGACAGATGTCTGTGCTTTTCTCTAAACTGCTTTTAACTCAAGTTTGATTTTTCATCTTGTTTCGCTGTTGTGGCGCTTCCAATAATCAGACTGGAGTAATCGTTTGAACGTACCAATAGATCCTGATCTCTTCCAGACTGATAAATGTGTAGAACTCAATTGAAAACTACACATATCAGTCTGACATGAGCCAAGTTAGCTTTCCTTAACAATCAGCCCCCAGCCCGACTCCATGAGGATGTTATTGTTTATAGGAAAAGAAGAAATATTACATCTGTCAAGTTGTAGGAACAAAGAAGTTTCTGTTGAGCCTTAGACATCATCTATCTCCCATCTATAACTCCATACTCCAACCTAAATCAAAACAAAGAAAACAAAAGGGCTAGCCATGATGTTAATAGGTGTGAAAGCACTCATTAGAGGCTTGAATGACTATGCTATGTATGACTCAGGCACAGTGCACACTTAATGTAGTGCAGTAGGCCTAGCCTACAAACAGAAACTGTAAACAATAGGTGACAGATATAAGTCAGTGTCCACCAGCAATCTGACCAGAACTGAAGAAGTGGCTTGGATGAGGAACACTCCTACAAAATTTTGTCTAGTTGACAGATTTTATATTTTTTCATTTACTATGGATCATACCTGGACAACTGAGGGATTACACAGACATCTTACTCCATAGGACTGTCAAAAGTATTGATTATCAGATACTAATCGATACTAAAACAAGTATTGAGACTAGATACTCATTTGAGCAGGTATTGATACAGAAATTAATATTTCTTGAATAACTTTAGAATGATCTTGAGCTGTATCAGAACAAGTATAAGACACATAGTCTAGTATACACCATGGATCACTATGGAACCTACCAGAACAACTGAGGGATTACAAAGGTGTAAGGCCACATGGGAATATAAAAGAAAGTACTACCATTTAATGTTGAAAATCACATTCTCTTGTCTGAAGAAAGAGTGTTTTTTTATCATCATCGTGCTCTCAGAGTCGGTATTGAATATTGAGTATTGAGTCTATTCCTTAGTATCGAAATCGAGTGCGAAATTTTTGTATCGTGACATCACTAATAGCCTGTAATTTCCACGGTATAGCATTTAAACATCATCAACATTTAGCATTTTTATAAAGACAAACAGGTGGAGGACGAGTTAAACCGCGCTCCCTGTGACTTTGGTTAAGGTTAGGATCAGGCTCCAGGAAATGAATGGAAGTCAATGGAATGTTCCCAAGAAGCATGGAAACCCAATGTGTGTGTATGAGTTATATCTGTTACATCATCGTGTTTTTTCCCGCATTGGAGCTTTAATGCCGGGGCAGAGGGTGAACCGAGATTACCGAGCAGTTACCATGGACGCTCTGAGCCGAGTGTCGGGAAGACCAAAGGGGGAAAGGGGGAGGGGCTGGGGAGATGGCCAAGATTACTCATTACTCAATAATTACTGTAATAGAAGAGGGGGGGGTTAAAGGGGTAAGGAGCAGTTTTGTGTCACTATTTGAAGGAAACAAAGCACCGAGTCATGGGTGAATAACAACAAAACAAAACAAAAGTATAATTTGAACAGTTTATCAGCACTTCACTTCAAACTTTTTACTTAAAGCGCTTAAATCTATGTTATAATGCTGGTTCCTCATCACAAATTTTATGCACATTTAATACAAACCCTGCATATTTAGGCTGCGTTCTTTTCTCAAACTGAGAATACTCTGTTCCCCTTTGCGATGTCATTAAGTGGTAATACAGGAAATGCGTCACTGGGTTTTTAAAATCCATACACCTTCGCTCAAAAGCAATTTATGGTTCTAAATCTGTTCAAATGAGGCTAAAATAAAACTACCACTGAATGACATCACAAAAGGTAACTCAAATATGTGTGAATGAAACAAAACCCAACTCCAGGTATGTTTTTGAGGCGGTAACAACATCATAACTCTCTGTTTTGCTTGGAAATTGGCAGTTTTTTGGTGTGGATGAAGTGTGAAACAGCTACGGCAGCCTCGACGCAGGGACATGTGGACTTTGAACACAGCCAGTGGACAGAACACATTCACTTCAGTTTGACATCTATTTATTTTGTAGAGCTAAAAAGTGATTCCACTCAGCTCGAGGTGACACAGGTTTCAACAGAAAACATGAGGAAATACATATACCAGATTAACTCTCTTTTTCTGTCGCACTCTTCTTTCTTTCTTTCTTTTTCTCTCTCTCTCTTTCACTCTCTGTCTGTCTTCTCTCCATCTCTGTGTCCTCCCTGTCCTCCACCACCCCTTCCCTCACTCTTTTTGTCCATTTCTCTCTCCCCCATCCCCCTCTTTCTTTCCCTTCCTCTCTCCTTCTCTTCCCCCTCCTCTCTCCCCACCCCTCTGCCTCTCTCCTTCTCTCTCTCTCCTTCCCCCTTCTCTCTACCTCTCCCTCTCTCTGTCTGTCTCCCTCTCTATGACTGTGCAAAGTGGTGTTAGTGTCTCTGCAGGACATTGTCATTCAGCAGGCGTCCACAGGCTTCCCCCCAGGAACTCCCTTTTTCCTCCTCCTCTCTCTGCTTCCATTCATTTCACCTTCTGTCACCTCTCTCCCTCACCCCTCCCCACCATCACCCCTTCCTCCTCTGTCCTCTCTTTCTCCTTCATCACCCGTCGCATCTCTTTTCCTCCCCTTCCTTTCTTAAGTCCCATGTCTCTCCACCTCTCTCTGCTTCCATTCCTCCCCTTTTCTCTCTCCTTCACCACCCCTCACATCTCTCTCCCTTCTCTCTCTCCCACCTCCTTTCTATAAGTCCTGTGTCCCTGTGTCCCCTCCTCTCTCTGCTTCTATACATCCCCCTTTCTCCCTCTTCTTTCTTCTTCATCACCCCTCCTTTCTCTCTCTCCTCTTTCCACCTCCTTTCTCGCAATCGTGTCTCTTTCTTCTATCTCTGCTTCCATTCATTCCCTCTTCTCTCTCTTCTCTCTCCTTCATCACCCCTCACATCTCTCTCCTTCCTCTCTCTCTCTCCATCCTTTCTATACGTCCCGTGTCCCTGTTTCCCCTCTTCTCTCTGCTTCCATACATCCCCTTCTCTCTCTTCTTTCTCTCCTTTATCACCCTCCCTTCTCTCTGTCCTTTCTCTCTATCTCCTTTCTATAAATCCTGTCTTTCTCCCCCGGTTTGGGCATCACAGTAAGGCTAACAACAACTAGCATGCTAATGTGCACTTCCTGATTATCAGACATTAAAACACCTCATAATTAGATGCAGACAGCGGAGGACTTTTGTATAACAGCTAATTTTGCTCAAATACATGGGGGGAAAAATCAGGTACAGGGCCTAGGTTTGGGATACCGTCTTTATCGATGGATTTTTTCAAAGTTGCTCCCTAATCAAAAGATGCCTGAAGAAGTTTTAGATGCCATTCATGTTTAAGTATTTTAGCCATCTCTTCTCAAAAAGATACCGAACCTTCTTTTAGATGGCATGTTCATGTAGCAGTATGATTGCCATGTTTTGGGCAGTGAACCTTCTGAGTTGGCTGTTCATTAGCAGGATGATTGTGTTTTGACAGTGCTCTGAAGGGGGAGTGTCTTAGTGCAGGGAGCAAAGGAAGGGGGGGACTCAAAGTGTCAAAATGAAAGTGAAACTTATAAAACATGTTAGTACATTGTTTATGGTGAGTATAGCCTTTTCAATACAATAAAAGGTGGGATGGTAATCTGAATATGTTATGTGTTAGAAGTTTTGACTTGGTTTGGTGGGATAGTAGGGACCTGTGTACATATTTATCATAGTTTTACATCAGTTGAATGACGGTTTGTGGATAAAAAAAATCCAGAGAAAATTTACACACAGGGAGGAATTTTTTCTGACAATTTGAAACTTCATTTAACTTAATTTAACTTTGTTTAACTTCATTTAACGTCACTTTTTTGGCCATTGTTTACATTATGGTTGCTAGGTAGGTTGCTGCCTGTGTCCAAATAGGAAGTAAAATTATAAACCGCAATAGAGAAAAAAAAAAAAAGAAAAGGAAAAAAGTGTAAAAACGATGAAGCTGCATGGGTGGGGCCTCTCCTGATGTGAGTTTACTCTGGTTCCACACATGTGTGACCGTAACATGGGACAGTGCATTTCACAGTCAGATGGATTAAAGGTCCAATAGGTCACATGCTTCTGCCATAAACCTGTATTAAACAAAGATATTTCCTTTGGCACTTGCTGACCATCACCAAACATGTGGGGACTTATTATCCTTTCTCTTGTATCAAACCGCTCGTGTGTCGATGTGTGGGTGAAATGAGGTTGAGAGCTGACACTTCTCCGTTCTCCATAAGGCCATGGCCACAGCATGTGTATTTCACCCTACACTCATGGGTCAAATCTGTTTTTCAGCCAGCTCAGCCCATCAGATGCACGTTTCGGAAAGTGGAATCCAATGTATACATTTCGATCCTTGACCCGGGTCCGTTCAGATTACATAGAAAGAATGTGTGGCTGTGTTTGTGCAGTTACCACCAGTACAAGACAGTCCCGGGGCAGTTAATTAGCTTTTCCTTTACTCTATATTTGGTGTATTTTGATCATATTATAAAGAGTTAAGCAGGTTCAGTGTGTAAAACATAGGCCCGTTCATGCGTTTCAGGACTGAGGATTTCTTCCAGATTTGCAAGTCCTCCATCGTTATAGCAACACAATCACAATATACAATTCAAATTAAAGTATCGAACGCTTGAATGGGGAAAAGTCCTCACAATATTTTTGGGAGATTTCTACCATGTGGGTTCTATTAACAATACAATACAATAAAAGGTAACATGGCCATCTAAATATGTTATGCCTTACATGTTAAATATGTGTTAGCAGTTGCTACCCCCCCAAGTAAAATACCCCTTCTTGGATAAGGAAGGAATTATTTGTCTGAAACCCATGAGAAAAATCTCTCTGCATCCCCTTTCCAGTACTCTATAGCTCAGAGACCTACAAAGAGGTTAAAAAGGAGGAGACTTATGCTTTAAAATTAGATTCAGTTCAGTGTTGACATGAATTCCAAACTCGATTTTCATACTAAGAAACAGACTCAGTCCTCAATACTGATTAAGATACCACAATTATAATAAAAACACATTTTATTGAGCTAACAGGATAACATTAAATGGTAGTACTTTCTTTTCTATTCCCATGTGGCCTTATATCTGTGTAATCCCTCAGTCGTCCAGTAGGGCAACAGTGTTCCATGGTGTTATACTAGTCTATGTGTCTTATACTGGTCTGATACAGATCAAGATCATTACAAAGATATTCAGGAAAGATTCACTTCTGTCCTGTGAATGGGACTTTTTTAGTATCGATACCTGCTCAAAGGAGTATCAGTCTTCCTCCAGTACTAAAATTCATTTTCTACTACTTCATAGAGAGAGAGAGGAAAGATGAAAAGTTAGGAGATAAAGAGAGGAAGAGACAGGCTACACTGCATAATATACTGTTATAAAGAGAAAGAGACAGGGGGGTGAAAGAGTGGGACAGAGGGGAGGAGAGAGGGAGTCCTCCTTAATACTCCACTCATACTACTAATATAACAACTACTACAGAGAGAGAGAGAAGAGAGAGAGGGAGAAGGAGAGAGGGAAGGAGAGAGAAGGAAAAAGAGAGAGACAGTCTAGTCCTTCTCCATAACAATACATCTTCTACTACTACAGAGAGAAGGGGAGGGAGAGAGGAAAGAGGGACAGGTTTAATTTCATTTGAGTCTGAAGAGAGAGCAAGTGAGAAAGAGACTAGAGATGGAGAGACAGGGAGAGAGAGACACAGAGAGGGGGGGATAGATAGATTGAAGGATGGAATTTCATTTGGGTCTGCAACAGAGTGAGATGGAGAGAGAGGGCGGAGAAAGAAAGGAAGGGGATGAGAGAAAAAGAAACATAGAAAGAAACAAGGGAGAGAAAAGACAGAGAGAAAGACAGAAAAAGGGGGCAAAAGAGAGAGAGAGAAAGGAGATAGAAAGGAGTGGAGAAAAAGAGGAGACGGAGAGAGCACAAGGAATGGAAACAGAGAAACAAACAGAGAGAAACGAGAAAATGAAATGTATATAGAGAGAGAGGAGAGAGAGAGAAGGAGGAAGAGAAGGAGCGAGGGAAGGAAGGAGAGAAGCAGGGAGCCAGCCGCAGATCCAGCGCGCTGATGTAGCGTCCAAGCTAATTAGCAGATTGCTCCTTTTTTTGGCGGCGCGGCTCGGGCAGTATTAATTGATTGGTTGTTTAATGGAAGAGGAGAGGGAGGGGGAGAGGGAGGGAGGGAGGGAGAGAGGGACAGAGGGAGGGAGGGAGAAAGGGAGGAGGAGGAGAGGAAGGAGGAGAGGGGGAGGGGGGTGCTGGGATCAGCTAATGGCACTGTGTGGAGTAAGCAATACCAGAGTGAGAGAATCAGCAGTATCCCAAAGAAGCAAAAACAGGGAAGAAATGAGACGGAGAGAGAGAGAGGAGGAGAAAGAAGGAGAGAAGGATACAGCTGAGGGACAAAGGGAGAGAGAGGGAGATGGAAAGGAAAAGAGAGGAGGAGAGAGAGAGACAGAGAGAAAGGAGAGGTGGGATGAGAGGAGAGGGGGAAGAAAGCGAAGGAGACTGCAAGAGAGAGGGAGAGAGGAAGGAAAAGAGTGGAACAGAGGGAGATTGTGGGAGAGACAGAGGGAGACAGAAGGAGAACAAGACAAGAGGGAATGAGAGGGTGAGGATGAGAGTAGAGAGAGAGAGATAGAAAGGGGAGGGAGAGAAAAAGAAAAAGAAAAGAGAAGAGATGAAAGAGAGAGAAAGTGATGGAGAGGGAGAAAAAGAGAGAGGTACAGGGAGAGAAAGAAAGGAGAAGGAGAGAGGGATAAAGTAGATAAGGAGATGGAAAGGACGAGAGAGAAGAGAGGGACAGAGAGAAGTAGAAAGAAACAAAGAGAAAGAGAAAAGAAGGGGTGAGGGAAGAGAAGGGCGAGTAGAAAGGAAGAGCAAGATGGGAAGGAGGAAAGAGTACAGAGAAAGTGATGGGAGAGAGACAGAGAGAGAAACAGAAAAAGAGATGGGTGGACAGAGAGAGAGAGAGAAAAAAAAGGAGGGTAGGTTAGGTATGTAGAAGGCTTGAGATAGATGAGTTGTTGAGCTAAAAGATATTCACAGGTCACAGGTCAGAGGTCAGGTCCCTGATTCTGCTGTTTTCTGTACAAATGTCAGAAAACCGTTGCCTGACCAGCCAGTCCCTCTACATCCTGTTTTAATCCAGAAGGAACTGGAACCAGACCAGTTTATTTGTTGATTGTTGATTCAGTCGACTGTGTTGTTTTTTCCTGAGCAGCCATGTTTGTTTTGACACAAATGGACCACGCATCTCTCTGATTGGCTAATCCACCTGTCAATCACACCCTCTGAAATCCAGGAGGCAGGATGTGGTGGCTGCTCCTCATCTCCTCTGCTCCTCCTCTCTCCTCTGCTGCTCCTCACCACCTCTACTCCTCATCTCCTCTGCTCCTCACCTCTTCTCTCCTCCTCACCTCCTCATCTCCTCTGCTCCTCCTCTCTTCTCCTCACTTCTTCTCTCTTACTCACCTTCTCTGCTCATCCTCTGCTCCTCATCTCCTCTGCTCATCTTCTGCTCCTCATCTCCTCTGCTCCTCCTCTCTTCTCCTCACTTCTTCTCTCTTACTCACCTTCTCTGCTCATCTTCTGCTCCTCATCTCCTCTGCTCCTCACCTCCTCTCTCCTCCTCACCTTGTCTCTCCTCCTCACCTCCTCTGCTCCTCCTGTCTCCTCCTCTGTTCCTCACCACCTCCCTCCTCTCCCCCTCACCTCCTCTGTCCCTCACCTCCTCTGTTCCTCCTTTTACCTCTGCTCCTTCTTTCTCCACCTCCGTTCCTCCTCTCATCCTCCTCCGGTCCCCTCTTCTCTCCTCACGGGAACATTGCTGCTTTAATTGGTTTGATAGATTCACACTTGGCTTTATAATTACACCAGATTAATTACAGACTGAATTATGGGTAATTATGGGAGTAGACTGGGACAAGGTGACTGCTTCTCGAGGCGGACGACTGGAGTTACAATCCCAAATCATTTTTTTTTTTCCTTATACATTTATACACTCAGAAATAAATGTTACCTAACCTGAACCTTAGAATTTAAACCAGGTCTTAACCGAGTCTAATCTGAGACCACATCTAGGACTAAACCTGGTCTAAACAGGAACCAAAACGGATCTAAGATACATGCAAAATAGAGTTTTTTGGAGCTTTCTACTGTGTTAAACATGCCTGAAGAGGTTTTAGTACGATCCTGTACAAAGCTCCGCCCACAAGCCTACGTCACCCATGGTCCCATGCAACAATTTTCCACATTTATACAAAGGCATGATACAAAACTGTCCTCATCTACTTGACAAACCTGATGTGACACGCAGTAGTCTCTGAAGGGGGAGGGACTTAGTGCGGAGAGCAAAGGGAGGTGGGGTAAATTTTAATACGTTGTTTTTGGTGAATATGGCATTTTCAAAACCATAAAAGGTCTTCTATCAATATATGTCTCTGAAACCTTCTACATACCTAACCCACCCTCCTTTTTTCTCTCTCAGTCCATCCATCTTTTTTTCTATTCCTCTCCTATCACTTTCTCTATACTCTTTCCACCGCTCTCTTTCTACTCCCCCTTCTCTTCCCTCACCCCTTCTTTTCTCCCTGTCTTTATTTCTTTCTCCTTCTCTCTGTCTACCTATCTCCGTCCCACTCTTCTCTCTCATCCTCTCCATCTCCTTATCTACTTTATCCCTCTCTCCTTCTCCTCTCTTTCGCTCCCTATACCTCTTTTTTTCTCCCTCTCCATCACTTTCTTTGTATCTCTCTCGTTTTCTCCCTCACTCTCTACTCTCGTTGCCACCCTCTCAGTTCCTCTTGTCTTTTCTTCCTTCTCTCTCCCTCTCTGTCTCCCACAGTCTCCCTCTCTTCCCCTCTTTTCCTTCCTCTTCCCCTCTCTCCTGTCTCCCTCTCTTCTCTCTCGCTCCCTCTCTCTCTTCTCCCTTCTCCCTCCTCTATCCCACCTCTACTTTCTATTCTTCTCTGTGTCTCTAATATCACTTTCTCAGTACTCATTCCTCCTTTCCACCTCTCTCTCTTCTCTTCCCTCACCCCTTCTTTTCTCCCTCTCTTTATTTCTTTCTCCTTCTCTCTGTCTATCTATCGCCTTATCTACTTTAAGCGTCTATTCTTCTCCTTTCTGTCTCTCTTTCCCCCTCGCCATCACTTTCTCTATTTCCCTCTCCTCTTCTCTTTCCTTTCTCTTTTTCTCTCCTTCCCTCCCCTTTGTCCTCACCGTCTCATTCCCTCTTGTCTTTTCCTTCTTCTTACTCTCTCTCGGTCTCCCTCTCTTCCCCTCTTTTCCTTCCTCTCTCCCTCTCTCCTTAGGCCTGGTCATGTCATACATTTAATCTCATTCTGTGGAAAGTAAAACAGGAAAAGGACTGATCAGATCTGTGGAGAAGGGAGCCCGCTCAGAGTAAGAATGCACGCTTTTTAAGGTAACTTTAAGCTACAAAAACACCTGTATTTGAACAAATAAGAGACAGATAATGCCGTAGTGTGGAACATTTCAAGCGTATGTAGTGCATCTTTTTAGTAAGTTGTGTTTGTTCAGTTTTGCCACATCTTCCTTCTCTTATAGCCCAAGGTTCTGTAAGTACAGTTTTATTTACCTACTCCTGTCTGCTCACGTAAGTACGGGAGCCCAGGTGGGACAAACCCGCATCTCAACGCAGGTGGCTCTAGCTCGGCCCAGTTGCATCGTGGGAATTCCAAAAATAACCTTCAGAGCATGTGCGAATATGGACAAGAAACGCAGAGAGGAGAACAACGGAGGGCTAAAAATACAAACACTTTTTAAGACTCTTCACAGGGACTTTCTGTTTACTTTAAACTGGGCCAAACTGGGACCGACTCAGAACTGAACTAAACCTGGACCAAGTAAAAGTTGTACTTTATGCAGTATTCAGACTTTACTAAAGAGGGAGTGTTTTACTTGTATGGGGTATTAACTGCTAACACATAACATATTTAGATCATCGTGTTACCGTTCATGGTTTTGAAAATGCTGTATTCACCGAAAAAGTATTAACATGCTTTATAAGTCACCACCCCTTCAGAGCGCTATCACATTACAGTGAATTAAACTACTGCGCATTTATTCAGGTTTGTGAAGTTGTAGCGTATTGTTTTGTATCCTGCTTTTGTCTATTTACTGAACATTGCTGTGCTGCATGGGAGATGGAGGGGTGTGGGCTGAGCATTGGACAGATGCATACTGCTAACCATAAGGAGGGTTTGAATAGGGCCCAGGAGAGATTGATTACTCAAACATGTATGGATGACTAAAACCACTTCCACCAGGCATATTTGTGATGAAGGAACAACATTATGACATGGTAGAAAGCTCCATTTTTGATAATACCCTCTGTATTATCAACTCAGTCCCCATTGAAGTATTCATGGGTTTTGCTGTTACGTGGTGCCATTTTGAGGACTTTTTTTCTAAATGATTATCACAAATATTTAGTTTTAAATGATTGAAGTGGAACTATACACCTTATCACTGCATTACTAAACTACAGGAGAGAGTGAGGGATGAGGAGGGGCGGGGTCTGGGGGTATAAGGAACAGTGTGATTGGTCGAACAGGTATCCACACTTCAAACTTCACCTCTGCAGCCAGGTGTTTATATTCAGAAACACTTGGCTGTAATCAGGGCAGTCATGTGTGATGTCATGTAGTACTTGAAATTGCAGAAGCCCCTGGTGGCAGCAAACACCCAGTTTTTGAACACAAAGAGGCAGATTTACCTACTTTGCAACTATTAAAACACCATATACACAGTTTAGTAACAAAAAGCTTTGATATAGTATTACGTTCCACTTTAATTGCTATGGTAACGGTGCTAATTTCATCATTACAAAACCCATGGATAGAAAAAAGCACCACTAAGGAGAAAGACACATGAAACAATCCAACCACATGTCTGTTCCGGGGAGAAAACATGATAGAAAGCCTATTGTTATGTGTGGTTAAAGTGAGTCACAGTGAGTAGCTTCTAAATAATTCATTTTTTTAAAGCAGACCTATTACGCTAAATCGACTTTTCAGAGCTTTTAACCATGTTGTAGCTGTTTCCCCTCACCATTTACTCACCCAAAGTTGTTTTTGGAGTGATTCGTGCGTATTTGAACAATCTTTAATCGCTTATTTTTAAGACGCCATTTTGTCGATCAACTCCCATTTTAATCTCAGCCGGATCACACCCACTGCTCTGTACTTTTATTTTTTGTAATCGGTGGCACACATACAATTACACTTATTTCAGTATGAACAAAAAAATGAATAAAATCCGCTGCTCGCTCATGTGATCTGTAGCTATCCATGACGTTTAACTTATCTATCACGTATTTATTGAATTATAGGCATTGTTATCGCTAAAAAACTGCATGAAAGGTTGCCTCTCCACAGATCCCACCTGCAAAATGGTCTAGGGCAATAGGAGACAAGCAGCTTGCAGACCAGTCACCAGAAAAGTTACATAGTGTGGCTTTAATGTAGTATAGGCTTAGTCGGTCGAAAAATAAGAAGACATGAAGGAGAGAGGTGTAGACGATAGGAGAAAGAAGGGAGGTATAAGACTGAGAGACGAGGGGAGAGAAGAGAGAGAGGCGGAGAGGAGGTACAGAGAGAAGGCGACAGAAGGGAGAGAGACGGGTAGAGAGGAGAGAAAAAGGAGAGAGAGAAGAAGAGACAAGGTGAAAGAAAGGTGACAGAGGAGAGAGCGAGAAAGGAGGCGCAGAGAGCAGATAGAGCCTGGCGTTCTGAAGTGGCGACAGCTGCTGATGGAACAGATCCGATAAAAGAGAACCAGGAAATCTGAACTTTAAACTAATCCAAGAATCTCATGCATTTCAGAACATGTTTGTACAGGTATAAACTACAGGGCTAGCAGCTTTTACACAGAATAAGACTTTATAGAGACACAGGGAGGGCATCTGACACACAGGGAGGGCATCTGATACACAGGGAGGGCATCTGATACACAGGGAGGGCATCTGACAAACAGGGAGGGCATCCGACACACAGGGACTTTGCCTTTTGCGGCCCTGTGTTTGTGTTACTGAGTGGTGCAATTCTCCCAAAGGAAAAGTTCATTCATAAAAAGCTGAGTTTCGGGCGTGTCCTTCTGAGGCAGCGCTGGCAGGCGGCCAATCACAGCCCAGGGACCGGAGTGACTGAGCAACAAGCGCCAGGCAACTGCAGTGACATCATTCATTCACGCATTTGGGAAAGTTACGCATTTCTAAAGTACATTTCGGAATGATCTCATGACATTGCAGAATCTTTATAGTTTAAACAGAGCTGGAGGATGGGTCAGGATTCTATGGTCGTCTCAGTCCTGGTCTAGTCGTGGTCTCTGTCCGGATCTAGTCCTGGTCTCAGTCCTGGTTTAGTCCTTGTCTAGGCCTGGTTTCACTCCTGGTTTAGACCTGGTCTCAGTCCTGGTCCTGGTTTAGTCCTTGAATCTTGGATCTTGCTGCGTAGCGTTGCCTGTGTGGAGGCCCAAAGCGCTGGCTCAGTCTGGAGACGCTGAAGCTTTTAGCTGATTACACTCAGGGCTGACAACACAGAAACAGTCTGCAGAGAGGGACTGTGATCAGGACTAGACCAGGACTAAGACCAGGACTGAGACCAGGACCAGGACAAGGACTAAGACAAGGGCTGGCAGCACAGAAATACAATACAGTACATCAAGACTGGGACTGGACCAGCACTAACCCAAGACTAGACCAGGGCAGAGGTCAGACCAGGACCAGGAGGGCTAAACCAGGGTTGACAACACAGAAGTACTATACAGAGACAGACAAGACCAGGGCTAGACCAGGACTAAGACCAGCCCAGGACCAGGACTGAAAACATAAAGCAGACCTGCAGAGTCCAGGACTAAAACATTACTGAGTCCAGGACACAGACCAGGGCTGACAATGCAGAAATACTGTTCAGACAGAGACTGGGACTAAGCTAGGACTGGACCAGGACTGAGACTAAAGCGGGGACAGACCAGACCAGGACCAGGGCTGACACTGCAGAAAGAGACAAAACCTGGACTGAGACCAGGACTAGACTAGGACTGAGACCAGAACCAGTAAAGGACTAGACCCGGATCAGGCAGTTCCATTTTATTAGTCAGTAAAACTCTCAATAGATTTTATCCTAATTTTAAACATCACTAATGTGAAAATATGACTTCAACATAATCCATGACAAACAGAAGTGGACACATTTGTACTGGGGCTGGACTCAGAGGGTCTGAATAAAGTCTCCAGTGTTTCAGTGAATGTGCTGACAGAGACTAACTGTTTATGAGGAGAAATGTGACAAGTGTTCAACAAGAGAGAGAGGAGAGAGAGGAGAGAGATGGGAGAGAGAGGAGAGAGAGAGGAGAAAGGGAGCAGCAGAGAGAGAGAGAGAGAGAAGGAGAGGAGAGGAGAGGAGAGAGAGAGAAGGGAAAAAGGAGAGAGGGAGAAGAGAGGGGAGAGAGAGGAGAGAGAGGAGAGGAGAGAGAGAGAGGGAGAGAGAGAGAGAGAGGGAGCAGAGAGAGGAGAGAAAGAGGAGAGAGAGAGGGAAGAAGAGAGAGGAGAAAGAGAGGGAGAGAGGGAGAGGAGAGACTGTTCATGGGGGGTTCAACAACACAGACAAAAGAGAGAGAGAGAGAGAGAGAGAGAGAGGAGAGAGAGAGAGGAGAGAGAGAGAGGATGGGGGGGCAGGAGGGACATGGAGGAGAGACAAACTGTTCATGAGGAGGGGAGGGGGAAGGCACATCATGGAGGGGGGAGAAGAGAGGGAGTGAAAAGACCCTCTCTCCACAGTGGACTGTATAACAGAGTGGAGAGGAGAGGAGAGGGAGGGACAGAAAGAGCGAACAATCTGGTTTGTGCTTCGGGGAATGGCACTAAACACATTCTAAACTGTTGGTTTTGGGTCACATTCATCTGTGATATTAGAATAATTCATGTACTGTGATCATGCATTCAGTATGTAACACTACTGTTCACCGTCCACACTCACTTTGAATATGTCACCTTTGCAGTCACAGCTGCCCTGGGGCAGATAGACAGAGCATGTAGTGTTCAGACCTCGCAGACCCAGTCAAATTTTGGTTAGTTTGACTTTTGTTGTCATCTTTGGACTTTCACAGTCTCTGGTCTGGTTTCTGGTCCAGTCTCCGGTCCCTGCTCTGGTGTTGTTCCAGTGACCCAGTGGAGTATCCTCACTGAAAAATCTAATTGCTGTTCCAGTTCTAGTCTTTAGTCCTTCAGAGTTCCTCCTCTGGTCTGCTCCAGTCTCTGGTCTAGTCTCTGGTCTGGTCTCTGGTCTAGTCTCTGGTCTAGTCTCAAGTCTAGTCTCCGGTCTAGTCTCTGGTTTAGTCTCTGGTCTAGTCTCTGGTCTAGTCTCTGGTCTAGTCTCTGGTCCTGGTCCAGATCAATGTCCCTCAGACTCTCCATAGTCCTGGAGACTACAGGTTGACACCAGCTGCATAGCCTGTTCAAATAAAGTAATAATAATAACTAGACACAGGCCAATGGCTGAACCATGGCAAGTAAAAAAAAATTGCTTTATGTAGAAATTTAAGGAAAATACACTTTGGCTCCATCTTGTGGGGATTTGTACATACTGCAGAAGTTCCCAGTAAGGTATCCAGAAGGGGAGCTCTCTTCAAAGTCAATGGGAAACAAATATTTTACATTAATTTAATTTAAGTAGAACTCTGATTTAAGATCTAATTTGATTCTAATCACAGAATGTGGTCTGGTCTGTGCTCTCTGGTCTGCTCTCTGGTCTGGTCTTGGTCCTGGTCCGGTCTTGGTCCTAGGGGTGGGTCCTCATTGTAAAACCAGATCGATGTCCTCAGACTCTCTATAATCAGGTCTAATCACAGAATGTGCCGCTGCTGCACAAACATTCACTTTAATCACCAAAGTCCAGACCAACTTTCACTGGTAAAGTTTGGCTCTTCTATTTAAAAGTGGTTATGGTTTTATTGTATTATTGTTTTTAGTATTTTTATGATCTATTGTTCATTCAAATTCAGTGTAATTACATGTTTTAAAGATGCATTATGTCACTTTTCTGGTTCATCGCCTGCTTCTCTCCATGTATTGTAACTGCTTTGTTTGAAATGTTCCTCAGTATGGCATTGCAGTTATATTTACCTGCATGGAGACAAGCAGGTGATGCCACCAGGCCAGGTTACAGGTCAGATCTATGGAGAGGCGACCCTGCACAGTGGAAGAATGTTTTTCTTTAGCATAAAAAACCTTGAATAAACAAAATATGGATTACTTGGTTTTTGGTTTAATGCCATACATTAAACAGACAAGCAGATGGCAGCCTCCCACACACACCTATTCTACAAAATCGACTTTTCAGATCCATTTATTCACCTAAAGTTGTACTTGGAGTGATTTGTGCATGTTTGAATAATCGTTTAATCACTTATTTCTACCGGTGCATGCACACTGCTCTGTACTTACTTCATCTCCAAGTTGTTTTAGATCAATATTATGATTTCAAATTTGATAGTAACTATATAGCAGACACAAGCGCAATAGATCTTCTTTAAATATGTTTTTATTGCAACTTGTTAAGCATTATTTAAAAGTCATGCTATAAATTTGAGTACACATTTTCCCACCTCTGATTACAGGTCAAATCAGTTTCCTCCAGTATAGAGTAGTGCTGTCATGATACTAAAATCTATATAGACTTATATAGAGTCGATGCTCAACACTGATTCCGATACCACAATGATAATGTGGTATCGGTGATTATGTGTCTTATACTTGTTCTGATACAGCTCAAGATCATTCTAAGGATATTCAGGAAAGGTTCATTTTTGACAACCGCAGTACAGACAACAAGAGGAACACAAATTGAAAATAAAAGTCTTCCAAGTACCGGGAGCCATAATGCTCTGGACAGCTCTCTACTGATACCAGGTGGACACAGGAGAGAAAGATAAGAAAAAAAAAAAAAAAAAACTAAGGATGGTTGATTTGTTTGAGCACACTGCCCTCTCCTGGACACTCACCATCATCTCACCTGTAAAACTATTCTACAATGACAGGATGAGCTGGACATTTGGTATTTTTTGCTATTTATATGTAAAAAGACAGAAACTCACGATTCACAGGTTTAATCTGTATCTATATAAATACGTTGTTTCCTAGTACATTTTTTTCCTCTCGTCCAGGTGTAGTCTTGTAGTCAAGTACAGTTTAGGTCAGATACATAGAGATCTGTATCACAATTTTGCAATGATATTTTAGACTGTTTAATGTTTTATTTAATAGTGTAAGATGAGATAAGGCTGAAGGTGACACATATGTTTTCAAGGTCACTTCTGGTAACATATTAAGTACCTCAAATCATTTTTCTAACCCTAACCTTACCCACTTTCCTCACCTCAACATCATCCTGCTCTTTAACCAAACTCTAACCTTAAAGAGTTGATATTTTACTTCTTTAACTGCTAACACATAACATATTTATGTTTTATAAGCTTCACGCTCTCATTCTCCCCTTCTTTTGCTCTCTGTGCTAAGTCACTCCCTCTTCAGAGCGTGAGTTACGTCAATGAAACTACTGCACATCGCATCAGGTTTGTCAAGTTGCTGTGTACAGTTTTGTATCATGTTTTTATACATTTATGGAGGATTATGTAGGAGCATGGGTGACGTATAGGCTTGTGGGCGGAGCATTGCACAGAATCTTACAGCTAACTATAAGGAGGGTTTGAATAGGCCCTGAGAGAGATCGCTAAACTACTCAAACATGCATGGATGACATCTAAAACCTCTTCAGGCATGTTTTTGATGAGGGAACAACATTATAACATGGTAGATACCCGCTCTTTAAACAAAGCCTAACCTTAACCATGACCTGTTTCCTAACCTAAAGAATAACCCTCTACCTAAATTTCATCACTTCAAATGACCAATCACAGCAGACTATTCCTCCCAACCCAAACATTCTAGCAGGAACCTTTCCAGTGTGGCTCCAGTTCCACAGCTGCACACACCTCACTGTCACACTAGAGGGCAGAGGCTCGCAGTGAAATGCTTCATGTGGTTTGTGTGGAGGGACTGTGATTCTTAAGGTTTCTTAAGGTAAAATTTATTGTGCAAGTAGGAAAATTTGTCCTCTGCATTTGACCCGTCTTTCAGTGCGGCTTTGGCATCGCCTCCTCAAAAATAAGACAAACTGAAATCATATCTGAAGAAGCGGTGCAAGAAACACAAATGTTCACATGATTTCATATTGTTAACATAAAGCTTTTGTCTTAATCACAACTTTTTCTCAAGCAAGAGTACTGATACTAGAATAAAAAATATTACTCAAGTAGGAGTAAAAGTATGCTGCTAGATAAAGTACTTTGAAAGTGCAATTCCTCTAAAAACGTTATGCGCATCTGATGAAATATGTGCGATGGAGCAGGGCCAGACTGGAGTTACAGCTGTGATTACAGACGAGCTGCAGACTCAGGCAAATGACCGACGCTGATCTGAGCGACACAAGGACAGGATCAGACCAGAGAGAGACAAGGGAGAGAGACAGAGAGAGATGAAGAGAGAGTGGGAGGGAGGGAGAGTGAGGGAGGGAGAGAGCTGGGAACAAACTGTCAACACAAGGACAAAATCAGACCAGAGAGACACAGCATAACTGTCACTCCAAAAAACGCAGCAGAGTGGTTAGTCCTCTCACCTCAAATAAAATCAAAATAACTTTATCTATCCATTAGGAACTTCAATTGCTTCTCACAACATTTTCTGTGAATGAAATGGCTTATAGAGCACTTTTCTTTTCACCCACTACCCAGCCATTCACACACACATTCAGTACCAGGGTCCTGGCTCAGATCTGATCTAGATGGGATAACTAGAGGCTAGAAGATCATGTAAACTAACCCATCATAACCAGGATCTGTTTACTAACCTTAACTCAATGTATATTTATATTATATATGGACAAACTATAGCAGGGATGATTTAAATCTTAGCATTTTCACAATTCTGGGCTGTAAACTATTTTAAACCTGAATAAGTGGAGCAAGATGTCTGTTTTAAAATGCTACACATGGACATACTTTTTATAATATGAGCTAAAATTGGAATGAACTTCTCAAACAAAGGCGTGCTTATATCGACCTCTGACCCACCCTCCGACATGTTTAGAGGCGTCATGAGGTTCAGAAGCTGCATCAGCGCCTCCTGTGGCTCCGAGCGGAACTAACGGCTCTTTGTGGATTTATGTCAAAGTCGATACCTCCTCTGTCCAAAGAAGTCCGAGCTCAAATGAATCAATACCTCCTGAGTTTAAAAGATCTGAGCCCATTAGAGAGGGGAGGGATCAACTACTACTACTACTATTACTACTACTGCTGCTACTATTACTACTACTACTTAAAGGATAAGTTTTTGTCAGGCCAAAACCCAAGATATTTATATGTGATGACTCTTTCAATCAATGTACCTATTAATGTATAAAGATTTGTAGCTTGCACATCCCTTAAATGTTTTGTAGGAAAAAAACAAAAAACAAACAAAGTTTAATTTTCATTCAATGAATTTATGAGAGAATTTTGGATTTCATTAAAATCTTGCTGCAGTTTAAAAAGCACCTGATCAGCAGAGGGAGCACTTGCATTTATAAAATCTTCATCTGCATATAAATGTATGAAGCTTTCTTGTAAATTGCAACCAATAGAATTAATAAGTACAGTAAAAGGTAGTGGGCCCAACATTGAGCCTTGGGGAACTTCTTTGCTTTAAGTAAAAAATATATTTAAACCCATCAGCTTCTACTACCTGTGTTCAGTTTGAGAGATAATTTTGGACCCAATTACATGCAGCAGTGTCAAATTCAATCTGCTTCAGGCGCTTCAAGAGGATTTTATGATCCACCGAATCAAAAGCTTTAGTCAAATCAATAAACAGAGCTGAACAATGTTTGACTCAAGGGCTGTGAAAATGTAATTTCAAACTTTTGTTGTTGCAGTAACAGTACTATGCCCTTTTCTGAAAGCTGGGTGGTTAAACTTCAAAATGGAGCATTTATTTACATAAATTGCAACTTGATTTACAACTAACTTTTTAAAAACTTTTACGAGACAAGGTCATTTAGATATTGGCCAGAAATTATTTACATTTTTAGCTGTCTCACCTTTATGTAAGGGCAAAACAAGAGCAGTTTTTTTCATAATTTTGGTAGAACTCTCATTTGATTGTCAGTTGATACATTAAAATATGTAATAGAGGTTGAAATAAATATGGGGCAGCTTGTCATAGAAGCTTTGGATCAGTGTCATCAGCTTCTGTGGAGATCAGAAAGACCACTATTATTATCCAAAACATCACATGCAGAGATAAAATGTTTACTAAAAGTATCACATCTCCTCTTTAGAATTTACAATAACAGAATCCAATAAAATATCGGTTGGTAATGTATGAATACTAGGTTCTGAGAATCTTGCTGTCCTCTAGAACCTTTTCTGTGACTCGGCGCAGGCATGAAGTAAGACGTTTGTGCCTTTCTAACTGTTGATAAACATCTATTTCGTTTTGTACAAAAAAAAAAAGTAAGATATAGCCCAATTTAAATCTGATCTTGTTATGTGTGTTGCAGGCAGCATGTGAAATTTCTTTGCTAAACCAGGGATTGTCACAGTTTTTCATAGTTTTTGCAATTTAATTAAACATATTCATACATTTCTTTAAGGCCATATCAGGGTCAGTGAATGCTGATGTGTGAACCCGATATCAGGCCTGAGATGAAGCCTGCTCACTGAAACCTTATGTCTTTTTAATTTTTACAAATATGGACAGTTTCACTAAAATCGAGAGATTTGATTACAAATATCCGGGGTTAAGATTTAATTTCTATTCTATTCGGAATAGAAATGAGTTGTGTAAGATTCAGGTCATCGCGTTGGTCTTTCAAAGTTTCAGACTCTTTCCGCAGCCTGTTAATGTTATAGACAGAGACAGTTATTCAGAACATTTAGGCTTTGAGCAGGAGAACAGAACTTCCACAGACAGGTGATCTTTAAAATAAATGCCAACACCACCTCTTTTAGATTACCTGTCACAACGAAAAACTTTGTAATTTTTAATATCGATTTCCTTATCACTTGTTTTATGTGATAGCCAGGTTTCATGTGGATCTGTTGGCGAAGACATCTATGTGAAATCTGCACATCTTTTGTTTTAATGTCACGTCCAGACTCCATGTTAGGACCAGACTCCAAAGTTAGTTTAATATTGTCACTCAACAGTTTTTTCCCAGCCCCATTTAAATGAATGCAACAGATTATTCCTCTTTCAGAAACCACAAAAATGATCCACAAAAGGAATTTCCTAAACCGCTGCAGTAACCCTTCAGTCAGTGTCTATAAGCGATTTGAAGTCACCTCCGACTGTTGTAGTTTCATGTCACTGGAGCCGATGCTGCTGCTGCTACTACTACTGCACCACTACTACCACACAACAACAAGTGCTACTACTAATGTTACTACAACAACTACTACTATTCCTGCTATTTCTGCTGCCAATGCTAGAACTGTTACTAATAATATTTCTGCTTTTACTGCTACGCTGGTGTTAGAGTTTGCATGTGCTCCCTGTGTCTGGGTAGCTTCCCTCTGGGCGCTCTCGTTTCCCCCATCAACCCATATTTCATTTAAATAATCTTAAATGTCCACAAAACAGATTATATCAGTCTCTGGTGTGCATGTGAACAAGGCCACTGAAAGATGGGTCAAATGCAGATGAAAGATTTCCCAACTGGTACAATAAAGTGAATCGAAACATTAAGGTTAAAATGTTATAAAATTGTAACATCTTATGTGATTAAGTTTTTAAAAAAACATGGAATTTTGATTCAGCTATTGTGAAGAACAATCTTAATGTTTAAATGTCTTAAATAGAAAAAAGACAAAAAATAGAAGAATATAGACCTGGTTAAATCCTGGTTTAGATCTGGATTAGACCTGGTTAAATCTTAGTTTAGATCTGGATTAGACCTGGTTATATCCTGGTTTAGATTTGGATTAGACCTGGTTAAATCCTGGTTTAGATCTGGATTAGACCTGGTTAAATCCTGGTTTAGTTCTGGATTAGACCTGGTTATATCCTGGTTTAGATCTGGATTAGACCTGGTTAAATCCTGGTTTAGATTTGGATTAGACCTGGTTAAATCCTGGTTTAAATCTGGATTAGACCTGGTTAAATCCTGGTTTAGTTCTGGATTAGACCTGGTTATATCCTGGTTTAGATCTGGATTAGACCTGTTTAAATCCTGGTTTATGTCTAGATTAGACCAGGTTAAATCCTGGTTTACGTCTAGATTAGACAAGGTTAAATCCTGGTTTAGACTTGGGTTAGACCTGGTTAAATCCTGGTTTAGATCTGGGTTAGACCTGGTTAAATCCTGGTTTAGTTCTGGATTAGACCTGGTTAAATCCTGGTTTAGATCTAGATTAGACCTGGTTAAATCCTGGTTTAGTTCTGGATTAGACCTGGTTAAATCCTGGTTTAGTTCTGGATTGGACCTGGTTAACTTTATGAGTTTCATTTGTCCCAACTATTGCAGCAGAATCATAGGAAACCAATCAAAAAGCCCGTCTTGTGTTTATAGTGTTGTTCTAGTCTTGGGTAATGAGGAGAGAAAATGGAGTATTGAATAACGTTCACTGTAAAAATGTGTTTTCTGCAGTCAGCACCAAACAGCCGTAAACAGCACTGTAAAATCTGACGTGTTACCGCTCCAAAAACACGGCTGCATCACATAAACACACAACACACCACACAGGGAGGGGAGCTCATCAAACGCTCTGGGGTTTACGCTTTGTGCTCTGGTGCTAAAAAGCCTGGCCTACTGATACTTTGCAGTGGCATCACGCTGGGGGAGGTTCTGCATGTATGCCTATGGAGGAATGTCCAGCAGTTACCACGCCGACACATTGCATTTCACACTTTAGCAAACACAGCCTCATAAGCTTTTAGATTGTCTGAAAAACTGTCCAGGTTTGACTCCTAGCAAAAGGAAAATTCAATTCAACACTTTTGTCCAGTTGACAGAATTGAAATTTTCTTTCGCTATAACTGAAAAAGTGCTGGCTAATGCTGGCTATCTTGTGACTGTAATGTTATTGGAGAAGGACTTGTTTAACAGCACAAATCAGCTCTCCTTTTGTAGTTCCATCCAAGTCAGTTCTTTATGGTCAGATTGTGTTGAAACAAAGCTCAGATTAAAGTCTAACTTGAGTAACAGAGCTTCAGACAGAGCAGAGCCTACAGCTAGCATCACACCCCCGGGGAATGTTGATGACATAAGCTGCATAGACGTGCTGCTTAGATATTCCATGTTATCGTAAATTATTAGAATATAAATTACATGGAATTTGAATAGAATGGTGACCAAAAGAACTTGTGTAAAACAAACTAAAACTCAAATGCAACACACAGAATACAGTCAAACTTCTTAGTGTCAGTAAATACAACAGAAAATGTCCTTGAAACAGATCATTCTTAGTATGACAAATCAGGCAAAAACAACTGAGGAATGATGTCGTATTTAATATTAATCACAATTTCTACCACTTCGGGAATACAATATGGGAAACAGGCTGGGAAAAGAAACTTGGGAACAGGAAACTCAAACAGGGATAAATGCAGGTTCAGAGTTTCAGAAATACAAACGAGAGTACTTCAAATAAAGCAAAAAATGGCACCTGCAGGCAGCAAAGCAAAGAAGGGGCATAAACTGGAACAGGCAGCAAAACGAAGCAACAGATGGGGTCACGGTAATACATGAAAACAGTGATTTCAGAACTGACTCGATTCATCACCAACAGAAATAAATGTTGTAGACAGTAATATGGCAGTTTTGACAGTTGGTATTTCGATATCTTTTAAATTCCCTCGGGCCTTATGTCTGTACCATCCCTCAGTGTCCAGGTAGGTTCCATTGTAACCACTGGCACAAGCTTGTCTTTGTGGTCTTATACATGAGTGAGTGATCATGAGTGAGTATCTAGTATCGATTAGTATCTGATTTTTGATACTTTTCAGCACCCTACCTCAGAACAGCCCAATGATAGTTTCCTCGTTCAGTTTTGATGTTTGAGGAGTTTAAAGTGAATAAAGTGCATTGTGCTTGGTCTGTGTGTGTGATTACAGCTCAGAGTGGAGCCAAGATCAGTTTTAATCCTGTTTATAATCATGTTTTATGGTTATGAGAGGGTCCTGGAAACCTGCTCTCAGACACAGCCTGGACTTTGGGTCGACTAGTCTCCTGTCACGGAATATATGCTTAAAGATCCTCTGTTACGCAAAATTATCTTTTGAGGAACCAAAGGAAAAGAAGTTGTGTCTTTGATCACTACTAGTTCACAACGGCAAGACTGAAAAATGTCTTTAGACAACTTAACGAGTGTGTGCTGCCTTCAGTGGCCTCGACAATTTCCAGTAGTTGGTGACATTACACAGAACTGCCCTGATTACAAGTCCAGGTGTTTCTGATTACATTCAGCTGACTGCAGGGGCGGAGTTTGGAGTGTGGATACCTGTTAGACCAATCACACTGTTCCTTATACCCCAGTTTAGCAGCTCTATTTGAAATGCGGTTGCGGGCGAAGTTTAGGTGTTGAGTCCCACTTTAAACTAGAGAAATTTCAGATCAATATTGTTATAAAGGTCATATCAATGACTTTTTCATTACTTTTCATGACTTTTTTTCAGACTTTTCTCTGTGTTCAGCGTGTTCCTGCAGGGCTACCATAGCTGTGTCACATTCCTCACATTGACCACTAGGTGTCTCTTGTGTGTACCTGTGTGATACTCACTCCCATTGCTTGCGCTTGGCCTGGGGCGTGTTGTGCCTCTTATGGGCTTGGTGAGCGCGGATGACGTCACGATAGTCCACCCACCCTCCTCTGCGTCGGATCAGGGGAACACTCGGATCTGTGCTGGGGTCCAAACCTGGCCGGGGCTCTTCCTCCTCCTCCTCCTCTTCTTCACCGGTGTACGGCAGCTCCCGAAACTGCTCCACAGGGATGGAGTACTCCGTGTGGTACCAGGTCTGGGCTCGGGTCGGGTCCTGGTTGAGTTCCATGGTGGTACCGGGGAGAGGGGAGAGGCCCGGGGGGGAGGACAGGGGTGTGGAGGGGGGCCACACTGCACTGCCATGGTCCAGGGACACAGGGCACAGCATGGAACTACGGACACAAGAGAGGACAGTTATTTCAGAATCAGAATGGCTTTTCAAAATTTAAAGTCAGTATGTCCAGTTTTCATGTTTTTCCATTCCTTACTTGGTTTGATCGATAGTACCATAGACCAAAGAAGTGGACTAAGTGAGTGTGATGTCTCCCATAGCGTTCAGCTCCGGTCAAATCAGTCAAATGAAGCTCATCGAGGCTAGCAGTTATAGGGCCGAATTTGGCGCCAAGTTCCACATTTGGAATTCCTATCACGAGTATCATAGCAATGAGTATCATAGCAACCAAAAGAACCAATCTGGAGGAAGGCTGTTGAAAGTAACGCCCCTTCCAGCCCACATCATTAGTTTACCTGAGAGCAACGCTGTCAATCAAACCTGTTGGTAATGCTAGCCGGAGCAACCTTGGGGAAAGACTCCTGATTTGACTGTTATTAAAATTCATATCTTGAAACAGGCTAAATAAAACTCCAGGATCATGTAGAGCAGGTTAATACAAACATTTTAGGTATATGGAGGTGGAAACGAGCCCATGACGACGTTAGCCATGTCCATTTATATATACAGTCTATGGATAGTACCTGTGGTAAATATTTGTCATAGTTTTACATCAGTTAAGCGGCAGTTTGCAGAAAAATTCAAAAGAGAACAAAAATACAGGAAGTGATGAGTTCTAAAGCAGAATCCCTCTACCTATGTCATTTACACGGAAAACGCCATCTAAAATCCTCCAAGTCCATTCACAATTTACACACAGGACATTATAGGTTTAATCCTTAATTTATCAGAAAAAGTTTGCCATTTATTTTTATTTGTCTAATCGTAACTATTATGTAATTTAGACAAGTTTTTGGCCCTACGGTTGCTAGGTAACAGTTATGGGGAAGAGAGAAAGAGAGAAGAAAAGGGAGATAAAAGAAAGAAGAGAGAGAAAAGACAGGAAGTTAGAGAGACAGAGAGAGAGAGGAAAAGGAGATAAAAGAAAGAAGAGAGAGAAGAGAGGAAGTTAGAGAGACAGAGAGAAAGAGGAAAGGGAGATAAAAGATTGAAGAGAGAGAAGAGAGAAGAGAGAAACACAGAGAGAGAGAGGGGGAAAGGGAGATAAAAGAAAGAATAGAGAGAGAAGAGAGGAAGTTAGTGAGACAGAGAGAGAGGAAAGGGAGATAAAAGAAAGAAGAGAAAGCAAAGGAACGAGAGAGAGCAACAGGTGAATTAGGGAGATAGGGAGGGGAGAGAGAGATAAAAGGAAGGAGAGAGAGCAAAATGAATTAGGGAGAGAGAGGAAAGACACTGGGGAGAAAAGAGGGAGAAAGAAAGAGGGGTTGGGGACATAGAAAAAGGCAAAGAGAGGATGAGAGAGCCAAAGGGGAAAAGAGAGTGGTGAGAGAAGAGCCTGGACCAAAAAGATAAAACTCAGGGGAAGCACAGAGGACATGCTCACAAAGAGAGAAAGGGAGAGGGGGGATATAAGGAAGGAGAGATGGAGAGGGAGATGAGATAGAGTAAGAGAGAGCAGGAGAGTTAGATGAGAGAGAGAGAAAGAATAATTATTTAGGAAAGAGAGAGACAAAGCAGAAGAGAGAGAGGGGAAGAGAGGGGGAAAAGAAGAAAAAAGAGTGAAGTGAGTAAGTGAGGATGAGATGAGAGGGACAGAAAGGGAGGGAAGAGGAAGAAAGGGAGAGGGGAGAGAGAGAAGAAGCAGAGGACATACTGACAAAGAGAGAGAAAGAGAGAGAGAGAAAGAGGGGAGGGGGGGGTAGTAGGGGGAAAGAGAAGATGGTGAGGGAGAGAAATGTAGGAGAAAATAGGAAGGAAGGAAGAGCAGGAGGGAGGAAAGAGTGAGAGAAGGGAGAAAGAGATAAAAGAAAGGAAAGAAGAAGAGAGGTAGATAAAGGGAAAAAAGAGGAGCAGAGAGAAGGGGAAAGGGAGAGAGAAAGACAGAAGAGAGAGAAAAGAGTGAATTAGGGTGCAGGAGGGAGATAGTGAAGAAGAGAGGAGGAGAGATGCATAACAGAAGGGAAATAGGCAAAAAAGGCGAAAAGAGAGAGACGGGAGGATTTATGGGTTTCAAGAGGGAGGGGTGAGGGCGTGAGGCGTTTATGGTCTGTGGGAAAGTGCAGTTTTCGCTGAGCTCTGAAGCTGAGGCTGCACCACAGTCTATGGACCCTGAAGGCATTACTGATCCCAAGCACAGCCAACCTGATTTATACGCAACTGCACTGGAGAAATATGGGACAAAGAGAGAGAGCAGGGAGAGGAGAGGGAGGGAAGAGAGCGAGAGCAGGGGAGAGGCAGGGAGAAAAGAGAGGAAGAGAGAGAGAGGGAGAGAGAGAGAGGAAGAGAAAGAGAGCAGAGAGGAGAGGGAGGGAAGAGAGATAGGAGAGTAATAACAGAGAGGGAGGGAAGAGAGACAGGAGAGAGGGGAAAAGAGAGGAGAAGGGATGGAGAGAGAAGGAGGGCAGGAGAGTTATGAGAGAAAGGAGAGGAAGAAGAGAGGGAGGTGTGTGGACTAGAGAAAGGGGAGTTAAGAGAACAGAGAGAAGGAGGGGTGGGTGAGGCAAATGACTGGGAAGGAGAGGAGGGAGAGAGGCGGAGAGGGAGAAGATGAGGGAGAGAAGAGAGAGAGGTTAGCAAGGGAGAGGAGGAAAGAGTAATAACGAGAGAGAAGGAGAGGGCAGGGAGACAGAGAGGGAGGGAAGAGAAAGAAGAGGGGGAGGAAGAGGAGGAGAGAAGGAGGAGAGAAAGGGAGAGGAGGGAGGGAGGAAGAAGAGAAGGATGAGTGAGAGAAGGGGAGAAAAAAGAGAGGAGAGAGAGAGAGAAGGGAAAGCGAGAGAGTGAGTGAGGGTTAAGGAGGAGAGGATAGTGAAAAGGAGAGAAGGATGAGTGCTGTCAAGAGTTTAGAGAGAAGAGAGAGAGCGAAAGAGTGAGGAGGAGGGAGGAGGGAGTGCTGTGGAGGGAGAGAGGGGAGAAGGAGGTAGGGGTATAGAGAGAGAAAGGAGAAAGAGAGAAGGATGAGTGCTGTCAGGAGTTTAGAAAGAAGAGATAGGAGAGAAGAGAGTGATGAGAGGGAGAGAGGAGAAAGAGGAGAAAAGAGAGAAAGAGGAGAGAGAGGTGGAATGAGTATGTTGGTCAGGACAGGAGTTTAGAGAAAGAAAGAGGAGGAAGGGATTGAGGAAAAGATAGAAAGTGGGAGGTAGAGAGAAAACAGGGGGGCTGCAGGAGTGTGCATAAAACACCGACAGAGGGAAATAGGATTTGATGAGAAGCAGAAAAAAGAGGAGTGCCTTTGACTCTTTCATCATAAAGTGTTTGGTTTTAAAGGCTCTGTACCTGAGTTTTACTATCTTGAAAACGTGAAAAGCAGAAGTTGTTCATTTTAAACGGTTTGCAGTGGTCCAAAGTTATTCCTCACTAACCGTACACATTCAGAGCATCCTAATTATTCACACAGATGACTTTATAAGCACTTTTCACAACTTTCAGACACCAGAGCAGAGTTTCCCATGACAGTAAAGCTAACAACAGAGTGCCAACGGGACTTTAAACCGGGACGAGGGGGCCTTTTTACTCCCAGCACACCTGGGATTCTATACTGAAGAAGCTGGACTGCAGATGGCGCTGTTGTACTCCGAAACCTGTTTAAATCAACTGATCAGACAAGTCACAGCATCATCACGTGACCACTCTGAGGAAGAGCACTAGTGAACAGTCAGAAATGTCAGGTATGAGAACAATCTATTAAAATAAATGAACGCAAGACCAGATGAACCTTATTGGACTAGTATGCTAACATGCACTTCCCGATTCTCTGACAGTAAAGTGATTTCTAATTACAGGCAGACAGCACACAGCGGACTTATTTTGACCTCAAGAGCTGATTATACACATATATCTGTACCAGAGCAAGACTAATTTTGCTTTATTACATGAGAAATGGTGTGGAGCCCCTTTAAAGTGTGAGCAGAGCAGAACAGGAGCAGCTGACTGTGCGTCTGTGAGACAAGGGACAAAAACAGGACTTAGCTCCAGGCCAGAGCGGTGCAGGAGAGAACGCACGAGAGGAGAGAGGGAAGGAGGGATGAAAGAGAGAGAGAGGGAAGGAGGGATGAAGGAGAGAGAGGGAGAGAGAGGGGAACGGAGGAAGGAAAGAGAGAAAGGGAGGATGAGAGAAGAGAGAGAGAGGGGATGAATGGAGGGAGGGATGAAGAGGAGAGGTGGGGGCATGCAGGAAAAAGGGGAAGGAGGGATAAAGGAGAGAGAGTGGGGCGGAGGGATATAGGCGCGAGAAAGAGAGGAGGATGGAGAGATAGAGAGAGAGGTGTGAAAGGGGATAGAGGGATGAAGGAGAGAGAGTTGAGTTTAGGATGGATCAGCAAAAATAACTGTGCCATCAAATAACAGGCACACCACATGTTTATGTGCAGTTTCCACTGGGTCAAACGGGGACCAGGACAAAACCAGGACTGAAGTAGTACTGCACCGGGACTAAACCAGGACTGAAGTAGTACTGCACCGGGACTAAACCAGGACTGAAGTAGTACTGCACCGGGACTAAACCAGGACTGAAGTAGTACTGCACCGGGACTAAACCAGGACTGAAGTAGTACTGCACCGGGACTAAACCATGACTGAAGTAGTACTGCACCGGGACTAAACCAGGACTGAAGTAGTACTGCACCGGGACTAAACCAGGACTGAAGTAGTACTGCACCGGGACTAAACCAGGACTGAAGTAGTACTGCTCCGGGACTAAACCAGAACTGAAGTAGTACTGAACCAGGGCTAAACCAGGACTTAAGTAGTACTGCACTGGGACTAAACCAGAACTGAAGTAGTACTGCACCGAGACTAAACCAAAACCGAAGTAGTACTGAACTGAGACTAAACCAGGACTGAAGTAGTACTGCACCGGGACTAAACCAGGACTGAAGTAGTACTGAACCGGGACTAAACCAGGACAAAACCAGGACTGAAGTATTACTAAACAGAGATTAAACCAGAGCTAAACCAGGTACTCAAAAGTAAATAGTAGTAATAGTTTGTCCTCAGACAGACCAGGGGGTAATAGTACCCTTACACAGAGGGGGTAAACCAGGTCCCTCAGACAGAGGGGGGTAATACTTTGTCCCCTCAACAGAGATTAAACCATAGTTTGTCCCTTACCAGGTCTAGTTTGTCCCTCAGACAGATAGTAGTAATAGTTTGTCCCTTAGACATAGGGGGTAATAGTTTGTCCCTGAGACAGAGGGGGTAATAGTTTGTCCCTGAGACAGAGGGGGTAATAGTTTGTCCCTAAGACAGAGGGGGGGTTTGTCCCTTACACAGAGGGGGTAATTTTGTCCCTCAGACAGAGGGAGTAATAGTTTGTCCCTTAGACAGAGGGGGTAATAGTTTGTCCCTTAGACAGTGGGGTAATAGTTTGTCCCTTAGACAGAGGGGGTAATAATACACAGAGGGGGTAATAGTTTGTCCCTGAGACAGAGGGGGTAATATTTTGTCCCTAAGACAGAGGGGGTAATAGTTTGTCCCTTACACAGAGGGGGTAATAGTTTGTCCCTCAGACAGAGGGAGTAATAGTTTGTCCCTTACAAAGGGGGGGTAATAGTTTGTCCCTTACACAGAGGGAGTAATAGTTTGTCCCTGAGACAGAGGGGGTAATAGTTTGTCCCTCAGACAGAGGGGGTAATAGTTTGTCCCTCAGACAGAGGGAGTAATAGTTTGTCCCTTACAAAGGGGGGGTAATAGTTTGTCCCTGAGACAGAGGGAGTAATAGTTTGTCCCTGAGACAGAGGGGGTAATAGTTTGTCCCTCAGACAGAGGGGGTAATAGTTTGTCCTTCAGACAGAGGGGGTAATAATTTGTCCTACAGACAGAGGGGGTAATAGTTTGTCCCTTAGACATGGAGGAAGAGAGTTTGGTTTAAATGAGGTGTGAAAGTGCCCTGTGCTTTGTTCAGTCGTCTGTGACAGAGTCCAAACTGCATCAGGGTTTAAGGTTTAAAACAGAAGACACACATGTGCAGAGAGGTTTAAAGGGCCTATATCACACTATTTTCTGATCTATGTTATAATGTTCAACATACATGGAGTTGTGTTTTGTTTTATTCACACACGTTTAACACACAAACCCAGCAAATTTAGGCCGAGTTCTTCTCTCAAAAAAAGAAAACACTCTGTTCCAGCTTGTGATGTCATGTGGGAATGCAGGAATTGCTCTGCTATGTTTTTAAACTCCATACACCTTTATTACAATCATTTGGATAAGTTCAGCCCTGGAATTGCCAAGTTTACAGAACAAAAAGTAAAAGGTACCTGTTAACTTGAAAACTAACACTTCATGACATCAGGAGGTGGAACAGAGCATTTTGCGCAGTAGACAGACTAATAATAAAGAGTTACTCAAACTCCAGGTATGTTTTTATGTTTTATGAGGGAACGACATTATAACATGGCTTGAAGCTCAAAGGAATCATTCTTGTGTAATACAGGACCTGTAAGAGCCAGTGGCGTGTACAGATAAATGCTTTCTGTTGTATCAAGTCCAAACAGCCTGAACACAGACCTGTTTCAAACATTCAAATGGATTTACGAAATTCTAATGACATTACTGTATGATGAAGGGGGCCGGATGGGTATGGGACAGCTGCATTGGGTTTTACGTCAGTGGTTGTATTGAACAGGATGCCCCGCAGGCTTCAGATCGGAATCTCTGTGTAACACGCGCAGTATGTATAGAACCCCCCTCCTACAGCCCCAAGAGAGTCTATCTGCTCAGAGATACGAGACTCTGCCTTATGTTTGTGTGAAGGGAGGAGGAATGGACAGAGGAATGGAGGAGGGAGAGCAGAGAAAGAGGGGATGGAGAGGGGTGGGGTTAAACAGGTGAGAGAGGTGCTGGGAGAGAAA
The DNA here is from genome assembly GCA_019594935.1 of Periophthalmus modestus. Taxonomy (NCBI): domain Eukaryota; kingdom Metazoa; phylum Chordata; class Actinopteri; order Gobiiformes; family Gobiidae; genus Periophthalmus; species Periophthalmus modestus. The sequence goes on along the minus strand of JAIEZT010001373.1, from coordinate 7,224,960 downwards.
GAGAGAAAAAGGGAGAGAGATGAGAGAGAGGGAGGAGAGAAAGGCAATACAATAAAAAAAAAAAGGGGATGATGGTAATAAAGAGAAAAGTGAGGGAGGAGAAAGTGGAAGGGGGTGCAGATGGACAATGGGTGAAATTGGTGAGAGAGGGAGGAAAGAGAGGGGAGAGAGATGGATAGAGTCTGACTGAAGACAAGAGAAAGAAGAGGGGTAAGGAGAAAGGGAGGAAGACAAGGAGGTAAGAGATAGAGCTGAGAGAGAGAAGATGAGAGCGAGGAGAGTAAAGGATCTGGAGAGGACCGGATAGTAACAGGTATAAGAGGGAAGGCAGAGAGAGGGAGAGACAGACTATAGAATAGAGGAAAAAAAGGGAGGGAGGGAGGAAGGGATGAGAAGGCTCAGGTGGACTGGGTCAAAGTGTCTTTAAAGATAAACAAGAAATGAAGCGTAAAGAGCAGGTGAGGTGAAAGAGAAACAGGTGGGGACGAGGAGGGAGGTAGGGAGGTAAGAGGCAGAGAAAAAAAGAGGGGAACAAGAAAGAAGAGAAAGAGGGAGCAGAGGAAAGAGGAGAGGCTCAGATGGACTAGGTCAAACTGTAAAAGTAAACAGGAAATGCAGCAGGTGACACAGGTGTGAGAGAGAAAGAGATACTGAGGAGAGAGAGAGAGAGAGAGATACAGAGGAGGAAGGGGGAAGAGGAGAGAGAGGACATACAGAGGAGAAAGAGAGAAAGGAAGAGGAGAGAGAGGAGAAAGAGAGAGGGGAAGAAGCAAGAGAGAGAAATGGGAGAGAGGGGAGGGAGAGAGAGGAGGAGGAGAAGACAGAGAAGAGAGAGAAAAAGAGGGGGGATGAGTAATGTGAGAAAAAGAGGTGAAAGGTGGAGGGAGTAAACACAGCTGGCTCTGCTCCACCTAATGATGTCATAAGGTGGCAGCTACTGTTCTTAGCCTGATTTCTTCCCTCTCACATCCTCATATGATTCTGTGTGATCTGAATATTCACACTTTAGACTCTAGTGTGTAAAGTTTTGTCCTCACTGATCATAACTATGTTTAAAGCGGCTCTTTAAAAAGTCATAGACTGCACAGTTATGGTTTTGTTTTGTAAAGTCTGTGTTTATGGTATTTACAGTTTACAGCCAAAACGTGAGTGGACTGATCTAAAGGACCTAAAGCACTAAAATGCTGTTATCAACATTCAACTGTGAAAAAATATATGGAAGAGAGTTTTCAGACTGATTAATCTTTAAAAAATAATAATCATTTGGACCCTCCTTATGGTTAGCACTAAGATACTGTGCAACGCTCCGCCCATAAGCCTACGTCACCCATGTTCACACGCAGCAGTTTTCCATCAATATACTAAAGTATAAAACAAAACTGTACACACCAACGACAAACCTAATGTGATGTGCAGTATTTTCATTAGTGGGAGGCGTGCCAATTTTATGATGTCTCTATGAACGGGGACTTACTTAGCATGAGGAGCAAAAGGAAAAGGGAATCAGAGCATCAAAAATGAAAGTGAAACTTATAAAACATGCCAAGATGAGTATAACATTTTGAAAACAATAAAAGGCAACATGGTGATCTAAATACTGTATGTTACAGAGTGTACCCCATAGAAGTAAAATACCCCCTCTTTAAATTTTCCATAGTCTGACAGTTTTGATGAAGCCTTCAGGACCACATAATCTGCAAACAGCAGAAATGAAATCCTGCATGTGTGTCCTGAACCAGACGCCCTCAGGCCCCTGGCTGTGCCTAGAAATTCTGTCCATAAACAGAACAGAACCGCTGACAAAGGGCAGCCCTGGTGAAGTCCGGCGTGCACTGGGAACAGGTCTGACTTACTGCCAGCAATGTGAACACAGCTCCTAGTCCGGTCATACACAGACCCGGCCTTAGCAAACAACTCCGGACCCTATAGTCCCGGAGCACCCCTCAAAGGACACCACAAAGGACATGCTCAAATGCCTTCACCAGAAGGCACATGTGGACTGGTTTGGCAAACTCCCATGAACCCTCAAGCATCCAATGAAGTGTAGAGAGATGGTCCAGTGTTCTGCGACTGGAATGAAAACTACACTGCTCCTCCTGAATCCGACCTTCAACTATCTGATCCTGGAATACACCTTGAGTCTATCAGAGTGTGATCCCCCTGTAGTTTGAACACACCCTCCAGTCCCCCTTCTTAAACAGAGGGACCACCACCCTAGTCTGCCAATCCAGAGGCAGTAAAACCCAAAAGTAAAATCTGTCAACTGGACAAAAAGTTGTAGGAGTGAAGACTTAGATTCAGATTACTTATATATTTCTTAAGGGAGGGGCTAACTGCACTGCAACTGGAAACAGCTATTATTTACAGTTTTTGTATGTAGCCAAGGTCTTTTGGGCTACACTAAGAGTGCACTGTGCCTGAGTCATACTTAGCATATTTCCTCATCTCTTAATGAATGCTTACACACCTATTGCCATCCTGGCTAACTTTGTTGTTCAGATTTTGTTTCCTTTGTTTGCTTTGGGTCTGAGGATGAGGATGATTCCTGTTCAAAGAAGGATTGTTTTTGCCAACAAAAATAGCTTCTTTAACTCCCCTCTCAAACCATTTCTTTTCTCTGGCTAAGATCTGTACCTCATTATCTTCAAAAGAGTGGCTAGTGGCTTTGAGATGAAGATGTACAGCGGACTGCGCTCCAGAGGAGCTCTCGCGGAGGTGTTGGTACATTCTTTTATGGAATGGCTGTTTAGTTTCTTCACTGTACCGTTCACTGCACTCTGGAGTAGATTACATTACTTTGTTTATGGCTCGGGGTTTTGTACTTTGGGTGAACCAGTTTTTGCCTTAAATTCTTGGAGGTTTAAAATAGACCGGAATTTTATACTGTCTGAAAATTTTCTGAAGCTTTTCAGACACACCCACTGTGCAAGAAATAGTTACACCTTTCCTTGTAGGTTCAGATTCCCTGTTGACAGAGGTACTGTCCCCGACCGCCGCGATGTTACAGAGGCGTTTCAGCCAAGATAGTCCCACAACATCCAGAGTAAGTCTCTGAAATGAAATCCGTCCTGAGTATAGTCCCACGATGGATTTCATCTACCCCTGGAGCCTTACTACCGAGGAGCTTGTCAACCACCTCAGTGATTTCAGCCAGGGTGATGGATGAGTCTTTGTACTTCCTCCTCGGAAGATGTGACGGTGGGATTGAGGAGATCCTCAAAGTGTTCCTTCCACCATGCGGCAACATCTCCAGTCAAGGTCAGCAGCTCTGCACCCGCACTGTGAACAGTGTTGATGAAGCACTACTTCTCCTCCATGGCCTCCTCAAACTCCTCCCAACCCCCGTTTTTTTCACCTGTGACTGCACAGGCTGCGACAGGCTTGGTCAACAAGGCCCAACAGAGACTTCTTCTTCAGCCTGACGGCATCCCTTACTTCTGGTGTTTGGGGACTGTTGCTGCACTACAGACTTTACGACCACATCTATGAGTGGCTCCATCAACTATAGAGGTGGAGAACATGATCAACTTAGACTTTATATACCCAGCCTCCTCTGATGATTTGACTAATAAAACAAATATATCAGAAACTTTTATTATTTTCCTGACAATTTAAACGTTAACATTAACATTAACATTTAACAAAATAAAGGTCTGTTAGGATTAGACTAATAAAAAATAAATTACAAAGCCTTTTTTTTGTTAAATTAATGCTTAAATTGTCAGAAAAAACTTCCTTGGGCATACATTTTTTGTGCAATTTGGATGGAGTTTTGTCTTGATGACGTAGGTAGAGAGAGAGAACTCACCACTATCTGTTCTTCATTATTTTGCAACTTTTCTTCATAAACTGCCATTTAACTGATGTAAAACTATGATAAATATTTTCCACAGGTACTAATTCCACCAAACTAAGTCATAACATGAAAACCCCATATGCACTTTAATGGTCCTATATTACACAAAATTGACTCTTGTGAGATTTAAGCCATGTTATAATGCCATTACCTCATCAAAAACATACCTGGAGTTGTGTTTTGTTTCATTTGCGTGTTTGAGTAATCCTTCATTACTAGGCTGTCTACGTCTCCACAGCTCAAAATGCTCTGTTTCACCTTGTGATGTCATGAAGCAGTAGTCTTTAAGTCGACAACTACCTTTTACCTTTTATTCAGTAGAGATTGGCAATTTCAAATCTAAAATAATCCAAATGATTTTAGTGAAGATGTATGGAGTTTAAAAACACATTGGAGCACTTCCTGTATTACCGCATGACATCACAAGGTGGAACAGAGTGTTTTAGTTTGAGAATACTCAGCCTAAATATGCAGTTTGTGAATTAAACATGTGTGAATGAAATAAAACACAACTCCAGGTATGTTTTTGATGACGTTATAACATGGCTAAAGTCTAAAAAAAAAAAATACATTCTCCTGACTAAATATAAAAGAGTAAATAATAATAATTTCTTTTAGTTCTTACCTGTCTGTCATGTGTGTGTGGCTCCTGTGGCACTCTGGCTCTCAGCCCGCTCAGCTCCACTCTCTCCCCCACACGAGGACTTCAAAATCGGGATAACCTTGAAGCAGAGGGGTGGGCACCGGGAACCACCAGCCAGACACCGGAGAGGGGCAGCCCGGGTAACTCCAGCCAGGAAAGAGAAGCCGAAACTGGGACACAGCTCCTCCAGAGAGCCGGGGACAGCCATCCTCAAGCCATTAGATTAACAGTGTTTTTGCAGAGGTGCGAGGTAGAAATGAAGTGTACAAAATGTATGCTTCAGACAACAATACAAGGCTTAAAAATCTGGTGTAAGTTTGGTGGAGTTTTATTTTAGTTTTGTCCTATAACAAAAGGAAAAAATGAACTGTGAAGTGAAGAGGAGAGAGCGGTTTTGCTTTCAACAGAAAAGTCCAAGCGAAGCAGAAATTTGGGAGGAGAGGAGAGCTGCGATGACGATATCCAATCAGAAAGAGATCAGAAATAGTTACAGTTTAGATCCAGATGTTATGGTCTTGTTTGGAGAGGAGCAGAGTCAAGAAGATCCTTAGTTTTCAAAGCAAGAATTTTGGAAGTGCTATTTCAAAAATGCATCAAAACGACACGGTTCTGAGGAGGATTGTGGTTAAAGTTTGGGTCAGTGCTGTTTCAGAGCAGTGGAGCTGGTCTTGATGAGGAGAGGAAGTCCAGGTTTATACTCACAAACAGGAGCAGAGCTGAAGGACAAGTCCAGAGTAAACTCCACCTACTACTACAGCCCTCCCTCTCTCCAGTTCACTTGCTTAACTCCCTCTCCTTCTGCCTCTCCTTTTCTTTCTCTCTCCATCTTCGTCTCTCCCTCCCTCTCTCTCCGACTTTGTCCAAAGCAAACCCCACCTGCTACTACAGCCCTCCCTACCGATCTTTCTTTCTCTCTAAATCCATCCATCCCTTTGTCTCTCCAGTTCACTCACTCTTTCTCACTCTCTCCATCCTCATCCCCCTCTTACTCTCTTCTGCCCTCTTTCTTTACCCTCTTTCTCCCTGACTTCTGCCCTTTTTGTCTATCTCTCTTTCTGCACCCCTCTCTCTCTCTTTTGCCCTCATACTTAATCCCTCTTTCTCACCTCCCTGCCCCTCTCTCCCTCCCTCTCTCACGATCTTCATCCCTCTTTTTCTCTCTCTCGCCCCCCGCCTTTTTTTGCCCTTTTTCTCTTTTTCTCTCTCTCTCTCTTCTCTCCCTCCCCTCTCTCTTCTGCCCTCTCTCTCTATTCTCTCTCTCTCCTCTCTCTCCCCCTGCCAGTCTCTCCCTCCCTCTCTCTCTCCATCTTCACCCCCTTTCTCTCTGTCCTCTTTTCTTTATCCCTTTCTCTTTCTCATTCTCTCCCCCCTCTCTCTTCTGCCCTCTTTCTTTATCCCTCTCCTTTCCCTCTTTTTTGCCCATTTTCTCTAGCTCTCTTTCCCCCCTCTCTCTATCTTCACTCTCTCTCTCTCTCTCTCTCTTTCTCTCTCCTCCTCTTTTCTGCCCTTTTTCACCCCCCCTCTCTCTCATTCTCTGTCTCTCCCTCTCTCTCCCTCCCTCTCTCTCCCACGCTCTCTCTCTCTCTCTCTCTCTCTCTCCTCTCTTTTTCTGCCCTTCTTCAGTCTCTCTCTCTCTCTCTCTCTCTGTCTCTCTCCCTCTCCCTTTCTGTTTCTCTCCCTCTCTTTTCTGCCCTTCTTCTCTCTCTCTCCCTCTCTCTCTCCCTCTCTTTTCTGTCCTTCCTCTCTGTCTCTCTTTCTCTCTCTCTCTTTCTCTCCCCCTCTCTCTCTTCTGCCCTCTGTTGGAAAGTTGCAGACTGGGCAGATTTTGGAGGCAGATTTAGTTGCAGTTTTTGCGACAGGCTTTAGGATTTGATTTAGAACTTAGTGACTTAAAATGAAACGTTCGGTTCACAGTGCACATTTTTCAGTTCACGGACATATTTGGAGGTCACGTGAGGTCATGAACATAAACTATAAAACAGCTCTATGGTCAAAGGAGGCTAGAGTAACAAAAAACTGTCCCTTAAAGACGGGTCATTATGCAAATTAGTTTCAGCTTGATGTTAGATAGTTCATTTAACACTTATTTTACCTAAACCCCTTCATATAGGACACAATATGACAGAAAATCTATGTACAGACAGAACTCATCTATCACGAATGTAAGAAAGAAAACCTCTTTAGATCTTATAATGTTGTTCCCTCATCAAAAACATGCCTGAAAACGTCAGTCTAGTTAATTTTGTAATGTTCCATATTCACTGTAAAAACCTGCACATAATGATTTTTTATATTGGTATGGACTGGAGGAAACATACTGTATTGGACTTAGGGACATTTATTGTATTTATTTGCTAATATTAATGATGAAAAAGAAATTGTTTTGTGATAGGACTCTGAAGGGGGAGTGACCTAACATGTAATTAGAGAAACAAAACATTAAACTAGATACTGTGCAATGGCAGAATCCAAACCAAACTATTAAAGTACTACTGCCAAAAAAGTCACATTCACAGACCAGAAATGAACCTTTCCTGAATAGCTTTAGAATGATCTTGAGCTGTAGTACAAGTGTAAGACACATAAGTGAGTATACACCCTGGACCACTATGAACTGAGGGATTACACAGATATAAGACCACATGGGAATATAAAAGAAAATACTATTTGTGTTATTATGCTATGTACAATTTAATGTTGAAAATCACATTCTATTATCTAAAGAAACTGTGGTATTGAGTGTCGAGTTTATTCCTTAGTATCAAAGTAGCAGCATGTCAGCCGTCATCACCTCACCTCTGGTCTTACATGTTTCATTATCATAGAGATTTTAATTTCATTCAAAACGTGGATCATTTTGGCAATTGTAAATGTTTTTTCTTGAGTTGAAACTGTGTGGTTACAATCCTAAAATTTTAAACTCGATTACTAGTTTTAGTATCGATTGGTATCATATTTTTGATGCTTTTCACAGCCGTAGTCCATACATGTTCTCACCTCCCGTACTGTAGAACAAAATCAGGTGTCCAGAGAAGGACAGAGGAGGTAATTTTGGACTAAAGTAGGCTACAGCTGCTCCCGCTACAGACACCGACACGGAAAGGACACTGGAACAACCGGAAAACTTCCAGGAAAACATTTCACATTTCTATTCTGCATGTAACAGATCAAAAGATATGGGCGACAGTAGATCAGTTGGGTGATAGTCGGTCAGTAAGGCGAGAATAGGTCAGTTGGGCGACAGTAGATCGGTTGGGCGACAGTAGCTCAGTTGGGCGACAGTAGATCAGTTGGGCGACAGTAGCTCAGTTGGGCGCGACAGAGTAGCTCAGTTGGGCGACAGTAGATCGGTTGGGCGACAGTAGCTCAGTTGGGCGACAGACAGTAGCTCAGTTGGGCGACAGTAGATCAGTTGGGCGACAGTAGATCAGTTGGGCAACAGTAGCTCAGTTGGGCGACAGTAGGTCAGTTGGGCGACAGTAGATCAGTTGGGCGACAGTAGGTCAGTTGGGCGACAGTAGTGTTGGGCGACAGTAGCTCAGTTGGGCGACAGTAGCTCAGTTGGGCGACAGTAGCTCAGTTGGGCGACAGTAGATCAGTTGGGCGACAGTAGCTCAGTTGGGCGACAGTAGCTCAGTTGGGCGACAGTAGATCAGTTGGGCGACAGTAGGTCAGTTGGGCGACAGTAGATCAGTTGGGCGACAGTAGATCAGTTGGGCGACAGTAGATCAGTTGGGCGACAGTAGATCAGTTGGGCGACAGTAGCTCAGTTGGGCGACAGTAGATCAGTTGGCGACAGTAGCTCAGTAGTAGATCAGTTGGGACAGTAGGTCAGTTGGGCGACAGTAGCTCAGTTGGGCGGCGACAGTAGATCAGTTGGGCGAGTAGCTCAGTTGGGCGACAGTACAGTAGGGCGACAGTAGATCAGTTGGGCGACAGTAGTGGGCGACAGTCAGATCAGTTGGGCGACAGTAGATCAGTTGGGCGACAGTAGGTCAGTTGGGCGACAGTAGGTCAGTTGGGCGACAGTAGCTCAGTTGGGCGACAGTAGCTCAGTTGGGCGACAGTAGCTCAGTTGGGCGACAGAAGCTCATTACAATAAAAAATTACAATATAAAAATGTCAACTTGTCTACTTCCTCAAAGTACAAGAACTCCTACCATTATTTTTGATGCTACTTGCTTCTCCTCCTCTTTCTCTTCTGCTCTTCTCTAGCACCACCAAGAGTTTTCTGAAGGAACCGCATGACAAAATGAAATGAAAATACATTCAAATGACCTCAAGCTTCAGTTGGACCGAAGTGCAGAAAAAGTGTAACTCCTCATAAATCACTGGCCCTCATCATAACTCACTCTGAAACGCTTACATGTGAAAAAGACAGGACTGCCACGGCGAATTATCTGGATGAGACAGACAGAGAGAGAGAGAGCGGGGGAAGAGGGAGCAGAGAAGGACAAAAAGAGAGGGAGTGGAAGAGGTGTAATATCTCTCTAACCTGCAGACAAGAGAGAGAAGAGTGGAGGAGGAAGAGAGGAGAGAGATAAAAGGAGAGGAAAAGAGAGATGAGAGGAAGAAGAGAGGAGCGGGAGAGAAAAGAGAGAGGAGAGGGAGCGGAGAAAGAGGGAGAGAGCAAAAAAAGATTATCTAGCATAGTTAAACTAACTTAAACAGATTCATCTTAAAAGAATTATAAGATTTTTGTACTTGTCTCAATGAGATTTTTAAACTATTCCATCGCAATCCATCTTATTTAGATATTACTCTACTTATTCTAAGCACAAATATATTGATATATATTTAAATCTTTTTATTTTTTGTAATTAGTGATTAGTACTAATAGCAGAAGTACTATTTTACTATTATTTACATATGCATCTGTTGTGGAATTTTCTAGGAGCAAAAAAAACTTAAAATATTAAATAAACTGAGATGTTGTCTTGAATCAAAGAGTCTAGTCTGGTTTATTGAAGAAATTGTACACAATTGTCAAGAGCAGCTGAGTGTCGCCCTCAGCTGATAAATGAACACACAGGTAACATATTTATACCATAAGAACAACAGCACCTGATAGAATAGAAGTCAATAGAAGTCCACACTCTATACAACTGGATTAATAATATATTATAACACAGCTAAAAAGTAGATACAAATCACTTAAGTCTCTTTACTGCAGAGGCTTACTCCCTTTAAGTATTTCATACAATAATACATCAGTAAGATCATATTTTCTGGGCACATAGGTCTTGGTGTTGAACATCAGAGTGGTATGAGGTATAATTGTGCAATTTCTCAAAATCTATGAACTCTGTGGCTATGGCAGCATTTGGTAGAGCATCTCATGTGACATTAAATCTCTATTAGTGTCACAGACTTTATATGCACAGAATATAAAGGACTCAACAAGAAATACACCAGTAATCAGTCCAAAAACAGGAAGCTCATTAACTGACTCTGCCAGGATAAGGGTCTACCAACTTGCAGAAACAATACGGTGAAATTTGTCAATATTTAGAAAATCTTTTAGCTTTGACTCCACATATTTCAAATCTGACACATTCCCAACAGGACCAGTATCTTTTTCATGAGCAAAAATGTCATTCCTGTCATTTTGTGTACATGCTACGATTTGATTGAGGTGAACAAGAGATTTGCAAGACCACTTTTAAAAAAAATGTATGTTTAGATTCAAAACGCACACACATATGTCTTATCAGGGGACCAAGGGCGTCTATTTGTGAGGGGAAATGTGTCATATAGTGATGTTTTGGGGTTATGTTGTTGTCAGAGACGCTTGAAGGTGCAGTTCAATCATTCTCTTAAGTGTCTGTAACGTCTCGATGGTCACAACAGGAGAAAATATCTGTGTGAAGGACCCTAAACTAATAATGTTCACAATAAAAGTGGAATATTTAAAAAAAAAAAAAATCAGCATCTGCCCCGAAGACACTTTAAGTTTGTTATCAATTGAGGATAAAGTGGTACCAGTGATGGGACGAGGCTTGTCCCTTAACTCTACCGGGGAATAAGAGAAACCTTGTGTACCTGAGTTTATAGAGCCCAATTCGATATCTCCAGACAAAATAAGCTGCTTTAACACACATTTAACCTCACAGAGAGCGACATCCTCACACATGACGTGCATTATATCCTGTGGGGTTTGCTGTATGAGATTATAAGCGGGAAAATCTACAAGTTTGCTCTTTCTAGTAAGTCCATTAGTCGTCATGAGGACAAACAACACTCCGGAGAGGGCGAGTTCAACCACAATGCACGACCAGTCACCCAAATAAATCTGCTAAGTTTCTCCATGACAGCAGAAAAAGTCTCAAAAAAGACTGAAGCTTATCCCTGCTTCAGAGACATTGAACGTGTCAGGCCACTTCAAGCAAAAATGATTGTTCTACTACGCTGTTTTCAAGAACGCAATGAAGCCGCCCATGTCACTCTCTGAAGGCAAGTGTTGTTCATAGATGAGGGTGACTACTTCATGTGTGCAGGATCTACACCAATTGCACCTTTTTGAGGCAAACTTCACAAGGTCGTGTTATACATAGTGGCATCACATCCATTTTGTCAGCAATGCAAACTGAGGTGCTCTAGGATGAGTTACATGACAACGATACTACTCCTGACAACAAAGAGACAATGGTGGACAATTGGAAATCCTTTGTTGGCTGAGAGGTATTTTTTTTACTTTGTTGTTTTACTTGTTCACTTTTGGTTTTATACTTGTCATGTGTTGGGTTGTTACTCTTTGACACACACCTGGTTAAATGCATTTAGAGATTATGGTGGAAGCCAGGGGGTGTTCTGGGCATGTCCCACCTGGAGGAGGCCCCGGGGAAGACCCAGGACATGCTGGAGTTACTCTCAGCTGGCCTGGGAACACCTTGGGGTCCCACCGAAGGAGCTGGAGGACGTGTCTGGGGTGAGGAAAGTCTGGGAGTCCCTGCTTAGACTGCTGCCCCCGCGACCCGGCCCTGGATAAGCGGAACACAATGGATGGATGGATGGATGGTGGAAGACGTGAGATCATTGTTTATCACTGTCTAGTTTGTCCAGATTTCCTGCAAAGAGAATGTTCAAATTTGTTATGATGATGGGAAAGTGGAAAATTTAACATTTTATTACATGCAATTTCAAATTGAATTGATTTCATGTTATATTTGATCAAATGTATGGATTTATTGTGAGTAAGGTATTCTTAAAACAAGTATCTATTTTAGAAATAATAGCCTAATATAAGATGTTATATACTAAAAATAAACAGATTTGCACCTGTATTAAATCAAGGATAAATATGCTCACAATAAGATGAAAAATCTTGCCATGACATGTTTTATGCTTAAATCAAGACTTGTAGCATGCTAATATTTTGTCTTGTTTTAAGAAAACTTGGTAAGTGAATTTTTCTTACTGCACTGGCAGATCATTTCACTTGAAACAGCATTTTTACATCAAGATGACTTTATTTTTCTTACTTTTTGATAGGCTTTTTGGCACTGTGGGGTGGAAGAGCAGGATAGAGGAGTAATACAACTACCATAACCTGCAGACAGAGGGAGAGAGAGACAGAGCATCAGGAAAGAGAGACATGGAGGAAAGAGGGAAAAGGGTGGAAAAGAGGGAGAGTCTGAATGAATGAATAAGGGAGAGAGAGAGAAAAGAAGCTGAGCTGAGGAGTGAGTGGGTATACATATGAGAGAGGGATGAGACGGAAGAGCAGGAGGAGGGAGAGAGACAGGGATATATAAAAGAGAGAGAGAGAGAGGAAAGGGAGGAGTGAGGAAGAGAAAGAAAGAAAAAAAAGAGGTAGAGAGAGTAATGGAGGGCGAAGGGTAAATGAAAGGGAGACGGGGAGAGAAGGAATAGAGGAGAGAGGAGAAAGAGAGGGCTAGAGTGAATAACAAATGAGAGAGGGCAGGGCAGAAAGAGGGGCAGTAGAAGAGAGGGAGAGGTGGGGAAAGAGGAAGAGATAGATGAAAAAGTGAGAGGGAGGTAGAGAATACAGAGGAGAGAGAGGAAGAGAGGGAGAAGGGAGGGGAAAATGAAGGAGAAGACATGGGAAGAGAGGGAAGGTAGAAAGAGCAAGACAAGTACAGGAGGAGAGGGATAGAGTGACTAAAAGAGTGAGAGGGGAGGGAGGAAAGAGGTATAGTATTAGAGGGGGAGACAAGGGTTGAGGGGGAGAAGAAGAGAAAGAGACTGAGAGAAGAGAGAAGGGGAGAAAAAGAGGAGGAAAGGAGGGAGCTAGGGGGGGAGAGAGAAAGAGAAAGAGAAAAGTGAGAGAGAAAAAGACAACAGAGAAAGAGAACAGAGGGGAGAGGGAGAGAGAGAGGGGGAGAGAGGAGGGGGAGAGAGAAGGGGAGAGAGGGGAGGGGGAGAGAGAGAGAGGAAGAGAGAAGGGGGAGAGAGAGGGGAGAGAGAGAGAGGGAGAGAGAGAAGAGAGAAGAGAGGAGGGGGAGAGAGGGGCCGTGAGGAGGTCAGCAGTTGTGTCCGAACAGGAGCTGTCTCTCTGTGAGCGAGTGATGCTGTTGAGAGTGTGCGGAGGACAAAAGAGAAAGAGGCTTAACACAGAGATCTGTTTAAGTTCAGTTTAATAGAGTTGACACAAAACACCGAGATTGACGGATGTGCTGAGAAGAGAGGAAGAGAGGGAGAGAGAGAAGGGGATAGATGAGGGGAGGGAGGGAGAGAGAGGGAGAAGGGGAGAGGAAGCAGGTTTAAAGGAACTGTATGTAAGAGTTAGACACTATAAACATGACGTATCTGTCCAGATCTGTTGCTGTTTTATTCTTAATTACAAAAACACTGGACATCGTGTTTCATATAGTGGGCAGAATGAGCCTTGCATGAGTTTCAAATATTTGGTTGCCAGTTTCAATGCTGAAATCCAGTTGGTTTAGACCTAAAACGCCTCTCTCTCGTCTGAATCATCACTACCTAAACCCCGGCACCTGCAGACAATCATGAGTCAGTGCTAGTGCAGCCTCTGCAGCTCAGAGAGTGGATTCTGGAGGTTCTGAGCTTTCACACGAGGCCTGTCCATATACCGAGAATGAGAAAAAAATAACACTAGGAATCCAGGTTCAGTTGTGATTGCTGCTGCTTTTTAAACTAAGAGCGTAGGCTGCATACTGTTCCTTTAAAGCACAATTATTAACCAAAATCAACTTTTTAGGACTTTTAACCGTGCTATAGTTGAGCAGTCTTTAAGCACTTATTTTCAAGATGCCATTTTGCTGATCAATTCTCGTTTTCAGCACTACTGGCATATGCTCACTTCCCTGTACTTACTTACTTCTTCAGTTTTAGTTTTTTAGTTGGAGATACACCTAGGATTCAGCAGCAGCCATGATTGCGCAAATGAAAAAAAAAAAAAAAACTGCAGATCTGTAGTGTGATGTGCATCGATCCACAAGAGCGACTGAGCGTGATGACGTCAGCTCCCATTGGCACAGCAATTTTGTAAAGCTGAAGCAAGCTCACTTATTTCTTTTATTAAGTTGTTTTAATAAATATTGCGATTTAAAACATATAGTATAATGATCCACGGTATTATAGACTATAACTATATCAAGCACAATAAGTCTGTTTTAAAAGGATATGAACTCTTTTCACATATCTTCAGCACAACTCTGTATCTAAGTAGCTGTCTGAATGATCTGTGGACAGTGCCCTCTTCTGGTCACTGTGATGCTGCTCCCGCGGGTGCTGCTGCCGAGAGGACGCCCGGGGCACACCCAGCTCACACAGACCCAGGCTCTGATTACAACCTCCTGAAAAGTCTGCACAAAACAGCACAAAACATAACAAAGAGCGGAGTCCAGGGACCACAGGGAGTCTAAAGACATAGACCTGGATCCTGTCCTGGTTTAGTCCTGAATCAGTCCTGGATCAGTCCTGGTTTACTTCTTGTTTTTAGTGCTAGGATTAAACCAGGTTATTTCACTGTGGTTTAATCCTAGTCCTGTTTAAATTTTGTTTCAAGTCCAGTTTAGTCCCGGGTTTAGTCCAGTTTCAGTCCCAGTCTAGCCAGTTTCTGTTCAGGTCTAGTCCATTTTCCATCTTGACTTACTCCTGGTTTAGTCCTGGTTTAGTCCTGGTTTAGTCCTGGTTTAGTCCTGGTTTAGTCCTGGTTTAGTCCTGCCTTAGTCCTGGTTTAATCCTGGTTTAGTTCTGGTTTAGTCCTGGTTTAATTCTGTCTTAGTCCTGGTTTAGTCCTGGTTTTGTCCTGGTTTAGTTCTGGCTTAATCCTGGTTTAGTCTTGGTTTAGTTTTGGCTTAGTCCTGGTTTAGTCCTGTTACAGTCCTGGCTTAGTCCTGGTTTAGTCCTGGTTTAGTCCTGTCACAGTCCTGGTTTAGTCCTGGCTTTTTCCTGGTTTAGTCTTGGCTCAGTCCTGGCTTAGTCCTGGTTTAGTCTTTGTTTAGTCCTGGCTTAGTCCGGCTTTAGTCCTAGTTTATTCCTGGCTTAGTCCTGGTTTAGTCCTGGTTTAGTTCTGGCTTAGTCCTGGTTTAGTCCTGGTTTAGTCCTGGTTTAGTCCTGGTTTAGTCCTGGTTTAGTCCTGTCTTAGTCCTGGTTCAGTCTGGGCACAGTGGGTGCAGTGTGTCCTGGTAGTTTCTGTATTAATTGTGATGTGTCCCAAAGCAACAGCTGGCAGACAGTAGAGCAGAGAGAGGGAGGAGAGGGAAGAGGGAGAAGACGGAGAGAGGGCATAGGAAGGGAGGTGGAAAGGAGAGGGAGAGATAGAGAGACATAAAAAAGGTGAGATATGTGAGAGAGAGAAAAGATAGTGCAAGGGAAGAAAAAAGAACATAGGGAGAAAAGAGAAAGAGTGAGGGAGTTAGGAGAGAGAGGACGTAGGGAGGGGCAGAGCATGGTAAAGGGAGAGAGAAAGCGTGAGAGAGAGAGGGTGCAAGAGAGTTAGGACAGAAAGAGGGTGAGAGGCAAGAGCAGGTGAAAGAAGAGACACGAGAAGCACTAATAAACAAAGGTCTGAGGTTGGACCTAGATCAGACCTGGATCTTACTGTCCCTGTCCCAGGACTCTCCTCTGGGACTGTCTCTTCTGTATGTGTGTGTTAACATAGTTAAAATAATTATATTTAAGATTTTACTAAAAAATAAAATCTAGTTTCTTCTGGGACTCTCACTGGACTGAAATCCATATCAGGCAAACGGAGATCCAGGTCTAATGGTGGTGGGTCTGTTTGGTCCTTGTTCAGCTGAGTCCAGGGTTAGTCTGGGAACATCGGCCTCTAGAGACAGGACCGGAGGTAAGGTCTGTGCTGCACTTGTTCTGTGAACGAGAAATACAGAGAGGAGAGAAAGAAAGAAAGGAGAAGAGGGAGGAAGAAAAGAGGAGGAGAAAAGAAAGGAGGGGAGGGAGGACCTTGGTGGCATACAGTGGGACACAAAAGCCTGAGCTGCTTTGTGAGAGTGTGTCAGAATCAGATCTGAGTCTACTGTACTACAGTACTGTACTGTACTGTACTACAGTACTGTACTGTGCTGTACTATAGCACTGTAGTGTACTACAGTAATGCACTGTACTGTACTGTAGCACTGTACTATACTACTGTACTGTTTTGTAGTGCAGTACAATACTGTACAGTGCTGAAATGCTTATAATAATGTATTGTACTGTACTGTACTGTACTGTATTACTGTACAGTACAATACAATAATGCATTGCAGTACATTACAGTAATGTACAGTACTGCACTGCTTATAATAATGTACTGTACTGTATTGTACTGCACTCCTGTACTGTACTGCACTACATTGCACTGTACTATACTGTTCCATACAGTACTGCACTACAGTACTGTACTACAATACTGGACTGCACCACACTGTACAATACTGTAACTACTGTACTGAGACAGTGTCACAGGGGGGTTTACACACAGTTACTGAAGAGTAGAGCTGTATTCTGGAGGATCAACCAGAACATATGAACATGGTGATGGTCTTGGGCAGC